>JAXGGT010000002.1:2536669-2553471 GCA_035583425.1 Marsdenia floribunda
CAAGAAATTCATCACTCCTTGACAACAATAGCTCTTCGAAGTTGAACTAAAAAGGGGAGGGTGAAAATGGGAGAAAAGATTTCGTTTTTTTTTTTTTTTTTTTTTTAATTTTTCGTTTTTTAATAAAAAATTATTGTAATAATTATTTTACTTTTCGTAAAATAAATGAATCGATCAACTATCGTTGACTTGGCTAAAATTTGGATAAATTCTAATCAATAGAACCATATGTAAAAACAAAAAAAACAAAACAAAAAAAAAATTAAAAATCCTCACATCAAAATTAATAATTGGGAACCATACATCCAAACAAAAAATAAGTTCAAGATTTGCCAATTTTCCTAATTTTAATGAACACTTATGCATGAAAAAGATCAATTTGGAATATTTACTTGATTTATACAAAATTAGGAATTTTTAACTAAAGCAGTCAATTTTGTACATAATTTTTCGTCAAAAATACTAAGCGAGCAAATAATAATAAATAGAAGGGTGATGTATTTTTGGCATAGTCGAAATTTTTTCTGTGCATGTATTTCCTTTGCCACTTATTTTGCAGAATTAAGCTATATTTGGACAAACTTTAAACTTGAGTTGAGTTGAGTAAAGAATGTTTGTCTTCTATAAACCAATACATTTGGACACCATTTTTTATGAAAAAAATTGTCCCCCCAAAAACACACTTATAAAAGTTAAGTCCCACTTTATTTAAAAAATATATATTATTAATAAAATCACTCTCATACATTTTTCTCTAAACAAACATTCTCTTACACACAAAATCATTATACATATAAAACTTATATATTTAACTCACTTTTTCCAACATAAAATTCAATTTAAATATATATATATATATATGAAATAAAATTCATTTTAAATGATAATTTGCCTTAAATAAGTTTTTTTTTTTTTTTTTTCAATTAAACGCTTATCCAAATATAAACTTATTTAGTAAAAGTGAACCTGAGATTTAAATCAGGATGACAGTGATGAACAAAATTTACAATATTAAGTGTTCATAGAAAATAATCAAGATATGGTTCAAACAAATATTTTCGGTATCTATCAATTAGAAATAGGACAAGGGCCACAAAAATCTGGATATAACTGTGTGACTGTGTTCTAGGATAGGATTCCAGAAAGTTTCAGGTCAAAGGAATTGAACTGTCTGACACCATTTTCCTTTTTCCCTCCGCATCCCCAAAACAACATATCAGGATCCATCACAAGCATAAATCTTATTCTACCTGAAAATATTCCCATTTTAATCCACAGCAAGAAAGTGTTGGCAGAACACAATTACGTACTACCATAATATGTTCAATTGAATGCCTTTCTAGCACTCTTACAGAAATTGAAGCAGACACAAGTTGCATAATCAAATACATAGAGAGGCTTAATAGCCCTACAGCTAGCTGCAGATAGCTATTTGATTACCATGGACAAACTTCTTTGTCAACATAGAAAACTAAGAAGTGTCTTCTTCTTTTCTTTTCCATTTTTTTTTCCCTTTTTTTCACTCTATTTGACTACTACATTACAACAAAATTATTTCGAGTAAAAATTGCGTATTTTAAGGACAACTAATAATTTTTTCTTTCTTTTTTGTTTTTTCCAGTTGAATTAGGCCATTAGCTACATGAATAAAAACTTCTAAAGAATTGATTGTACAGAATAATCAAAAGCAATGAATTGCATGGAACCTGAGCCTTTTTATGGGTGGAGATAGTCACATGACGCCCCCTTCTTGCAATGCCCACTCTCATAAAACTTGCAAACACGCTGACCTTTAGGGGGTGGTCTAGAATACCCTCCTCCACTGCCACCATGCGCTTGCCTGCTCCATGTAGGCCTACCCCTACCATATCCTACATCTGGACCTTGAAAACCCCAGTCTCTTGAGCCACCAAACCTATCCCCACCATATCTTCGCGGGCTATCCCAGCCAACATTTCCATTATAAGCTCCGACGCTGAAGTTTGGGTTCCCCCATGATGGTCCCATGCTAGGTCCCCAACCCCCATTGGAGAAACCCTGAGTAGGTCCTCCCCAACCCATATTCATGTTTCCCTGACCAGCTGCCCAACCAGTATCCATGGGCTCCAAACCCCTGCCACGAGCCATGTTTCCAGCAACCGTGCTTTGACTTGGATGAATATCTGAACCAGAATTTCTGTGATCTATTGGGGCATCAGCAGATTTGGTTTCTCCTTCACTACTTGTAGTTGAATGTACACTAGTTCTTTTTAAAGGATCAAAAGTGTCAGCTCGAGACACTCCAACTGGATCATTTATTACAGTTGGTTGAGAAGGAAACTGTATATCAGCAGAGCAGGCATCGCTTTTCCCAGTATCAGGAGTTGGGCTCAGCTCCTCAATGGAACTAAAACAGTCATTTCTTTCATCACTATATTTCATACCAGAAGTCGGTGAAGCCAACCCAGACTCCATAGCATCAACTTCAGCTAATAGATCTGATACTGATTCCTCAGCCAGAGTGCTGAACTCAATTGGCTCACTGACGACTGCCTGCCAATTAGACGCATGAGGTGCACCTTGGGACGGAGAAGAATGAGTTACCGGTTCACTATTTAAATTTGGAAAAGCAATATGATCTCCAACTGCCTCAGGCCGTTTTAATGAAGACATGGAGACAATACCAGAATCCCATCCCTCGGTGGAAGGTTTAGCATGAGCAGGGGAATACCCACCCCATGTATTAGTTATTTCTGAAAGTCTTGCCCCATCAACCACTAGACTAGCGGCATTGCTCAAATTAGGACCTGAATCTTGAATAGGAATTTTAGGAGACAACAGTTGCTTAGGTTCAGCATTCTGATCTCCATCTGTTGGCTTTGCTGTAGAGCTTTGGACATTCTCATCAGTCGGATTTGGTGTACAACTTGGCAGATCCTCATCCATAGGCTTTATTGTAGGACTGGGCAAATCTGACATCCCTGCCTCCAGAGCAGGCACACTACCAGACACCAAATCTAGCTTTTCCGCAGCCTGACCAATATTCGGATTTGTTGCAGGGCTTGGCAGATCCAAGAGATCTGTGGCGTCCAGTTGAGATGAATTATTTGCTCTGGTCACAGGTACTAAAACGGAACTAGAATCATTCTGATTTAAATCTAAATCAAGTGGAAGTGGTCGCAAATTTTCTCCAGTAGATTGCCCGCCAGAGCTCTCATTGCTGGATGGCCTATCATAATCTTGTTCGCCAAAGATTTGATCCACTATCTTCAAATGGGAACTTCTATTTCCCTCATCCAGCACACAGTTGGACTCCTTAACTTGGGGCTCCCTCACTTGATTAAGAGAGGGGGTCATAGATGGCTGCTCAAGGTTGAATGATTGTGGTTTACTACCCACTGAAGTCAGACCAGAACAAGGACTGTTATTTTTTGACAATTCACAAGGTTTCACCTCTCTAGGCTGCATCTCTGAGTCAGCTACAGGTGTGCTCCAATCAGATGATATGGAACCTGACTCCCCAGACCTTGCATATTCATGGGCGCTATTAAAATGAATTCTTGAATCATTATTTTGGAAGGTACCTTCTATTTTACCATCACTCTCAGTCCCACTGGTAAACCTACTCCCTCCATCTGCTTCACATAATCTATTAGCACAGCGAATCTCAGGTTCCTGAGACTGCATAGAAAAGTTATGCAATAAAAGAGACGCTTTAAATAGTTGTCCATTCAATGCATCAGTTAAAAGTATGGACCCATCTTGCTCATTATTAATCCATATCCTCATATCATCAGGGAAGTAGCCAGTTGTGCTCCACTTTCGCAGCTGCATCATGGAAAATGGTCCTTGAATTTTACCATTTGGATCGCGATAATGCCACATTTTTTCCATTTCACTACTATCAGCGGGAGGGGAGTTTCCAGATGAGGAAGTCACAGCTGAAGATTCAAAATCCAACCTCAGCATAGCATCATTACTCCAACCACTTGAAGAGCCATCATTAATTGCCTGATATTCATTCTTCGGACAACTATCTGGTCCTAGCATGTCTCTTTTCTCATCCAATTGCTGAGTTCTGACAGGTCCATCTTCAATAACTGGATAAATTTATATCATGCTCATATAATGATTAGACTACAAATATTTACAAAGATGACCAGCATTGTTGAAAACCTTACCTCTTCTCTTGGGATAGATTGGCTGGTTTTCATTTATGTTGAATTTTGAATGCCTTGACCAAGAAAATTCTCCTGGAGAAAGTATAGATCTTTCAAATTTCATTTTCCCAGAACAGGAAACCAAAATAATAATAACTCACAACCATTGCAACCAACCTTGTTTCTTCTCATTATCTACAGGCATATCATCTTCAGATTCGTAATCTGGATTCATTTTTGGATCAGCATGTACTTCTGGAATTTCAGTTAGCCTCCGCTGACGTTCTTCAGGAGTTGTGAGAAGCTGCAGCTTCTCTACGCATTCTCTTAGCGTAAAAATAGTCAAAGAGTAACTATCATGTATGCAACTTTATTCAATCAAAAAGTGGAGTTCTTACCCCAAGTTCCTAAATACGTAACAACAAATTCGTAACAATTAGTATTATTGCAATAGCTCAAAATAGATCATAATAATAAGAAAAGGATATTCTTTTTTACGCCCCTTCTCATTAGCTAGATCTCTTAGATGATTGAGCCGCAATATCTCTGTCTCCAACCACTGCATTTGGTAAAATGGTGAATAAGAAAGTGCCATAAATTGCAACAGAATTGAATTCAACACAAAAAACCACAGCATCAGTCTGTAGCAAAATGATATTGAAAATTAAAATAACAGCATGCACATAGAAACAAATTGAAAGACTAGTTCAAAAGGAACGAAATTTATTAATGCTCAATGCAGCAGTAGCGTAGCTTCGTGACAAAAGGAGAAATATGTTCAACATGAAAAGCTTACATTATCAAGCTTCACTGGCTTAAGTGCACTTGCTTCTCTTTGTATCTCACCCTACAACATAAGACAAATATATTAACAAGAATGGCACATACATCTTTCACTGAAACTGATAGGAAACACAAACAGGCTCACTCACCACTGTAAACCGCTTTACAAGCCCACATTTTATACTTTGGCGAAGACGTCTGCACTCATCCTGACATTAGAAAATACCTCAAGAAGATCACTATACACAACTAATTAGGAACAATTCCACTAGCCTATATAACAAGCATCTCATGCAGAAAATAGCGTAGACAAAACTTCCCATAAAGCTTTTCAGAATTACTTTCCCATATTCTTACAAATTATGACCCATAACTTTCTCCATTTTCAAGTTCCCCCCTCTTGAGTGTGCATGGGAAATTATGCTTGAGGAGAGGAGATTTGATTCCACGTAGTCACTTAAGAGCTTCTAACTCTAAAATCCAATGTATAAACTGAACATCCTCAAGACATGGCTTTCCAGGACAATCACATTAAAATATTTCTCTTTCTAGCTCAAATCAGACATTTAGAAGATAGATTCTCCACCGATTGACCATAAGAAATGACAACAGCAGAGATTAAAACAGCTTCTAGGGATGAGAAATAAGTGCCATCATAGTTCAACAAGCAATATACCAATCACACAAAGGAAGGACTAAAAGACAAATCAGGAAATTGAACGCTCTGCCCCTGACAGAAATAAAGGGATTAAGAGAAAGCTGAAGAAGACAACTCATGCTATGTCAAATCTCAGAAGTCAAAAGATAGGAAGAAAATCTACAATCACGAGGTCACGTCTACTAAAAACTATGCAATCGGTCTCCTAGAGAAAAAGCAGCAGCAAGCAGCGGTCCCATGATGATAACAGTAGAACTTCCATGTATTTGTTCAAACTCCTACATGAAATAACAATAATAAAATAAAACCACAGGGTATATTGAGTACCTCAGAAAACTCTTGGTTTGAAATGCCATCTATAGAGATGGTCTCTTTTTTGTCTAGGTTTAGTACTTCAAGCATGATATCTACTGTCCTATCACCAATTTTATAAGATTCGGTAGTCCTACTGGTACCTGTACACATTACATCCAGATTTAGACCATTTTGAATAACATCTAATAGAAAGCAACAAATAGTTCATATACAACATAAAGAAAGTTAGAAACTATACCTACAACTTGAACAAGCCTATGGATATCTTGCTTCTGATCATTACAAGATACTCTGATCCTAACAATGGAACCAACAACCTTATCCTGGAATTTCTCCATATCTCCAAGGAGATTTTCTATCAGGTTACGCCGCAAATATATCAAATTAATGTTGTGGACATTAATAGCAGCGTATTCATCAAGATTGGTCTGAGATGCTCTCTCTTCAACCTTTTTTCGGGTTTTACGTCTCTTATTTTGATTTGAAGTGAGGTCACTGCCATGATCAACTCCCGTATGGGTTGCTACACTGCCAACAAATCCAGCTGGAATAAAAGTATTCTTCTCAGTATCCTCTTTTACAAGGAAATGATACTCAAGAAGCTTTAGCATTTCAATGTGGCCAACACGCGGCTTCCCAAACAAATTCTTTAGCCTAAAATCACAAACAATGTGGCTTTTCTGACGAGGATCCCGAAGATTGTTTATCTTAATATAGTCTAGCAAAAGAGCCTGGACGTCAAACTGAGATAGAAAAGATGTATCACCGTTCCTCATATGTCCAACAAACTCTAGAAGATCTCTTGAAGCCCACTCTGCACATCCATTTACTATTGTGTTTCTGTCAGTAATCAGTTTTTCAGGGCTTAGAGAATTCTGGTTTGGTAAGATGGGCAGCTCTTTCGGTATTTTCAGCTCCAAATGTTTGGAGGAATCATCCGAAATAGAACTAACTCTGCCTTCTGCATCATTGATTTTACAAGGTGATTGCTGCTTCTTATCCAATGCAACCATTCCTTGCCAGGGGTTTTTTGCTTCTATAAGTTCATTTAATGTCAATGATAGCTTACTCTTCAAGTAAACCCAATAAACCTTAAAAAGATACTCCCAGCTGCTTTTGTCATCAAAATCAACTTGAATCTGCACAGACCAAGATATGGGTTGTTAGTTGTCATGTACAATTATATCATATCAAGAAAAGCTTGTAGAGGAATATGTGCTTTTTTGTGAACCACAATGCCAATGATAATACAAAAATTAGTCAGAGTACCCCCATCAGATTAAATACTAATGCAAAGTTTGGTTTGTGGAAAAGGGGAGGCCACAGGGAAGAGACACAAATACTCACCCAGAAACCATATTTTGTAACCCCCTTAGTTGATATGAAGGAGAATGTGGAAAAGAAGCAAGATAGAATGGAGAAGAAAAGGAAACTGTAGCTAAATTTTTTCCCCTGCTGAACTGAAAATTGTCATCCTTCATTGTCTCTCTTATCTAAGTGTCAAATTTAAAATAAAGATGTCTTTGTGTAATTTGGTGCACTTCACCTGCACCAAACCCTCCAATTTGGAAGGCAAGGAAATGCTGATTTGGAGGAGCAGCAGTAAGATATTACTTACTTTCTCATCATCAAACACACACTAACAAAATGACATAACTCTGCTATCACCACCACATTAACTTCTCCTCCCTCTTTCCTTCTGTTTTATATCCAACAAACCGTTTAAAGTGGGAAAAGACAAAAGCTTAGAGATTTAAATGAAAACAAAACACAACAAGCATACATTTGTTAATGGGGGACACTATCAACTTCTTTTCCTACTCTGGAAGGTCACCGCACATACTTGGGGGTTATTCTGGTAATACAGTGGGTAGCATGTTCCAGTAGCAAGATTTTAGCATTTATTTTGGTGTCCTAATTTATTAGTTTCACATCAATGTTGATTTTCAAATACATTCTGCCCACCCACAAAAATATAGGCAAGAGAAACTAATGAATTGGTAGCCTTTTTCTTTGATCAACTCATGAAAGTAGGGGGGTGGGAAAAAAACTCAGTTGAACAACAAACATCTTTTAGATGGACATACAACAACTGTTGTTCAGCATTTGATTATCCATTTATATAATAGATAAACACTCAAATATTCTAGTTGGTGCAAAATGAAGTTCAGGCCAACTCAAGAAAGATATAAATATGCAAAAC
Source organism: Marsdenia floribunda (assembly GCA_035583425.1). Taxonomy (NCBI): domain Eukaryota; kingdom Viridiplantae; phylum Streptophyta; class Magnoliopsida; order Gentianales; family Apocynaceae; genus Marsdenia; species Marsdenia floribunda. The sequence goes on from JAXGGT010000002.1 coordinate 2,544,768, forward strand.
AAATTAGTTAGGTACCAATCATCTATAGAGTTATCATTAAATCTCACTGAACCTTATAGAGAAACAATGCCGTCAAATTCATCAGTTAAAAAAAAAAAAAAAAATTGAAAGTAAAAGAGAGCTAGAAAACTTATAAAAGAAATAATCGCCCATACCGATTCCTTGTTTCCTGTGTCTTTATTTTCAATCAGCATGATAGTTCTCATGCATGTTGTGCAAAAGCCTTTGTTTCCTCTAACACACACATATTCAGCACCTCTAGTGCACCCCTTGCACAACGAGTATGTACATGTATAGCACATATAATATGATGCCTTCTGACAAACACTACATATATGCCAACCTGAAAGAATAAGCGCATTACAGCATTCGTAAACAGTTTCAACTGCTACACATTTGTAAAGTTTGATTGAGGCGTCCATAACAAATTCATGGATAAGGAGACATATCAAGGACAATAATCCAGTCGATCTTATGAACAAGAAAGTGCAAACTGCCTTAGCAGAAACTCCAGTGTCATGCAAAAAATAAAATAGGCAATATCAAAGAAATATCTTTTTGCAAAAGAAAAAGGTGTAATAATATTATCTATGTGATAATATGCTTGGGAGAATAGATTTTGAGAACGGAGAGAAACTTTAGAAATTTCTCTTGTTCTAGAGCTTTGGGGAAAGAAAAGCAAAAATCCTACCCCCTAAGGATGCAATCAATGTCTAACCTCAATAGGCAGAAACGTAACATAAGGTTAAATGAATTAGGTCATCTGAAGGACATAAATAAATGAAGCATGTTTAGCTGTTGCAGCAGAAAATGAAGGCAACAGCAAGTGCAATAAGTGTCTCATGATATGAGGTCTTAAACTTAATTGACTCTCTTAAGTATACACTTCAGTTAATCTTTTGGTTATTATTGCTGACGGGGGAGATTATCTTTGCAGCCCGGAACCAAGAAATTAATATGTTTGCCAGATGCACTGCAAACTTCTCGCAGTGTGAGCTACATTTCTTGCTTTAACTTGTACCGGGCAGTTCAGCAGCAAAATGCAACTAGAACAAAGAAAATTAACCAACAGAAAAGCAAAAGAAAATAGCGAAATGACATACCGCAATTCCATTTTGCCTTAGATCGGAAAAATGATTCATCCCGCTTAATACAAGATGGGTGATATGCTTTTGGACAACCCCTAACAATTAATTAAAAGAAATGTATCAGCCTTCTGTAATAGTCCCAAAATCGCTTACCTTGTCCAATTTTTTTCCGAGTGTAATAATTTAAACTGAGCTTCATTAATATTCTCAGAAGCTTTTTATTTTCAAATGGAAAGAAGCTCGAACATCTACCTTATAAACAAGGTAAGAGAGTAAAGAAAAGAAAGGGAAAGAAAAAAAGGAGAAACTCACTTGCGATCACACAACACTAGTGAACCACCATCAAAGCATATAAAGCACACGTCCTCTTCCTCTTCCCTGCTCCTCTTTGGAAGGAGAGGTTTCGGAGTCAGGGCCTGAGCCTGCACTTTGGGCGGGCGCCCGCGCTTCCTTTTCTCAACCACTTGCTGCCCCACGGGCTGTATTGCTACAGAGTTGATCTCCGCGGGAACGGTCACAGAAGTCTGTTCTGGGGCCTTAGCCGTCGGAGCAGCTAGTCCGACCACAGCCAAAGGAACTCCAACAAGCTGGCTTTCATCCATTTCACGAATCAAAGGAAACTGACTCCCTGTTCCGACTCCAACCGGAACTCCGCCAGATGTTTGTCTCTCAGCTGTATCTAGACATGGTCTGGAGCTAGAATCCTCCTGACCTTCCATCCCAGTTAATTGAGCTAAGAAAACCCTAAATTCCTAAATTGCTTGAAGATTTCCGTCTTGATCGGGAATCGAAGTTAGCCGTGATCATTGACTAATGACGTCCTGCGCCTAATTGCTGTTGCCGTGGAAGAAAGAAAAACGAAGCAAGAAGCAAAAAAAAAAAAGTGCAGCTTCGAACAGTAAGAGAAAGAGAGAAGAACTAGACGGTGGTGGTGGTGTGATGATAGGATTGGCTACCGTGTATCTCTCACCCTCTTCTTTTCTTTACCCCTTTATTTTTTCACTTTCTGCGTGTAAAATGCAGTGCAAGAGAGAGAAATAATGGGTTTGGAGACTTTGGGTTTATGAATGTATTATGTTTTTTTTTTTTTTTTAAAAAACCTTTCGGTGAAGATGAATTATTATTAGGCTCATAATTTCAAATAATTATATTAATTTAAAATTAATTAAGTATACTAAAAAACAATAAAACCTAATTACAAAATCAAGTGCCACATTTTTCCTGATGACCATAAATGCAATGCAAGTGGTCTCAGAGGGGCGGGAGTTGGAATTTTATTATATGGCATTTGGAGCGTCAAACGCGGCTCACGACTATGACTATGAAAGGAGGAGGGGGGGAATTAGGAACACGTGAATGGTTTGGATTTGCAGATTCGGATTCCTTTATTGGTGGTGGTATTTTAGTGCGTGAAGGTCAGTTTTGGTTTGGCTCGATTTAGTGTTTTTTTTTTTTTTTTAAACCAAAGAGAAAAAAAATAAAAAAATAGTCAACAACCGCAAAACAAGGACGCCTTTCTGGGCCTTTTTGTTTCCCTTTCTTCTTCTCTTTCAAAGTGCACATTACTTGTCTGCCTGTGTAAAAACACAGTGGAATCAACGTGGTTTGGATCTTCTTCTTAACCCAACCCCCAATTCAAGAAAATTGATTACATGACAAACAAACGTGTCCCAACGTATTTGCTAAATCAATCTCGCTTACAAGTACAAATATCCTGAATTATGATGTGGGAATTTATATGCCCCATAATTTATATATTACATACTTTTACCAAACTATAAGTATAATACGTTCGCTCACATTGAAAATGTACATAAACATGCCATTAATATACATATGAGTTTAAGTATTTATTGTCAATTTAAAAAAAAAAAAAAATTAATGCAATTGTTGATGGTAGGTGCTACAAGGCAACCTGCTTAGACTATAGGAACTAAGTGGTATATCATATATTATCTCTAGAGTACCGGATATTGTCTTCTAATAAGGATACTAGTTCTTAATAATAAGTGATTATCCCGTCTCACATCACAAATATGACGGTGTACTGTCAAGTTCATAATTGCATCGCAAATTCACGACTTCAAATGCTGACGATAAGTGTCATTTTATATTCAAATAATCTCATTTTGAATACAAATAATTATATGGAGAAGAAAGTTTTTCAATTATTTAACTAAATTCTATACATGGGGAAGAAAAAATTTCATATACGTTTTATTAAGAGTTATTTATTATTGTGAATTCAGTTCCCATATCGTTTGTCTATGAGATGTTTGAACGGTTATTAAGTAGGGGCCTAAAGCTCTTTGACGTATTTTAAACTTGTGAGATACACTTAAGTGTGTCTAAGCGAACATAATACTCACAATGGGAGGTGTGTATTGTGAACTAAATTCCCATTTATAACAATTATTATTTAAATTAATTTGATTTTTTATTTCAACTATTTTGAGAATGTCAATATCATTAAATATACAAATATTTCTTGAAGGTAGCAAATATGTTGGAAACAAAATGACAAAAATTAATTGGATGTAAATGAATGATAGATAATAATGGACATTCACTGTGTTGGATATTTATTTATACTATTAAAATTAGATTAATTTAAATGAATATTTAATAATATTTACTTAATTTATTAATGACATTCAAAATTCATTGTTGGCTTTAGACGTACCTATTCTTCATACACATAATTTAATATTTTTATTTATTTATTTCGTTATGAAATTAAAATGATATTTATTAAAAAAAATTCACAATATCATTATAATTAATACTTTATTATAAATATTTTTTTTAATTAAAATAATATTTTACCATTTTTAATCAAAATCTCATTAATTTATATATATATATAATTTATACATAATAAGTTAAAAAAGACAAAATATATGAATTTAATATTTTTGTCATAATTGTTTTTATACATAAAAACTAATTTAATTTATTTATATTATTTTAATCAAACTCAAAACTTTTTGATTGAACTTGAATATAAAAATGTATGAAATAATTAGAAAATTTAATGCTCAAATTTAATAAGAAATTTCACCGATAAATAACAGATATAAGTAATTGCTATTTTGATTAGGTCGCAAGTGATTTTACAGTAATTTTTTTGGTGATTTTTAATCTATTATATGTACGGTAACTTCTAATTTGGGATAAAAATTTTATTTTCAAAAAGAACATATTCAGTTCAAAAATAATTAGTTTGAACATGGACATGGTTTAAAGATATTCTCTAGTAACAATTCAAGACATCTCGTGTATTTTATCATGTTAGAAAAATCAATGTGACATTTATTAATATTTTTTCTTCCATACTCTCATAATTAATATTTTATTAATATTTAGTAATTGTTATTTATAGAAAAATATATAGTCATAAAAAATGTATAGCTCAATTGGTAATTTCTTTATTTATGATCAAAGATATTATGAGTGCGAGGTAAATTTTTTTTCAAAATCTCAAATATATATAAATATATAAAGTATTTTTGATCAAAATACACATAAACTTTTATATTTTTTAAATAATGTAAAAGTTTATCTTTTATAAATAAAAATGGAAAGAGAATAATTTTTATATAAATATTAGTCATTGTCACGCTGAGGTTGAGGTAGACTTTACTTAGATATTTTTAAATTAAATTTAATATTTTTAATATATATATATATCTTTATTTTAAATTTGCTAATTTTGATATAAAAGTTATAGTTAATGGATATAATTAACATATTTCTTTTTTACTTAAACTTTACCCGTCCATTATGCTTCACATGGCGCGTGGGTTGAATTTGAATCTTTTCTAGAATTTGAACTATCGTCTTACGAGGTGTAGAGACTTAAATTTGATTCTAATATCAATTATTTTAAAAGTTATATTTTTATGTCACGATTTATATTTTAATACATTTGTGTATATATATAATTATTTACAAATATTTTGATATCAAATAATAATCCAGTTAATTAAATTTTATCTAAAAATAATGTAAATTGAACTTAAATATTTTTAAATTTATATTTATCTAAATACTTTCTCTTATAGTCATATGTCGCGGCCGGATCATGACACGAATATTAATATATTATTACCATTTGTCTGTACTTCTTTGGCATTTTCCTCTTCTTCCACTCTCACTTTCTTCCTCTCTCTTTTCCGGAAAAAAAAAAAAAAAAAATCTATAAATTTGGCAAAAGATGACTAAACGTGGAAAATAATTGATTGAACTAAAAAATAAGTGACATTGGTTGGTTCAATAAAATTAGTCCAACTAAAGGACTGCTGGTGGGGTCCTTCTGTGTTCTGCCAGTCACAATTAAAAACGAAAAAAAAGAAAAGAAAAAAAGCACTTTTAACAAATTTCAACCTAACACAAAAAGGTATGAGTCCTAATTTTAGGCCATTCAATGACCGTGTATATCTTATCCAAAATTTACGTTGTATTTAGATTATTGTTATATTTTTAAAAAATAGTTTATTTGAAATAAATTTTTATTCAAAATAAATAATATCTATAATTTTTTAAATAAATTTTATATTGAAAAAAGTGAGGGTTAAATATATAAATTTTATAGGTTATAATTATTATGTATGTAAGGGAATGTTTGTTTAGAAAAAGATGTGTAATATTATTTTATTAATAATATATATTTTTTAAGTAAAGCAGAATCTACAAATTTTATATGTGTATTTTTGAAGGGACAAATTTTAATTAAAAAAAACGTTCTCCAAATGTGCTAGTTATTGTGAGACAAAAAAAAAAAATCTGTACTCAACTTTAATACAGTGGAAAACCAAATACAACCTTAATTTAAATATATATATATTTTAAAAATCATTTGTAAAGATAATTTTACTTAATTTTTCACTTTAAACAATTAGAAGTATCAAAAATTTTAAAAATTAATATATTTACTTTTCTTTATATAAAGATATTTTCATCTAAAAATATGTACATAATTTTTAATTTAAAAGGTTTTCATAACTAACTTATTTTAATTATATAAATCCATAAATTATTCTTCTAATTATTTTGTATGTAAATCATAATAAAATTATCTCTAAGGCAGAAATTCATAAAAAATAAATATTAGAAATCACTACTTTAATTAATTTAGATTCAATTAACATTATTTCAATTGATTTTTGTAAAATACCTTATTTTACTTCTTAAATAAAACTTATAATGAGTATTAAATTCATAATTTTATGTACCATTCACAATATTTATATATATATATTTTTATAATCGGGTATTTTTATCGACTAATTTGAGAGGAATCTATACTAGTATACTCCAAGACTACAACACATAATTGAAATTCGGTATAAAGATGTTCCTAATAAGAATCGAACCTAAGTCCTTCACTTGACAAAATAGATAAAAATACCTAACTAAGGAGAGTCACACTAGACTACCACCTTATTCTCAATGTTTATATTCATTTGTTACACGTGAGGACTTTTATTTGGTCCATTTTTATAATGTGGTTTCTGTTTTCTATATGTAGATTCGTGGGCTATCTTTACCAGGGGGAGAGTCCATTGAGCTCGATGCTGTGGGGCTCTTACCTGTCAAGTGAGTCCTGGCCCTCTTTGGAGCTCCTGCACTATTATTGCATCGTTAGTTCGGTCCAAAAATGGCAACTAAAAAATTTTATTTTTTATTTTTTATTTACTCTTTAAACATTTGATTTGGGTGTCTAAAAAAAAATAATTCAATTGATAGTAGCATTTAAAAAATTATGTGTTTAAAATATAATAAAGATAAAAATATTTTAAAATTAAAAAAAAATATTTAATTCAAGTTGCACGTAGATAATCTAATTTTTATTTTAAAAAAGTCTCGTACACTTACAAAATATTTACATAATAAAATTGTTAAACTTTAATATGGTATAGTATTAACAAATTACTAATAATTTTGATTTATTAATATTTATATTATATTAATATAGATTTTAATAATTCATATGTAATAATTATCAAAAAAAAAAAAAAAAAAAATAATTCATATGTAATTAAAGTAGACACAATTCTTGTCGAAGCTTAAAAAACAATTGAAGGGGTTAAGAAGACGTATTGGACATTCCATACGCTGGGAGCTGCCTTCATATCACCCGTTTCGGTAATCGCATCATCAATCAACGCTCATTCGAAAAGCGAAATCATAAATTACCATCGCCGAAGCAACTGCTCAGCCGATTCCAAATAAGCAGAATCCAGTTGAAACACCTGAAAAATGTTACAGAGGCCCAGACGCCGATGCGAGGGCACAGCCATGGGTGCAATTGTTCTTGATCTTCGTCCAGGAGTCGGAATTGGTCCTTTTTCGCTGGGTAAGTAAGTTTGTGTTATTCATATACCATATTAGAATTTTTGCAAAATGGGAGTTCATTTTGTCGTTTAATTCCGTTGGATTCTATTAGATTTTGTTTGATTAATATGACGTCAAATTTTGGTAACTTCTTAATTTATTGATAGGTGATAGTTTTTGGTCTGTTGCACATGTTGACTATGGTGGTTTGATTATTTCTGATGTTTCAGGAATGCCAATTTGCGAAGCCTTTGCTAAGATTGAACAGCAGCCCAACATTTATGATGTTGTTCATGTGAAGTACTATGACGAGGTTAGGATTAGAAGAAGTATTTATGAGTTTGTTTTCACTTTGTCAGTAAAATATGATAGTACTGTGGCTCTTTCTTGCATTTCCCCCCTCCCCTTCCCAATTCGAGTGTAATTATTCTTCTATGAATATTATTGTTTTAGGCTATTTTGCCTGTTTAAAGTAAAAGCATGATTAGTAATTTTTTGTTTCCTTATTCCGTTACTTTTGGTACCTGGTGGACTCTTGTTTCTCTTTCCTGTCTATCCTGGAAGGGTCTAAAACTTCTTGTTTCAATTGAGGTTTGAGTTTGAAGAAGTTGCTTCCTGTTCACTAGCTTAGATTAACTATTCAGTTTAGCCCTTTTTATGTTGTGGTCTTTCGGGGATTCTAAGTTCTTATCTCCATATTTCATAGCTGTTGATGCACTTGTGTTTTATCAGGAGCCTTTGAAACTTGATGTTGTTATAAGCTTCCCAGATCATGGTTTTCACCTCCGTTTTGATCCTTGGTCACAGGTATTTTGCATCTGATTATTGAGGATTATAACTTAAATTTGTTAATTCTTTATTTGTGATGCTTGTGCAGTTTTTGCACTGCAAATATTGATAATTTTTGTTAAAATTTTTAACAGAGATAGACTTTTTTCACTACTTCAAGTTGAAACTAATGCTTTCCAGCCAAAAAAAAAAAAAAAAAAAATGGAAGAAGAACTGTTGGAATTCTGTAGACAATCTTCCACATTCATCAATAAAACAGTATTTATTCTATATCTTTATATTATTTTATTTATGTACTCATTACTTTGAACAAGGCTGTACTATTTAAGAAAGGGGTCCCTGTTGTTTATTTTTGGATAAACGAATCCCCATTCTTTTTTTGTTTAGACAAAGGGTCCTTTTTTTAATTTTTGGATAAATGAATCTTCATTCTTTTTTTGTTTGGACAAACGAATCCTTTTGACCAATTTTATTTAGAAAAAAGGTGTTAA
>JAXGGT010000002.1:2561352-2575543 GCA_035583425.1 Marsdenia floribunda
CCGTTGTAGTCTAGTTGGTTAGGATACTCGGCTCTCACCCGAGAGACCCGGGTTCGAGTCCCGGCAACGGAAATATCTTTTATTTTTTGCCGCCGAGAAACTCTTGGTTACTGGAATTTCAAAGTTGTGTTTAGATTATGTTTTATTTTGAATTTTTTTATTTGTTTAAGTGAGTGGTATCAATTTGGATAATAGAGAGTACTATTAAGTGAGTGATAATATTTGACATTGATTTACTTTTTATCAAATTATAAGATGTGAGACCTATTAAAATTCTAAAAACCACACTCATCACATCATCCTAAAACCCAATAATCCAATAATTATATCATTATTACACTTATAAAATTTCTACTTTTCTCAAAAAAAAAATATTATAATTTTTCAAAAAAAAATTTACTCAATTTCAAAAAACATTTTTTTTTAAAAAAAAAATAAAAATAAACAAACATAATCTAAACACAACCTAAATTTTCCTTTTTCAATTTCTAGAGAATAAATAAAACAATTAAAGAATAACGAGTTTTTGCCAAGAATGAGTAATATGTAATACAAATATGGGTTATTTTTCCTTTCTCTTTAATGACCTAAATAATGTCATAATTTCTTTCATAACACGGGTCTGTTGTATGTTTCAATTAAAAAGAGGGTGGAAAAAAAATTAAAATTCCGTTGCCGGGACTCGAACCCGGGTCTTTCGGGTGAGAGCCGAATATCCTAACCAACTAGACTACAACGGAATTGCTGATAAAACCGAGATTTTATTTAAAATAAAGAATAATTTCTAAAAGAATGAAAAACCCTCTCGTCGTTTGGATACCCGTTTGTTTCTCGTCTTCTATCCAGAGCTGGAAGCCTTGAAACTCTAATCCCCATAACCCCTCCTTGATTTAGACCTTGCTGCTGCATTATTTTGCTTCTTTACTATTCATGAGGAGAGGTAGCTAATTCAATTTCGATTCAGGTACTTCTTTTCCTTTCTGTCGTGAACTCTCACTCTTCCACGTAATTGTTCTTGTTTTCTTTTGATACTCACTGTGGAGTTAGGTTGCACATTCTGTGCGATTAAACCAGAGGGTTTGATGAACTTCTTGAACTAGAGCACCATATTGGCTAAAGTCCCCACCTGTTGGAATGCACACGGAAAGTAGTGGGCAGAGGAAATTACTCATTTTTTAGCTGTTCTGTCTAATAAGAGAGGAACGTTCAGAAGTTGGTTCAAAATGTAACTAAGAATGTTGCAAATGCAGTTTGAGTTACTAATTTTTAATCTTGGAATACTATCTCATGATTGACTTGAAATTTGTATTTGCGGATGATGTGTTATGAATTCGAGGTGTAAGCTTGCTTATAGTGAAGCCAGCTTTCAATTTTTTTTTTTTTTTTCTTTTGGATCTCTCTTGGTTACTTGTTGCAAGCTGTAGGTGGTATATTCATTATTACATCAGGGGTGCTTTGGATGCTTGAAGCACCGAAAGTCATAAATACTATCATACAGTGCATTTTAATGATGGTTGCAGCCAGGTATAGGACCTGAAAGTCACCAAATGTATGACAACAACCGTGATAGTTTGTACCTGTTTGTATTGAATAAATAAATACAGATCTTTTTGACCTATTTGTTGAAGCAGCTTCAATATAGGTGGATGGAATCTTGACATTGTGCATTTCTGGTGTGGCTCATACGAATTTCTTATGGGTGCAATGGGACATTTTAAAGTTATGACGTTTAAATATTTGGTAGTTTGTATTGTGATGGTACAAAACAGAAGAAAGGAAAATTATCTTTAGCCTTAAGGTGCAATTTGCATCTTCATCGGCAAAGGATGGAGTTTTCAAGTAATGTCCGGTAGAAATTTGCTTGTATAGCGCATCTGTAAATATCTTGAAGATCGATCTAAATTGATCTGCTTAAGCTTCACTTCAAGTGTTTCTTTGGTATGGCTATGATAACTTCTTTCTTAATAAGACATGATAATGTTTTCGCAACACATGCATTTGGGAAGGATTAACAAGAATTGTTGATTAAGATTGAAAATACTTTCCTCTTTCCACAAGCCATAGTGCAATTAAGTGATATTTGCATTTTTTTTTTTTTTTTCTTTCTTATACAATTTCTTTTTCCAAGGACAATCTGTTGGTGAGATTTATTTAGATTTTTCTATTTTTTCCCCCCCTATAAGCTGCAGTGCTGATTATAACATCTAGAGAAAGAGGTCAAGAAAATGTTGTAGCCCTTGGTAATCTTATTTTAATTTTCCTAACCTGGAGTCTGATTCAACTGATAAGATGAATATTTTATTGGTTGAAATGTATGATTTATGATTTTTTAATGGCTAGAATATTTTCTCCAGGACATTTCCTTTTCACTTTTCTAGCTTACTAGGTTGTGAATTTCTAATTTCATCTCTCAGGGAATATTCAAATGGAATTTTTCTGCAGCTTCAGTTGGATCACTTGTTCTTATCTTTTGATCTTCACTGTTTTTCAATTTATTTTTCAACTCCTGTCCACTATAGGTACTTATCTATGAATTTATAAATATTGCAGCTGTTGGCATATTCTCACCTGAATTAAACATTGGATAGAGGCTAGATAACTGCTCCCTGGCTTATCTAAATGATGGCAGTGTCTGGATTATCTTGTGGTCCCATGAGATGTGACCTTCACCAATCCACCCCAGGTCCAGGGTCACATGACCAACGAGTTCTCTTTTTTTCTAATTTTAAGAGGTCTACAAATTTACCCTCTCTACAAAGGTATGTGAATACCTTACCGGATTCTATTTGGGGCTTTATATATCATCTATATATATATATTTTGCCATTTTTTTTTCTTCTGGTCTCATGTTTTGTTCTTGTAGAAGTAGTCGTAACTGGGCTGGTACCACACAGAGATTTCCTTTGCGGCACACATATCCAATCAAGTGTGCGATGGATGCTTCCTATGGTGATGCTACAAATGATTCTGCAGGTAATTCCTATTAACTTTTTGGCCTAGCTTTAATTGATTGGTCCATTTACTTTTGGGGCATTTTGTTTTATGGGCAATGCTCAATTGTTCTAATGTAAATACTTTTGGAGTTGTAAGCTTTATGTCCATCCAGCTGGCCATTTTCATCCTCTGTTACGCGGGGATAAAAAATGAGGACTGCTAGGACCAGTGAATTTAAAAGATGTAGAAGATATTCTGTAGAGAGAGAAGGGGGGAAAAGTCAAGAAAAGTATAATGTTGAATGTGTATGTTTCTATGCTCTTAAGATTAGGAGCAATTCCCTTGGTTTAGTTAAATGTACAATTCCTGTTGAAAAAGAGGGCTTGTTGAAGTTGTCTAAGAATTCTATAATGTGATTAGGAAGTCTAGATCTGCCCCTTTGAGACTTTTTATTTATTTATTTATTTATTTTTTAATTTGATTTCTTCATTTTGGCGTGCATCTAGGAATAGCCAAAGTTGTGTTGTACTTAATGTCTAAGGATATTGTTACTTGGTGTTTCATGTGTATATTGAGACGATCCCTTTTATCCGAACTATTTGTTTTACGGATACATCCTATGCTTGGACATTAAAGCTTGACTGTAATCCTAATTGCATTCTCCCTATTTTTGTACACATTTGGTACTTTCCCTTCTATATCTCAAAACAACTATAGTGGAATATTAGAACTTCCTATGAAGTTTTACACACACATATTTGCAAAGGGATGTAGCTGCCACATTAGATTATCTCATCAATGCCTTTCTATTCATTTTTCATATTTAAGGCTTCAATGTTTGAAATGTGTCTTGTAATTGTTCCTTGATTTACAGGTGTCTTTCCCAGAATCAATGTCAGGGACCCATACAAACGCCTTGGCATCAGTCATGAAGCTTCTGAAGATGAAATTCAAGCTGCTAGGAATTTCTTAATACAGAGATATGCAGGCCATAAACCAAGTGTTGATGCAATTGAATCCGCCCATGATAAAATAATCATGCAAAAGTTTTATGAGAGAAAGAACCCAAAAATCAACATTAAGAAAAAAGTTAGGGAGGTAACTCAGTTAAAGTATGTGCAGGCCATTACTAGCAGGTTTCGAACTCCATCTATGAATATCATCATTAAAACCTCCATTGCTTTTGTGGTTCTTGGTGCTCTTACTGTACTATTTCCCACTGAAGAAGGGCCAACTCTTCAGGTTGCAGTTTCACTTATTATTACAATGTACTTTATATACGACAGGCTGAAGAGGAAACTCCGAGCTTTCCTATATGGGTAAGTTACATAATTGTTCTTCCAGATAATGTAATTTAGCTATCATTGGTTTCTTGTACAACGCCTGTCAGATTCTATTTGCATTTCTTCACTTAATTGGTCCAGATTTTAGTAAATTGATTTAGTTCTCCTAGCCAGGAGTGTGAAGTGAAAACGAGAGGTTTCCCCTGCTATTCCTTTTATGAGTTCTCTGGAGTTTGAAGTATTGCTCAGTATCTCACAAATGGTTACTGCTTTGCGCTATTTTTGCAGGGCTGGTGCATTTATTCTCTCCTGGCTTCTTGGGACATTTCTAATGGTGTCTGTGATCCCTCCTATACTAAAAGGGACAAGAAGTTTGGAAGTGTCAACATCTTTGATAACCTATGTGCTCCTCTGGGTTTCTTCTACTTATCTTAGGTAGTCTTCCCTGGGATCATCACAATTTTGTTGGGTTGAAATTGTCCAAGGCTTAACATGATTATCATGTATCTTGCTTCAGCTAATGACGAGTCAACTTTCATGTTATGGAAAACTTTTTCCAAATGATTTTCCAAGGCCAGAATGTTTATTGATTGAGAAAGGGTTTTTTTCACTGTTTGGGTTGCCATTCTCTTAGCTATATACAGCTGCTTATTTGATGGGTTAGTAGGGTAGTCCTTGGCTCACTTCCTAGTTAATTGAATTGATTCAGCATGCAGTGAACTCAAATATCTTGTACCAGGTGATATGATTAATGAAGTCGCACTTTTCAGAGTCTCATTGCACATTTGCAGGTTTTGCTTGCATGTTTACTTCCCTGCTTTTGCAATGGTACCTTCTGAGTGTAATCCCAAATATTAGGCCCTGCTGCAAAGTTTGTCTTTAGGCTAGGAAATCCAAACAAACTGTGTTATATTCTGAGGGTTATTTGTGCCCTCAGTAGGTGCCCCTAGTTGAACTCAAATATTTCTGCTGATGTTCCTGTGATTATGATTATTGTCCTTCCCCTTCCATCCTTACCTTTCTTAAAATTCAAATGAACTAGGAAGATCTTAATGGACCAAGAACCATGGTCACCAAGAACCATGGTCAGTTTTTTGTTGCATGGCCTTTGTAAAACCTGTACATAAATGAGCTGTGTCATGAGAGGAAGCAGACTCTAACAAGGACTGCAAAATGGAAGATCTATCCTAGGTCCCAGCAAGGCAGATGCGAGGTCTTGACTACCTCTCAATACAAAAAAGATTGCATGATTGCATGCCAAATGTCGCACAAAAGATTGGAAAAATTCTCAACTTGTCCACTGCAAAGTCTCCGAGTACTATGACCAGTTTGTAGTTTTCCCTCGTATTTTTAGACACACAAGAACCTTACGTCCTGATGGGGCCTCCAATTTCAATTCAATGGCATATAATTGAAGCCTTTAAAGCCATGCTCTGGTCACTTAGCAGTGTCCAAAATTTCCCTGGTCTTGAGCATTTTCCCCATTTTCGAGTATTTAAAAATGGAAGGGAAGCCACTGGAAAAACCAAAACCTGAGCCATCAATTTGCAAGATTTTACGTGTGCACAGGGAGCCAAATGACATCTCTTCCATCTTATGCTATCAGCCTTGCTCACAGCAAGCCAAGTCAGCAAATTTATCACCCCACTTGGCAAGATTTTATTGGTTAATGTATTGTGGCCTCAAAAAATATATCCCTGTGTAACTATATAAGTGAGGCTTGAGGAATGTGCCATTTTAACTAACGGTGGTGTGGTAGTAGTAGCAGTAGTAGTGTTTGTGGAAGAGGAGAGAGATAAAGTTTGAGCCCAGTGTTTCCAACAGATAAAGATGGCATCAGCTTCTCTCCTCAAGACATCACCAGTTCTTGACAAGTCTGAGTTTGTCAAGGGACAGGCTCTCAGACAGCCTTCGGTCTCCGTCGTCCTCCGCTGCCAACCAGTTGCACCATCTGCCCTCACTGTCCGTGCTAGCTATGCTGATGAGCTTGTCAAAACTGCTGTGAGTTCTTTTAAAATATTTGCATCAATTCAAATGTTGCAATGGTTTTTACAACTTTGTTTTGTTTTGTTTTCTTTCTTTAAGTTAGCGGTTATCCTGAAATTAATCTGTAAAAACTATTGGCTGATTGAATTATGAAAAGAGGGAAAAAAAAAAAAAATGGTAGCAGTCTAGAGAACTTGAATCTTAGGTCTTCCATGCACTAAGCCAATCTAAGGAGTTGTATGAACCTGTAAAACTTCAGCCGATTTCATACGATAAAGAATCATTTCATTAATCTTTTTTTTGGAAAAAAAAAATAATAAAATAATCCCCGAAGTTTTCAAGTTTCCCTTTTGATGAATAAAATTTAATTTCAGAAAACTATTGCATCCCCCGGGCGTGGAATTTTGGCCATGGATGAGTCAAATGCTACCTGTGGAAAGCGTCTAGCCTCAATTGGGCTGGAGAACACAGAGGCTAACCGCCAAGCATACCGCACACTGCTTGTTGCAGCTCCTGGACTTGGCAACTACGTCTCTGGTGCCATCCTCTTCGAGGAGACACTCTACCAATCTACCGTCGAAGGCAAGAAGATTGTCGATGTCCTCGTTGAACAGAACATTGTACCCGGAATCAAAGTTGACAAGGTAAGTTGAACCTTTCTTTTTTCTTCTTGAAGTTAATTTCATTTAGTGCTTTCATCAGATTACATTTTTTTCTTATTGTTTGATGGTGAGTGAAACAGGGTCTTGTTCCTCTTGTTGGTTCAAACAATGAATCTTGGTGCCAAGGTCTTGACGGCCTTGCCTCTCGATCTGCCGCTTACTACCAGCAGGGTGCCCGTTTCGCTAAATGGTATACATGAAATTCACTATAGTAAGTTCAAAAAGGGTCATGCCATTGTTAACTGACATTACTATATTTTTCACAGGCGTACTGTGTTGAGCATTCCCAATGGTCCATCTGCACTTGCAGTGAAGGAAGCAGCCTGGGGTCTTGCTCGCTATGCTGCTATTTCCCAGGTACCGCCAATACTAAATATAATGTAGCCTCCTATGTTGTTCAGTACCTAAGGGCGAATTGCAAAATGTTTTATTCGCTTCTTGCAGGACAACGGATTGGTCCCAATTATTGAGCCAGAGATCTTGCTCGACGGTGAACATGGAATTGACAAGACTTTTGAGCTTGCCCAGAAGGTCTGGGCCGAGGTATTCTTCTACCTAGCTGAGAACAATGTCATGTTCGAGGGTATTCTCTTGAAGCCTAGCATGGTTACTCCCGGTGCAGAGTGCAAAGACAAGGCCAGCCCACAACAGGTTGCTGAATACACCCTGAAGCTCCTCCACCGAAGAATCCCTCCGGCTGTCCCCGGTATCATGGCAAGTACCACAAGTCCAACTCCTACCTAAGAATATATAAAAAATATTAAGTATCTAATTCCTGATATATTTCTTGTGTGTTTTAAAATGGAACAGTTTTTATCTGGTGGACAATCTGAAGTTGAGGCTACACTGAACTTGAATGCAATGAACCAAGGTCCTAACCCATGGCACGTTTCCTTCTCCTACGCAAGAGCCCTTCAGAACACATGCCTCAAGACCTGGGGAGGGAGACCCGAAAATGTTAAGGCAGCTCAAGAAGTTCTGCTCATACGTGCCAAGGCCAACTCACTTGCCCAGCTTGGCAAATACACAGGTGAAGGAGAATCCGAGGAAGCCAAGGAGGGAATGTTCGTTAAAGGATACACCTACTAAGCTCTTGTTAAAATAAAAGCAGAAATGCTGCTCTTCTTGTAGTAGCCTCTCCATTACATTTACTCTTTTGTTTTACTTAATGAAGGGCTTTCCTAGCAATGTATCCAAAAATTCTTACTCCTAGGGGTCAATTTTCTGCGGGAAACTCCATACATGTTAAACGCAAATGCAACTCAAAATAATTTGTAAGCAGCTAAGATACCCAAAGTATCCATCTTCATCTTTTTCTATCATTACTGGGCCAAAACAAAATTGCCATAATTGCAAGAATATGGTACCATTCAGAAGGAAATGACATGTAGAGAATCAGTAGAAAGGAGGAAAAATGTGTATGACTTATTATTAGATTGCTGGAACAAGCAAGCATATAGGAGAATTCTTCCACGGATGAAGTAAATAATAAATCTGATGATAGCTTATTAGAGAATTTATCAGTATGCCTGTTTAGTTGTCATAATACCCTCAGATTGAACTCCTACGTGAAGAATGGCACTGTGACAACCATAAATCTATGTTCCCAGTGATCTCTCTCCTGACCTTTTCAACTGCATCGGGGGAGCTGCAATTTTGGGCATTACCTAAAAGTGAAAATGATGAACTTCATGAGATGTGATGTATAACTAGGTAGCGTATGCATCTTGATACTTCCTTTTTCATCCAAAAAGAAAAAAGGGTATGTGATACATTGCTTGCATATCCTCTCCAAGGTGGAATATTCCAATAAGATATCAAACAACTAAAATGAGGTAATGGTTATTCATTCATTTGCAACAAGCAATGCCCATAAGTTTACTTCATTTTTTGAGGCTGTGGATCAATTCATTGAAATATAGAGTGAAATCCAAAGTAGTAGTAGGTTAAATAATATCTGACTTGAAGAATCAAATAAACCAGAAAGAAACTTCCCATTCAAGGTTGAGAACCTAAATAGCCATACCTTCAATGACTAAAGGGGACTGGGGGCACCCGCGCAAATCAGTTCCATGGCCACAGTTATGACAAGATATGATGTAAGAAGGCACTGGAGCATTTAAAAAGCAAAGTTTCAGTGGAAAAGAAAGGTAGTATACTACAAAATTCTTCGCTTAACCTGCCTAATTTAGCTGGAATAATCGAAGACTTGGCACCAACAGAATTAGAAAGAGAATGAAGTACTACTTTAATTAGTTTCTAATTTAATTCTTTTGATGACTCCTTGTCACTTTCTTGTATTTGTTTATTAAAGAAGAAAGGAATATTTTGTCCATTTGTTCAAGTATGAGATCGGTTTGCATGTAGGTTATATTTATGTTGAAGCACAGAACTAGCTGACAGATGCTACCCCAGGCGCATACTAAATGCACAATGCTTAATTCTGCCGTTGGACTAAGAAGTTTTGTTTCTTGCCTTAGAGAAAGGTATGATGCATCTATCAATTTGCGGGGAAAGAGAAAATGATGTTCAGCCCTCGACATATGTCAAACCTCCCCACAATCTAGGCCAAATAGTAGAAAAGATATTAACGGTGGAAAAAAGAATTTCAACTCACTATCGGGAGAAGAAGTTTGTTTGGATGCATGTCGCCAAGGATCCTGTGATCCATTGGTGAAGACTATCTTTGATCCTGCACATTCATTAATAAGACAGTACAAAATCAATGTTAATCCTATGAAACATTTTACAAATAACCACAATTTATCAACCAACAAAATTCGAATACAAGGAGCTTCAATTTGAAATTCATACGCCAAACTAAATCGACAATCGAAAGTAAAAGACATTCATGGATATATAATGGTATATTTCTCAAGCATTTGCAAGGAGTAAGAACGAGAGACTGAAGCATGTGAGATGTAGTTATAGCACCCAACTTTTTCCATGATTGTCAATTTCTCAAGGTTATCCTTCTCTTGCTACAATGAGAAAATTTTTCCAATAAAGCATAACTATTATGGGAACCTATTAAAGGAAATAAACAAGAAGCTAAACTTAAAAAATCAGTCTTGGCCATACCAGCAATTTTCGTGCCCCCGTAGTATATATTTGTTTCATCAACATTTGGATAGACACCCTCTCCAAAGACATTTTTACAAAGGTCTAAATGGTACCTGTTATAGATGAGAAAATTTCTTATTATTAGAATTTTATGTAGAGAGTACCAAAATCTGTATATGAACCTCTCATTGAAGAAGATGCTGAAGATATTAGAACATGGGAATAGCTAATATACACATACTTGGTGTCAATCTTCGATGACCTAACACTATCATTTGCTGGAGCCACCTGAAAATATGCAACTTCAGTGCAGACCTGGAACCACCACAAGCGGTCAGCAGTATCTCCCTCTAATGAAGTAATCTTTAGATGTTGCTGGTCATATGTTTCAACAGCTGCTCCAAAGCTCTTAACATAATACTCCTTAACATATGTGGCATATGTTTCCTGCAAAATAAATGAAACATTGATGTTCAATAACAATTAGAATCACTTTTGATTTCATTCAAAATATTATTCTGGAAATATAGGAATAAATATGAAGTTGGGGTTCAAACTGACCATTCTGCCAAGAAATTGTTTGTGCAGGGACAAATTTAAGATAAAAAATAATGTAATACTATATAAGGATCTTTCAACTAATTCATTTGAGAAAATAAACCTCCGTGAACATTAACCATCATGACATGGATGGACATTGCAAGAGCTTACCACTAAGTCCTCTCCAGCCTTTTTTGCTTTAGTAAAGGGGACACATACTTCATCTGGGTGTCCATACTGAAACTGAAAAGTAAGGGTCAAGCCTGGGAACAATATTCTAAAATATTAGCTTTAATATAGGACCACTGAAATGGAATCCTAATGTACCCCAATTGCTGCAGCATCTGCCAGAAAATACATGAAATCACCATCGTTTTTGAGCTGCAAAGAAGGCAAAATTCTTCATGTCAACTATAAAGAAACAGATCTGACAACAAGAACCATATTTGGCATCCTATATATTGTCCAATGCTTTTTTTTTTTTTTTTTTACAATATATATAATTTGATCAACCTTTCTTGGAACACATTCATGCAATCTTGTTTTCAAAAACTCAGTTCTGATATCCAATTGTTTTTGTTCCTTTAAACTTTTGCTGCAGAAATTATTGTATATTCCAAATACTTTCCCTAGTAAGATTAAGGACATAAATAAAAGGATATGGTGATTCCGTCTTTAAAACTGAAGTAATTCATGGTGAAGCATGGCTATCAATACGAAACTTACCAGCTAATATGGGAGTTCCAATAACTGCTCTTGAAAGTTGCTAATATACAAAGATCATATATATGCACGATATATTGGATGTTGGGGTTATTGCAAGAAGTCTAGAGAAATAGGAGCTATTTCATATTGCACTAGCTACCTCTTTTCTAAGATGGTAAATTAGAAGAAAATATTATGGAATGAACAGTCAGACAATTACATTTTAGAGGACACCAATATATTTCCAGTTAAATCACTGTCTTGAATGTGTAATCCTTTCCCAATTTCATTTATCCAGATATCACTAGGCAATGCATGCAACTTCCTGTGATGAAGTAGATTCATCAAAAGCATTTGAATCACTATAATAGAAACGATTCATGACATGTTCTGAAAAGGATTCACACCTGTGAGGCACCAAATAATGATTTTACTTCCTCAGCATCAGTCTCAAGTCTTTGTTCAACAAGCTGAGTAATTTCTTGCAGCACAGCTTTACATTCTGGACCAGCAGATTCACCAACCTGTAATATATAGATCCATCTAATAAGATTAATGCTAAAGAAGCATTGGGTAATATGAATGAAAGTAATTTACCGGACATTTTAGCAAGCAACAAGGCAAAGAAAAATATCAAACAATGACAGACTGCATTGTTGTACAAATGGAGGACAATCACATAATTCTTTTACCTGACGATCAAATTCTGTGAAATTGTAAACAGCTTGAACAACAGCAGAACTTGCTAGGCTTCCACAAGTTAAGTGAGGGAACTTCAAGCGGAACCATGCACTAAGTGCCCCAGGATATGAAACACCAAAGAAGAACCATGGATTTTCAACTTGTGATCTATTGAGCTTTGCATTTAATGTTTCCTATGAAAGATGTCATAAGAAATATATTAGGAAGCATAAAAAGTAATCTCCAGAAGTATATAAACAATACATACACCATGAATTGAGAAAATTTTCAGAGAGGAGATAAGGGATTTAAGATGAGATAACAGTTAAACCAGGACAAAAATATAGAAGCTCCATCCAAAATTGAACAAGAATGTCCTTCTTCCTTTAATCTTTAATTAGATAAAAAGGAGTATGCACTTTAGTTTAAACTCTTGAAATATGCAACAAGAAGCAGGTGCTCAAAATCCAACAGTTATTTGGTTTATCATTCAGCAATCTTTTGTTTCCAATACCCATACCCTTCAAGGTTAAGAAATATACCATCACATATTGAACTATCCCACTACTCTATTCACTGCAGAACCACCTTCATGAAAAAATATTAAAATCAAATTGGTTTCTACTAGAAAGTAAAAAGACCAAATAAATCAAGCTTCACAAATTTAGAAAATAAGCTTAAGGTACAATAATTTCAATAGAATCTGGGGTCAAATCAAGTAATTGTCAAATAAACCATCCTCTATGAAGAAGCTATAAAATGCAAAATTAAGAGAGAACAGTTAGCATTCATGGACTTATTGGGACCACTGAAACATGTAGTTAATGTTATACGAAGGAACACAATGACTTTAGCAAAACAGCCTTACTCGTCGCAACTCAATCTCCAAAATTTTCTACTTTCTGGTCTTTGTGGAATGAGAAGTAATGTACCTACCGTGTGTTTGTAAGGTTTCAACTAAACTCCCAAGTGTTGTGGCATGAGCACTTTAGCCCCTGCTGGACATGTAATATAGCCTAACAAAATGAGGTTATATTCAGGGCTTGCAACCTGTTGCTTCTTTTTCAGTTTGTCCCTATCCATTGCCATTAAATACTCAATGCCTTGAAGACATAATGGTGCCTGAGCAGTAGTATTATGTTTCATATTGAAGCAACTGCTTCAGAATAAGAGATCCCCTGAAATTGATCTTAAAATGAATCATGAATTCTCTCTTACTGAACACAGGTTCTCCTTGAAGTCCCGCGTATAAAACAGAATAGTAGAAGTCATGAGAACCCAAGGCTAATTAAGATAGCCCGCGATTAGCTTATTTAGTGATTACATTAGGGTTTGAAATACTAGTTTATTCCACAATGGGGAAACTAAAAGGAAGCAAAAATCCATACCAACCCATTTAGTTTTGGGAGAAAGCAAAGATAAGTTCTAATTACTTATGTTTTTTAGTACAAAATCTACCACCACTACATCAGCAATATCCTTGAGAAACAACCTACAAATACCACAACGATGTACCTGATAAAATTGACGGAAAACAGCCAAGTCAAAGAGTGCTTGCTTTGAAGAAAGATATCTCAGATTTTCAGTTGCTAAAGACGTAAAGGGGGAACTCTTCCCATAGTATCGATGCTCTAGAGAAACCACAGCAGCTCCAAAATTCTTGGCCAAAACCTGTTGGAGACCAGTGCAAACTTCAGAAGTCTTATTCCAAGTGGGAAACCACTTTGATAATCCATAGGTCAACACTGTCAAAGGACTCCGGAAACATGTGAAACAAACAGGCAATAAAATCCTGAAACCTTTAAAACGTGGAGTACATGATAAACTGCTGTACAAAAAAACAAATAAGATTTTTATGCATTACAGGAACAAATAAAAACCAGTACAGAGGAGAGGAAAATGCAGGAGGGAGAGGCAGCAGTGTGTGATTTTCTTAATCCATAATGATCAATACGACATAAAAAAAATCAACCAGAACAAAAACAATCAGCAATCAATCTTCTTTTAATAGTTTGTTATCAGATAGTTCATAAACTCACACCAAGATAGTCATTTTGTATCCCCCTGCATTCTGATTCACCACATATTTTCAAAAATATTGGCCCATTCGGAGAACGAAAGTGATCAAGGAACTGATAATATCTCTGTGCAAATTTACGATGATCCTGAAGAAGAAAGATTACATTAAAAAAAAAAAAAAAGGGAAAAAGGGATTAGTCGCAGTTTTACAAAATGAATAACAGAGTCCTCCATATGCTACCATGATATGACAAGACCAAATAGGAAACAGAAAACAAATAATTAATCCTCTCGAATGTGGGGCATGTTCATCTGTAA
>JAXGGT010000002.1:2598929-2613201 GCA_035583425.1 Marsdenia floribunda
TGTTAGAATTTCTCAATAATAATAATAAATAATAAATAATAATGTAAATTGGAGTATGCAACGTAAATGAAAAAATAGAAATTGTTAAAGGAAGATTATTATATAAATTAAGAGATCAATCTAATTTTGAAAGTCAAAAATTGTTTTTTTCCTTCATCAATTTTCTACTTTTATATTATTTACAATAGAATAAATTCATTTAAAAAAAAATCAAGAAAGAAAGTTAAGCAAAATTTTCATTAACTTGAATAAAATTTCTTTAAGATATTTTGAATTAATTATTTTAGAAAAAAAAGAAAAAAAAAATCAAAGAATTGATATAGATGAAAAAAATAAATCTAAAAATAAAAAGTTGAGAGAAAAATGAAAAGTTTTTTTTAAAAAATAATATTTTATTAACAAAATAATATTTTAAAAGTTCTATAACTAAAGGACAATAATTAATTAAAGTTCCAAATTGAAATATTATTTTTATTTTTTTTTTGAAATTTTGAGACACAACTAAGCTATATAAATCGAAATATCAATACATAAAAAGATGGAAAATATTAAAAACAAAACAAAATTTCCTAAAAGTTCAATTTAATTATAATAGAGTCATGCCATTGAAAAAAAAAATTCTAAAAAATGTTTATATAATTTTATATATAATAAATAGTTACATATATATATTTTCTCTAAAAGTTAAAAATTTGTTTAATATGATAAAAAATATAAATATAATTTTTAGAAAAAATATTTATTTTTAACTTAATCTTTGTTTTTTGTTTACTAAAAAAAAAAAAACCTAATTAGAAAATAATAATAATAATAATAATAATAAAATTGAAAACTAAAAAAAAGTTATAGAAATAAATAAATGAATAAAAAGTCATAATTAAGTATTACTTCATCTTATTAATTTAAAAAGGAAAATTAAAAATGTTAAGATAAATATTAAAAATCAAAATTAAAAAAAAAAATGTTAAAATAAAATAAAATAAAAAATCAACCTAGGAATTCAACTAATTATAAAAGGACCATTAGAACAAAAAAATATTCTAAAAACACATATTGTAATCTTATATATATAAGATATATATATATATATTTTTAAAGTTTGTCTTTTATGTTTTTGGGTAAGCAAATACTCAGCCTTCATTCACATTCCATCCAAATCTGGATTACAAAAATCAGTGCCTCCTCCTCAATCACAGAAAGCTGAAGGGGTGGTGGAGGGGACGGGAGGAGCTCAGGCTCAGTCATGGCTGAATTTGTTTGGGTCGCAGCCCATTTAGCAATATTGAGTGCAGCCATATTGCATTTCCTATCTGGCAAATTGGTTGCTCGCAAAGACCTGATGGAATTTCTCATTAAATTTTCAATGTGGAACTTAGAGTTTGATATCCAACAACACATACAGTGGTAACCATTTCATAGTGTTTATGCAAATGGAAAAAAAAGGGATTTAATCAAATGAATGAATGATTAATCAATTGTCAGTATATTTTACGCTCGACTGATAATATATAACGTGGAAAACGATATTCATGCTGAATCTTTTATCCGTCCCCCAAGATTCCCTGCCTCTCCAAGTCCAAGGATAGCCGGAACTACCCACGCAAATGGAAAGGATGTGGACTGTATATGGTAAAAAAAGGCCATAATCCGATTTCAATGTTTTTTCGACGACCTTTATAGATATTGATATATCCTTGTAATAATTTGAGTATCAAGTGTGAAAATTTTCTTTCTTTCTATAAGTTTATAAATAAAGATATGCATATCGGATTACTCATGGGCAAGAAATAAAATCAAGATATACTTTTCCTTTTTGTATAGTGAATCATATATCTTGATTGAACCCTTAAAGAAAAGATCATATACGTTCCTCAGCATAAACCCATAATATTTATTCTCTTGCTAGCAATCCCTTTAATAGTTCAAAAAAGAACAACAAAAAAACAACAGCTGGATGAATGGACTCGGAGAAGATACTGCAGCAGCCATCCCATTATGTATTTGGTGTTATATGGAAAGCACTGTCACTGGTTCTCGTGGGCACCGTTACTTGTTTCTTAATAAGGTATTTTATCATAGCATTTTCGGGCCCGAGAGACGAACGTCGCCGTCGTCACCTTGCCAATGCAGGAGACGTAGTTCTTGCTTCCGTTTATATTATGCTCCTTTTGGCTATAGGCGTTTGTCTTACGTACTGTGCACTCCTTGATTGTTGG
The DNA here is from genome assembly GCA_035583425.1 of Marsdenia floribunda. NCBI lineage: Eukaryota > Viridiplantae > Streptophyta > Magnoliopsida > Gentianales > Apocynaceae > Marsdenia > Marsdenia floribunda. Next base: position 2,601,146 of record JAXGGT010000002.1, read on the forward strand.
AATACTTATGAATCGGTTAAGACAAGGAGGCTGGAAAAATCTTCAAGCTTTTCTGATGTTGTTCAGGACCAACAGTTCTGTCAGATCACAGCCGTTGATGATCAAGTGTAGCTGAAGAATTTATGGACATATATATATATGATTCCTGATGTAGAAAAAAAATAAAAGCCAAATTAAGTTTTTCCTTTTTCTTTTTTTTGTTGGGGGGTGTCAGAATTCTCATTTTCATTGAATTTGATAGCCACCAATCAATAATTTTAAGTTCCTTCCTGGTGTGGTAAATTATTGCCCCAATCGATTTTAATTAGAATTCCAGTTCATATACAGCCAACTGGTTGGCGGGGATAGGACAATATTGCAAAAGCATTAACAAACTTTGACTTTTATTGGAAGGAAGAAGCAGTGCAGCAGCACACAAAACTAGTGACACCGAGGTATATCTTTTTATTGGTCCCCTTCCTCCCTCTTTTTTTTTTTTTTTTTTTTTTTTTTAATAGTGCACAAATTGTTTGATACTTTTTAGACTAATCCCTACTCGAGTTGGGTAGGTCTTTTACGAGAGATAAACTTTAACCTCAAGTTTATAAACAGCTGAGTGTGGTTTCGATCCCGTGACCTTATTTAAATTAAGAGAACACCTTACTAACTTACTTACACTTTGGGATTAGTCCCCTCCTCCTTATTACAATCCAATTCACAATTGTTTTCCAAAATTTCTTCTTCTTTTTTTTTTTTTTTTTTTTTTTAATTCTCACAATCAAAATTCAATACTTGTGTCGAGAAGGTGTAGCTCAATTGTTAGCAATCTTAGATCATACGTTCGAAACATATTAGATGCGAAAGTGCTTTAAAAAAATTCAAAAAAAAAAAAAAACTTGTTCACCTTGAACCCTTTATTATATGAATATGCATTTTGAAAACTTTTTCTATGTGCTTCACCTGCCGAGTGGTCAACTTGATGGTTGCTACATACTCCTTAAATTCGATATATATATATATGTCTGTATGTATATTTGTGACACTTTTACCATGGCAATGGCAAGAAAACTAGTAATTATGATTTTGAAGAGGCAGTAATATATCCCAATTAATAATGTATCACAACTAACACGAAGGAAAAATACTTACTTATTATAAATGCGTACACCACATGGAATGGACCTATATATTTTTCACTGAATTACTATGTAGACTTCAAAACATATCTAAGAACATGATTGAATAAAAATCTGAAACCTTTCCTACCTCATCATCATTATTATTATTATTATCATACTTCCATTTTTTTTTAAAAAAAAAAAAACTTTTATTTTGTGGGAGTTATCTCTTCAAATAAATAAAATATTTGGCAATTAAATCCTAGCTTCTTTTCCTCTGTATAAGAAAATACTACTACGAAATTCTTTATTTTTCAAAAAGTTATTTCTATGACTGAGTAGTTGCCCTGCTGCCATCAAAGATAGAAGGTTTTTTTTTTTCTTCTAGTGGTATTTGGGATCCTTCTGACCTAAACTAATCCACCAGAGAGGTCCAATAGTGCAGAGATATTTCAACTGTAGAACACCTGAGTGAGGTTACTCCTATACCTCTGGGCAAGTCAAGAAGAAGGGGAGATTCGATTCCTAAACCTCTTGGCGAAGAAACCTAACCAACATATCAGGAGAAATTAGAAGGTTAATTACCAAAAATTGTACAAACCTAAAACCACCTATAAGATGCCCAAAATTAATGGGAAAAACCAGCCCAAGTGAATCCCCTGATTGATGAGGATCCCGTCTTAGATTAAGTGCTTTTAAGTTTTTTTTTTTTTTTAATTAGACATTCTTATAGTATAACTGAAATTAGTATATATAACTAAAAATATAATACAACAATTTTTTATTATAGTCGAACTCAAAATCTCTCATTTAACAATAATAAATCAATAATAAATCAGATAAAAATATTTAAATAAAATAAATTATATTACTAAACTACTATCTTATTGTCTGTCCTTTTAAAATTTCAAATTTAACTTTCTTGGATGCTAACATTTCTTTCCTCTTCTTTTTAATCTTAAAAGGAAAAAAAGGGGAGAAAAAAAAAAAAAAAAACTCTCTATTTCAAAAATCAGGACAATTATTTTTGAAATAAATAAATTATGATTTTAATGTTAATAACTTTTTAAGAATAAATTTAAAGTTAAAAGTAGATAATATTTTACTGAATTTGTTAAGTTGAACGGCACAATATATTATATACATAATATAATTTGATTTTAAGCTATTCTTATATAAAATATTATTCTTAAACAAATGAGAAGAGGACATAATCCTTAACCAATCAGATTTGAGTGTTCAACCATTGAATCGACATTAAATTTAATGTCGTTTCCAGATCTCCACTGTCATTGTCGGTCGCGGACCATCTTATATAAGTTTGTTAATGGGCTCCAATAAATTCAAAAAAAAAAAAAAAAAAAAAAAAAAACGTAAATTTGTTGGATATTTAATATGCATTTCAATTTGATGTACAATTTGGAACTCTTCAATTAAATATATTATTTCATGTAAATAATAATGAGATATTTATAATGTCATTTGATAAATAAAATATTATTATCAAAAATGATTATGTCTTTTATAAAGAATCTTTATAGGTCTATATAAAAGAGATTTTCCAACCATTTTCAATATCACATCCAAAATCAGAGTAAAGAAGTTAGGAATTCTTCTTTTGTATTCATGATCTCTCTTTACTCCATATTCGTTTTCATTCTTTGAGCTTGTTTTTCCTACTAGTATCTTTAGAGTCATTTATATTCATTATAGTATTAGAAACAAATGCTGGTTCCTTAAACTTATTGTTGTAATACTTCTTCAGTAAATGTAATTGTTTTACCCTGAAAGACAGATGCCCCAAGACTCTAAGCACCAAGGAGTAGGGTGAAATCTATCTTAAAGGAATAGTATTAAGTATCGATTAGTTATTTCTAAAGTTGATATTCTTATTTCAATATTAAGTAAATTTGGTTTTTCTATTCCTGCACATCAAGTAAGTTTTCTATTTTATTTTACAAATTATGAATGTTAAAATTATTGTAGTCAGATAATTGTTATTTTTATTAATATTTCCCAAAAAAACTTATACATTTGCCACACCTATAACAAGAAAATAAGTAAGATGAAATCTAGACTCGAATTATTTTAAGTTAATATTATATTATTTCCCAAAAAAAAAATTATAAGTTGCTCATTACAAATTTAATGGTTACACCATCAAAATCAGGCTCAATAATTATTGATTTAATAGAGCATCAACTAACCTAAATTTGATATATATATATATATATATATATATTTTAAGATTTAACTAAATTAGTAAATTGAAATAGTTTATATAAATAAGATGTATATTCAAGAGATTATCAATTCGAATAATGATAGAGGTAAAAACATTTTACAAAATTTCTTAAAAAAAAAATTATATACTAATATATATGTGTGTGTGTGTGTGTGTGTATAAACACAAAAAAAGAAAGGAAAAAAAAAATGCACAAAGGATTCTATGTTCCATTTCATATAACACTTATTAAATATTAACACATATTTTAAATATTTTTTTTAATAAGAATAATAAGTTACACATTAAAATTCTGTTGTAAATTGACGTTTCACTTTTGTTTTGTTTTGTATTTTTTCCCCCAAAGAGTGTTATTATATGAATTTTGAATCTATCAATATATATATATATATATACGTATAATAATTCTTAATAACAAGAAGTGTCGCCAGTAGGAAACAAAATTCTTAGTTTCCTTTTTTTTTTTTTTTTTTTTTTGGGTCAAAAGAAAAAGTCTTGTCCAGTTACATATCTATGTACATATAGTATCAAGTAACATGTGGTCCTACTTAGCAAAAAAAAAAAAAAAAAAAGTAACATATGGGCCCCAGATTTGCCAATTTTATACAGTAGAGTTAGGTGGAAAAAGTTAAAAAGTATAACTTAATTGGTAGTAACTTCATTTATGATTCAAAAGGTCATCAGTTTGAGACACGACAGAGATAAAAATTTCAAATTTAAAAAAAAAAAAAAAAAGTTAGGTGGAAAAAAAAAAATAGAAGGAATATTATTTAGTGTGGTTAGCTAGTGTGTGATTTTTTAGTGCCGATCACATGGAATAAGTATATAAGAATTTTGTGAATACTATGTAAATTATGAGTTCAAGTTTGATATTTATTGTGAGCGATATGTAAGAACTAAAATGAGACATTTCTCTCAAAAAAAAAAAAAAAAAAGTTTTGTAGGCACAATTTAGGTTCAATTTAGATTAATCCAATACCAAATAGTCTAATAAAAAAAAAGGTGTGTGATTTCTTGATTTTTTTTTTTTTTTTCTCCTTTAAGGACCTAATGTCCCCCCTCCCCCACTCTCCCCACATTATCTTTAATATTTTCCCTTTTAACACAATGTGAAAAAACTTATATTATATATGTGTATTTTGGAGCCTAACACGTTGAACTCAAGCCAAAAATGTGACCTCAATTCTTCCCCCTTTCCCCTCTTTAGACACTAGTCATCAATTGAAAAAGAATAAATACTTATATATATATGCCCAAGGGGTGCAATAAAAAACATTTGTGGGGTGGGGGTCGGGGGTAGGGGGGGTGAGGGGACAATTAGAGAGGGAATGATCAAAAGGGCGAGTCAAAAAAACACCAAAAGAGAAAAAATAATAATAATAATAAAGGGAATAAAACAAATATGTTTTTCCCTCGATCAAATCAACTTCTCTCAACTCACTTTTTTGCTTAAAGAATGGCTAAACATGGCTTGTTAGTACAATTGATAAAGAGTTCATTGAATGATTTCAAATTGACTTCTAATCAATTTTATAAATGGATATTATAAACAAACAAATAGTTTTTTTTTCTCAATTCAAAAACGTGGATTCCCCGCCCCCGCCCCCCCATCCACACTAAAATACATTCTTTATGTTTTTGTACACTAAATGTGTATAAATTTAGGTCATAAATCAAACACTATTGAGGAATTTTTCCCATAATATCTACCAATGCCAATGGGGCTTTGGTTAGCCTTGCATGGAAAAATTTATTAGAGTGCACAGTGATTGCAATGTTAGATTCGAGTTGGTTACTAAAATTAATGAATAAACTTATTAATCCCCGATCCGGAGTTTTATTTTTAGAAAGGAAATTATCACTCGATAAAGCACTTGTAATAAATATATTTGACTTTTTTTTTTTTTTTTTAATATTTAAACAAAAATTTGATTCTTTTAAGTAAGATTTCGAATTTAAATCTCACGTATAATAAAATAAATATTTTTTTTAAAAAAATTTTTTGTAAAAAGAATTCAATGTGATTCAAATTTTAAATTAGTCGGAGCGGATCACTTAAACTTCTAGCCAAGCGCACCTAAATGGATTGTCACATTTAGTAGAATAATAATACTCCCCATATGGGCCAAATAACAAGAGGTCCTAACAGCTTTCCATAATCCATAGTACACACCAAACCACCAAATGGTATTCCATTTAGTATCTTTACATTTCAGGAAAGAAAGAAGGTTGGTGTATAGTAATTGTGGAAGCTCTTCCGTTTGGCTAAGGAAAATTGGCCGTTTTAGTTTTTTAACTATTTTCATTAATTAATATAAGTTCACAATCCTTTTTTTTTTTAACCTGTTAAGTCCTACATCTTTTTACGAACAACTTATTAAGTCTTTTCGGTCAAAAATTTAAATTTTTCGGCCAAAATTCATCACGTGCTCAGCACGTGATGATTTTTTAAGGGCAAAATCGTCATCCTGAGTATTATAAAGCTGTGAACTTAGACTAATTGCAGGGTCTTATAAAGTTATTTTTTTCGTATAAAGAGGACAATTTTACAATTAGTCTAAGTTCACAACTTTATAATACTCAAGACAATTTTACCCTCAAAAATCATAACATGCCCGGTATGTTATGAATTTTGGCTGAAAAATTCAAATTTTTGGCTGGAAGAACTTACTAGGCTGCTCGTAAAAAGATATAGGACTTAACAAGTTAAGAAAGAAGATTGTGGACTTATGTTAATTATGAAAATAGTTAGAGGACTAAACCGACCAATTTTTCGTTTGACTAATTTACATTTATGAGTCCTCACTTGACCAATTTACATTTATGAGTCCTCACTTGACATAGTATATTTTATCCATTCAATATACGGAGCTGTGCTTTTGTTCATCTGTATTCAATTTGCTGTACAATTTTTTTTTAAAAAAAAATTAATATTAAATATTTAGACTCATATTATATTTAATAACATATATTGATATATTCGATTCAGACATTTGTAGTAAATAAGGAGTCTATTCTTATGTTAATTCGACAAAATATTTATTTGAAAAATTGACTATAGATGGATGAACATTTGGACAAAAGTAAAAGGAGTAATAAAAAAGTTTGGGAAAAATTTTCGATTTAGTCTTACATCTTTTTTCGTTTATTTAACTAGGTCCTAAATCTTTAATTTTGTCTTACTTGGTATCATATCTTTTTCCAATTTCCCAACTTCATTCTTCCGATAATTTTTTTTTACATTTTCGATTACTCTTACAATGTATAATTTTACCCGTAAAAATTTGAAATGCCTAAAATGCCCCTCAAAAAGTTGTATCCAAGAGTTTATACCATGAAAGTTGTTAAAAATATAAAAAGAAATTAATCGAAAGGATGAAATTGGAGAAATGTAGAAAGATATGATATCAAGTAAGACAAAATAAAAAATTTAGGACTTAATTGGAGAAACTTAAAAAGATTTGATATCAAGTAAAACAAAATTAAAAATTTAGAATCTAATTGAAAAAACGAAAAAAGATATAGGACTAAATCGGGAATTTTTCCAAAAAGTTTGATTTTGAAAGTTGCTAAAGGATATAGGGGAGGGCGGAAAAACAAGAGGGTCCAATAATTTCAAAGCATATGAGGTTAAAAAGTGCCAACCCATACCCCTCCCCCCTCTCCTCTTTGAAAAAGTGCCTTCACCAGGTCTTTGTTTACGGGCCATTTCTCTCTCTAAACAAAGGAAAAATAGTATAAATTGCTTTTTAAAGACTACCCCCCATTCAGACTTACAAGTAATTACTATAATAAACTTGTCTCACTTCAACACACACTATGTCACTCTGAAAGCATGCGCACTGTAGCAAGCATCCGGCCACCACCTTGTCTTCTTCCTCCTCCGCAACTACCTCTCTCCCGGCCGCCACCACTCCTTTCTCTCTCTCTCCGTAACTTCACACCACCAAGGAAGAGTTGAGTTAAATAAGTCATATTTCTCCAATGCCTCCGCCGCCTCTTGTCATATTTCTCCACGTAGTAGGAGTATTTGTCTCCGTCTCCGTAGCTGTCGCCGTCTTCGAGCATCAAGCTGAGATCCAAGCTCTTCTTGCTTTCAAAGCCAACCTTCATGACCCTTATGGAGTGCTGAATGGCTGGGATCCTTCGACTCCTTCGGCTCCGTGTGACTGGCGGGGTGTGTTTTGTTACGGTGGCCAAGTTAATGAGCTCCGCCTGCCTCGTCTCCAGCTTAGCGGCCCACTCAGCCCTCAGATTTCTAACCTGCGCCTGCTGCGCAAGTTAAGCCTTCGTTCCAACTTTTTTAATGGGACTATCCCTTCGTCACTCTCCAAATGTGCTCTTTTACATTCTATTTTTCTGCAGTACAACTCATTATCCGGCAGCCTACCTCCGGAAATCTCCAACCTAACCAATCTGCAGGTTCTCAACATCGCTGGAAACCAGCTTTCTGGTCAAATATCTGTTGACCTCCCAAAAGGCCTCCGGTACTTGGACATTTCCTCGAACTCGTTCTCTGGCGACATTCCCAGGAGCATCTCGCACATTTCGGAGCTTCAACTCATCAACTTGTCCTATAATGGATTTTCTGGGGAGATTCCGGCGGGCATTGGCGAGCTTCAGCAGCTAGAGTACCTGTGGCTGGACTACAATAACTTGCAAGGCACATTGCCGTCGGCTATAGGTAACTGCTCATCGCTTTTACATTTGAGCGCCGAAGGAAATGCCATTAGCGGTATTTTACCGGCCGGAATAGGTGCTCTTCCGAGGCTTTCTGTCATTTCTTTGTCACATAATAACTTGTCTGGTTCGTTACCACTTTCAATATTCTGCAACGTTTCCAGTTATCCACCCTCTATTAGAAATGTTCAACTGGGATTCAATGCTTTCACTGGCATCGTCGCAGAGCCTTCGAGTTGTTTCAGTGTTTTGGAGGTTTTGGACCTCCAACAGAATCGGTTACACGGTAATTTCCCGAAGGTTTTATTGAATGTTACGACATTAACAACACTGGATGTTTCTGGGAATGATTTTTCAGGGGCCATTCCTAGTGAGATTGGAAACTTGTGGAGATTAGGGGAATTGAGAATGGCTAACAATTCCTTTTCTGGCGAAGTTCCTTTTGAGATCACAAACTGTAGGAACTTGAGAATTTTATATCTTGAAGGAAATCAATTGACTGGAGAAGTTCCTAAATTCTTAAGTGAGCTTAAAGGGTTGAAGGCTTTGATTCTTGGTGGAAATAAGTTTTCAGGCTCAATTCCTTCAAGTTTTGGTGAGCTTAATCAGCTTGAATCCCTTGACTTGAGAGACAATAAACTAAATGGAAGCTTGCCCCAAGCAATTCTCTCATTGAGTAATTTGAGTACACTGAATCTAGGTGGAAACAAGTTTTCTGGAAGTTTGCCTGCAACTATAGGGAACCTGAAGCAGCTATCAATTTTAAATTTGAGTGGTAATGGATTTTCTGGTGCAATACCGTCAAGTATTGGAAGCCTTTATAAGCTGACGTCTATTGATTTGAGTAAACTAAACATGTCTGGAGAATTGCCAGTAGATCTTGCTGGTCTGCCTAATTTACAAGTGATTGCATTGCAGGGGAATAAGTTGTCCGGGGATGTTCCTGAAGGCTTCAGTAGCTTAATGGGATTACGGTATCTGAATCTTTCCTCCAATCTACTTTCTGGCAAAATTCCATCCACTTTTGGATTCTTGAAGTCCTTAGTTGTTCTGTCGTTGTCTGATAATCATATTTCTGGCTCTATTCCTCCTGAGTTGGGAAACTGTTCTGTCCTTGAAATTTTGGATTTGAATTCGAACTCTTTGGATGGCCAAGTCCCAGTTGATATCTGTCATCTGTCCCATTTGGAGGTGCTTGATTTGGGTAGGAATAATTTAACAGGTGAAATCCCCGTAGAGATTTCCAATTGTTCATCCTTATCTTCGATTCTTTTAGACAAAAATCATCTTTCAGGCCACATACCAAACTCGATATCCAAGCTATCAAATTTAACAACCCTAAATCTCTCGTTCAACAACTTGAGTGGAGCTATTCCAGCAAATCTTACACTCATACCAGGCTTGATAAGCTTCAATGTTTCAAACAATAACCTTGAAGGCAAGATCCCAGTAACTGTAGGATATCGGTTCAATATTTCATCTTTCTTGGGTAATAACGGCCTTTGTGGGAAGCCACTGGAGAGAAATTGTGAAACATCTGATAGTGGTGATAGAAGGAACAGGTTAATTCTGTTTATTGCAGTGGCTGCGAGTGGGACTCTGTTGATGCTGTCTTGCTGTTGCTTCTATGCTTACAGCCTCTTAAAGTGGCGCCAGAAGCTCAAACAAGGAGCAACAGCAGAAAAGAAGCACAGTCCAACAAGGATGAGTACAAGAACAAGTGGAGGTCGTAGTAGTGGTGACAATGTTGGCCCAAAACTTGTCATGTTTAACAACAAGATCACCTTAGCTGAAACAATAGAAGCAACGAGGCAGTTCGATGAGGAAAATGTGCTGAGCAGAACGCGTTTTGGAGTAGTGTTCAAGGCATGTTACAATGATGGAATGGTGCTTTCTATTCGCAAACTACTCCCTGATGGATCTCTGGATGAGAATATGTTTAGGAAAGAGGCAGAATCGCTGGGCAAAGTAAAGCACAGGAACTTAACGGTTCTTCGAGGATACTATGCTGGCAGGCCTGACCTCAGACTTCTGGTTTACGATTACATGCCCAATGGAAATCTTGCTACGTTGCTTCAAGAAGCATCGCACCAAGATGGCCATGTCCTAAATTGGCCAATGCGCCACCTGATTGCACTTGGAATTGCCCGTGGTCTGGCCTTCCTCCACACATCCTCGATGATTCACGGAGATATCAAACCACAAAACGTACTCTTCGATGCAGATTTTGAAGCTCACCTTTCAGATTTTGGCCTAGAGAAGCTTACAGTGGCGGCTCCAGCTGAAGCTTCCACCTCAACTTCTGTGGGAACCTTAGGATACATATCGCCAGAAGCAGTACTAACGGGGGAGACCACAAGAGAATCAGATGTTTACAGCTTTGGCATTGTATTATTAGAGCTGCTGACCGGGAAGAGGCCGGTCATGTTCAATCAGGATGAGGATATAGTGAAATGGGTGAAGAAGCAATTGCAAAGGGGCCAAATTTCAGAACTGCTAGAACCAGGACTCCTCGAGCTAGATCCTGAGTCCTCAGAATGGGAAGAATTCTTGTTAGGAATAAAAGTTGGTTTACTTTGCACTGCACCAGACCCGATGGATCGCCCCACCATGGCTGACATTGTATTCATGCTGGAAGGTTGCCGGGTTGGCCCCGACCTCCCGTCATCGGCTGATCCCACCTCGCAACCCTCCCCCGCCTAACCCTCAAGCAAAACAATTGCATCCTCAAACCAAGAACCCGATTTCCATTTTAATTTTTCCATTATTTAGCATATATATATATTAAAAAAGATTCCAGGGAGGGGAGGGGAAGAAAATTGTACCAATACGTAGTGAATTTTCATTGCTAGATTCCGATTTTTCATTCAAATATTTGGCGCTTTTGCTTTTGGAATATTCAAGTTTCAAACACGGTCGTGGTGGCCGGGTGGGATTATTATGTCGACGGTCAGTGGATAAAACCCCTGGCTGGGACCCACATCACTAGCTCACTTTAGTTTTTCAAAGTGGTGGTGACTGAGTTTTGGAGGTCAAAATGATTTGGACAGATTTGCAGTTAAGGCGGAAAAGAAAAAAAAGTTAAGATTGTTGGTTGGCGTAGCGTGGGGGCCCCCAGCAAGTGCTTTCCGCCAAAGTCGAGGTAAAGTTGACTGTTATTTTCACATGGCTGTTTTGTTGTAGTACTCGTACTACTCTTATTTATTTTTTATTTATTTATTGCTTTTTCTTTCCAAGCTTTGTCTCCTACTGAACTTCTGACAATGTAGCCGTTAATAGTAGTAGTACTTTTTCCTCTATTGTTATTCTTTTTTTTTTTTTGATAAGTTTTTCCTCTATTGTTATTCATAAATAAATACATGAAGAAGCTAATTATCAAATAATAATAATAATAATACATGAAGAAGCTGGCAAAAAAGAATTTCCAGCGTTAATAGTAATAATACTACTAACTTCTCATTCCCAAGATAACCTTAAGCTGTGTGGTCTCAGAACTGGATTCTTCCTCAGGGTCTTTTCTTCTCTTTGTGTCTATGGCCTTTCCGAGGCACAGAGAAAGGGACAAGGCATGCCATCACCCGCATCAAGTTTTCTTTTTTAATTCTCCTTTTATAAGCTTTTTCCCATTACTTACCAAAAAAAAAAAAAAAAAAAAAAAAAGCTTTTTCCCATTTGATAAAAGGCTTGCTTACTCAACTCCCTAATTTCTGCCGCAAGTAAAGGCTTCTTGCGTCCCCATCCATACCATTCGGGCATACTTTTTAGGTTTTCAGTTGTGTATTTTTCGTCTGAAAATTGAGGAAAAAAAAAACCAATATTTACAAACTACCACCTTTATAATAGAACCACAGTTAGTTACAGTACGGGTTCCTTTTACGTCTATTGGCTTTAAACAGATGGTACTACTCTATGTATCTGCTGCATATATAGCTTGGTAAGAAATAATTAGCTTTGGATCAATTTGGTCGGGTAATTATGTCGTGCCTTTGGGGGGGGGGGGGGGGGGGGGGGGGGGGGGGGGGGGGGGCGGGGGG
>JAXGGT010000002.1:2613211-2624143 GCA_035583425.1 Marsdenia floribunda
TTTGGTAGGGTAATTTTTTTTTGCCTTTCCCCCCCCCCCCCCCCCCTTTAATTCAGGAGAAAAGAAAACAAGCAATGCAGAGAGTATCAGGAGCAGATCTCCATCGTTATTATTATATATACAGTTTGTTTTCAAACCCCAGTGCTGCTGCTTGCTATTTGGATCTGTAAGTCGCACATTGTTGACTTGTATCCTTTCGTGGCTCCTATTTTCCTTTTTCATTTGTTGTTATTTCTATATATGCTTATAGCAAATTATGTTAGATTGCATTTGGCAAAAATGTTTTTTTTTTTTTTTTCTTTTAAATTTTTTTCCCCCCGTTGGAGTGTTAATTTTTTTTTTTTAAAAAAAATGACTCCAAATTAATTTTTTTTTTTTTTTTTTTAAGAAAACGAAAGTACATATGATACATATTAAAATCTTATCCAACTAATAATTTAAATATTCCTTCTAAAAATTTTAAAAGAACACCCAACATTTTTATTGAGTAATTCTTTAAACTTTAAATCGTTTACACGCTTGAACATTTCCATGTCAAATGTCTAAACAACTCTGAATTTGCAAAATTGCTAAAGATGAAAAAGGTAAATTGATTAACTGAAAGCATTACTTTTCTTAATACTCAAACAAAACTAGTATAATAAATGAAAAGAGAGAATAAAATAAGTAAGCGTTTGGTCAAGCACCAATCCCTCTTGTGGTCTAATGCTAAAATGCAAGAGACCGGGCTGTGCTTGTTCTGCCCGGTCAAAGCCTTGCATGGTCCAAGGTTTTCCAGCACTAGCAGCCAATTTTACAGAAAATAATCATCAACATGCTAAATTCTACAGAAAACCCACTTTACTCTGAATTCAATGAAATTTCTACCAAGTCATTGTTCCACAGCATATAAATAAGTTTGGCTACAATTGTTTCCATCTTACAACCAAAAGATTAACAAAAAAAAGTTTCTTTTACAGAGGTACCAAATCCACCAAAAAAGAAAAAAGTGTTTCTTCATCCCCTGAGGAAGGCACAGCAATAAGAACAAGGGCAAAAATAATGTGTTACAAATCTTTATTTGAGGGAGAAAGTTTCTCCAGATTTACATGCAGCATAAAACCACTAAATAATAGAGAATGAAGAAGTAGCAAACTCAATTACAATCATGACTAGCATTACTTACCACTAAACCCTTATGAAGATGGGGAAGCTTACTCGTTTAATCAGCTCTGGATTGACCAGCACGGGACGAAAGAATGATGCCCACAATAAGTCCGTACAGAGCCAAAGCCTCAGCAAAGATGAGGATAAGAATCATTCCGACAAAAAGCTTTTGCTGTTGTGCATTCGCTCTAAAGGCATGAATAAAAAATTTGGAACATAAGAGTACATTAATAAACTATAAATAGACAAAAAATTATGTTACATAACTGGCATAAAGCATAAGATATACACTGTTCATGAGGATTATATAAAAAATATCAAAAGTTTCGTGGTTTTGAAAATCAGAGAACACCAAGAAGGAAGCAGCATTATAATGGAACAAAAGAAAATCTAGAACTACTAGGCTAAAATGCAGAAAGTAAACATCAGCCAGAGAGAAGCCAATTTATATTTTTACAGCCTACCTTAGGCACACAAGATTCTACATTTCCAGTAGCTTCCAGTATCTCATAAACAAGCTTAAGAAACAAACTAACCAGAGTAAATACAGGAAATGTCAGCCTGTAGAAAATATCCCTCGGTTCACAGAGTCAATGAGGTTAGAAAACTTTTACCATCAAAGCCAATAAGTCTTAAGACATGGAAATATGAGGGGCAGCACACTAATGGGGGAAATAGATTCTAATGCAAGAATACATCTCTCTCTCTAATAGAAGGATAACCCAGCCTGAGATTACCCATAAGCTTTTATGACTTCAACAAAAGGTGATCTTTTCAAAATCTCTGTCTCTCTGCCCAAGAAGTAGTAAAGCTAAGAATGGATCATACTGTTTACTTTTCCTCCTGAATGCCCCAGTCATATTAAGAGTTGAAGAATTCCTACGTCTCTCAGCAAGTTCTTCACATCTTCTTATGCAACAATTTGGGTAACACATATTGGAAAGTCATTTGCATTGTTTACTAAGTCATGTTCTAAATGCTTGAAAATCCCTTATCATAAGAGGTGGTTCAACTGAGAATCCACCTTAATTCAAAGAACATATGCAAGGTTTAACAGAGTTAGGCACTTGCATGAGAAATGGAATTATCATCATGATGCTATCTAAACAAACTGTATCTTCAGGAGGGAAAAGTGTAATTTTTCCACACAAAAATTTCCATTGCAGTAACATGATGGCCCAATTCCAAAGAAAATCATTTGAAAAATTTTGTAGATAGATGAGGACACCAATCAACAGTATTTCTATCAAGCATCATTTTAAAGGAAAAAGAAACGTTGGAAGCTATAAATTCATTGCATGGAGAAGCACTAGAAAAGGAGATCAAAAAATACAGTAAGGACCTTATTTTCAAAATTGAAGGAGCACAGCAAAAGCAACTCTGCTATACATTCTATTTTAAGCTGACTCACTTCCTCTAGTTTCACTGATACCATATCTTTATTTCCTTGTTCTGCATTAGTAGAAAGCCATCTAAATATTCGTTTTTTTTTTTTTTTTTTTTTTTTTAAAAAATGTTTATCTGTCACCCAAGACATTGCAAAAGAGACTCTTCTTCAGGTTGGGGACAAGCCAGTAATTCTCAAAATTATTTTTCCAGCTCCATATTGTAAATCTAGGCCCAAAGCACTCTCATATTCAAATTTAAGTTACTAGAATCAGTATATAATATTCTCAGAAAAAATATCTCCGCTTATACAGTTAATGTTCACCACAAAATAAAGATGATAATAATTGTACTACACATTTCTATATGTATTAACTTGGACATATTCAAATTTAGTACCTCTAATAGCTAAAGAATATCCACAGGAGCTAAGCCCAAGTCTGATGAATTGAAATTGAAAATTTTTCATCTCCCACCAAAATATAAATACCGTGTTCAATTTCTAGACCTAAGCAGAAATAAAGCTTGAACAAATAACCATAAGGATTGAGAACAATCAAGGTAGCCCTACAAGCAATATCATCAAATAGATATAAGTAAATCTAATGAATAATTAATAAAGGATCTACCTAACACCAACATCGCCAACAATTCCAATAGCCATTCCAGCTGAAAGCCCCGCAAGACCACAAGCCAAGCCAGAAGAAAGATGTGCATACCCATCGAAAAGGTAATACGCTTTTGTCTTAGGATTAATTCCAGTGCTAATGATGACAGCAATAATCAAACCATAAATACCCAACACACCAGCCATAACCACTGGAACAATCGATTTCATCACCAGCTCTGGCCGCATCACTCCCATCGATGCAACTCCAACCCCACTCTTTGCGGTCCCATACGCAGCTCCCATACCTAAATCAAATTAAACAAACAATCGAATTTCAACTTCATTTTTTTTTTTTTAATATTAAAAAAAAAAAACAAAAAACAGTACAAAGTTAAGGCTTCTTCCCGCTAATCGCTACATACAAGAGAAAACAAGAGCGGCAGCAGCGCCGAGGAAGCCGAAGAATGGCGCGGTTTCATCGCCATTGAAAACCGTCGACATCTTTAGGATCTTTCTTTTCTTCTTTATTTATTTTATTTTTTTATTAGGGTTTTTGAGCGATCGATCGCAAAAATTGATCGAAGAGGTCTCTGGAAGGTTAGGCAGATCTATTTGGGGACTGTTCTCTCTCTCTCCCCACCTCCTACGTGCAACGATGGCGTTTCCGATCTTTGACTACTCACAATTTGATGGCTTGTGTCGATCTCGACCACGCGTTACATTCCCTGATCTCTTCCATCCGCTTCCAATTTACGTGGGGCTCGTGAAGAGTACTTAATGGGCCAGTTCTGGGCCTCAAGCTCATGAATCTCCACCAGGGTTCACTAAAATAGGGTGCCCCGTCAGCTGATAAGTAAATTGGGCCGAACCAACTTCATTTCTTAAAATATCTATAAGGTAGATACAGAGCAAACAGCAAGGAAGGAGTATTTGAAGTATGACGTGATAGTTGTTCACTTTATTCCTTAATCTTTAATTATGAGATTTAGAGTTTAAATTTTGTCTATAAAAATAAAGCACATATCGTGGCCAGTATTATTTGTCTACCGTGGATATCCTTGCTTTTTGACAAAAAAGGAAAAAAGTATTCGACAATATTTTTTTTTTTTTTTAAATAAAATTAGTGTAAATATTATTTACTATGACCTCGAAGAGTTCATAAATTTTAGAAATGTTAAAAGATGAAAGTGTTTAAACTTTTTTTTTTTTTTTTTAAAAGTAAATATTGTAATGAAAAATTAGACATTTTAGTTCTTATATTATTTTTGTTTACAAGAATTAGTCCTTATATTTTTTTTCTTTGACTTTTTTAGTCCCTAAATTAAAATAAATTGGATAAATAAGTCCTTTTAGACATATTTTTGTTTATTTTTTATGTCAAAAATTCATGCAATTTACAAGCATGTTATTAAATAAGAGTATTTTTACCCATTCAAAAAATATATACATACAAATTATGTGACTTTTGACATTGAAAATAGGTAAAAATATAGTCAAAAAGACTTATTTATCTAATTTATTTTGATTTGGGGACTAAAAAAGTTAAAGAAAAAATATAGGAACTAATTTTTTTAAAACAAAAATAAAATGGGACTAAAATGTCCAATTTTGCATATTATAATGGCGCAAACCAACCTCAAAATTTCAGGAAAAGAAACAAACAGAGAGAGAGAAGTAAATGATAAAAATTGAGACGGGGGGGGGGGGGGAGAAGAAAGAAAAGGATCCATGGAAAATATTGTAATACCCCTCCCCCAATGGCTGATCATTGGTTGTTAAATTCATAAGTAGCATTTTCGACTTTTCTCTTTTAAAATATTCATGTTAAATAGCTTTTTAATATATATATATATATATATATAAATTAATTTTGAGATTTTTTTGCTCTTAACATGATTTAAATTTATAATCTCTTGAATTATAAATGTGATTGTTACGTACAAACTAAGTTAAGCCATCTTGTTGGATTAAACAAATTTAGATGGAAGTTTTATATATATTTTTTTTGTTCTCAAAATGAAAAAAGAAAAAGAAAAAGAAAAAGAAAAATAGTTTCTATTACTACTTATATATATATATATATATATATATATATTGTGCGTGCAAAGTACAAAGAAGAAAATAAAGAAGGCATTTATTTGAGCAGTGACAAAAACATCTTTTCGAAGTGATTACAAACAGTAGGGTTCATATATAGGTTTACATAACCCACATGAGCATTATAACCCTAACAAACTCTCTATTAATACTTAAGCATGCACTTCATGAATAGTATCCCCAACCAAATTTCCCAATAATAAAAAATTAAAGTAGTAGTAGTAGTTACTACTACTACTACTGCTACTTATATATATACACAGTAAAAGGAAAAAGATGAAAGAAGAAGCATTAATTATGTTCACCTTCCAAAAAAAACCAAAGAATATCCCTCTAACAACAAGTGTTGAGTGAAAAGTTAGCAAAACGGCACTGCAAAATCATAGCTAATTATAGAAACCAAAGTCTTATCAACCCGTGTACTAGCTATATATATATCTATGACAAGTGTAATCAGAAATTAATTAATTTACAAAGAAAACTCCTTAGTAACTTCATATCATCAGATTAATAAAGCAATTAATAGAAATATATATATATATATATATATATATATAATTAATTAATTAAGAATCATCCTTTTTTGACAAAATATACCTCAAAAAAGTGATCAGACATATGTCTTTTTGCAAACCCGCATTCAAAATGTCGTCGAGATTGAATGTAATAAGCAAAATTTAACCCCATGTTTAATAAAATAAGTGAATAAATAAATAATAATAATAATAATAATAACATGTGTGTCTGTGTGCAGACGTTGTTGAAGCAAAAGGGAGAGATCTAATTAAGTGGTTAATTCCAACGCGTATATGTATTATCATTCATGGAGTGATCTCTCTCTCTCTCTCCTCTCTCTCCAGACAGCTTGAAGCTAATAAAAATGAAAGCTTTTATAAGGAAGGGGAGCGGCCGGGGTTCCGTCATCTCCCGCGTCCGTCCCCTCCAATAACACATCATGAAGTACGTACGTTGTTTCATTTACACGGCCAGCCTCATGGATTTCATCAAGTTTTCATATTCATTAATTTCTCCATCAATCAATGGACCATCTTCACCCCCACGATATATATATATATATCTCGCCCTACCACCTTCCTGCTATATATAGCTAGAGAATTCCTATACCATTTCTCTTCTTTCAATTATAAGTTAACTTGGCTCAAAAGAAAACACGCCATTAATACTACTTAATTTATTAATTATGACTATATATATATATACATACACAACCGGCTCTTTTTTTTTTTTTTTTTTTTTTGAAATTATTAGGAGTTTTGTTCCTCATAAATAAAATTTCGAGTTTGAATATTATTATAAATAGAGAGAGATTTGACCCTAAAAAATATTCAACCATGTGATTCCCCGTCCCACATTGAAAGTATACATGAATATGTCATGAAATATAAGAATGGGCCTAGGTAGTCATTGTCAACTCGGGATATCCTTTTGGTACAGCGAGAACAGTGTCAAGTAGTTGATCATGGATACCGCTAGACCATAGTCACAACGCGGGCCAGATCGTGACAAACCAACTTGAATATATATATCTATCTATATATATATATAGTATATATGCAATGTTATTCATCAATGTGTAGTCCCCTATGAATTGAAAAGGGACGAGCTTGAAGGAAAGAAATTAACCCCATTTCCTGTCTTCTTCTTGGAGTTCTCTATCAAGTTTGCTTTATTCCCTACAAAAAAAAAATCTTGTTGCTATAGATTAAGTTGGACAAAGTTTTGATTCATCCAAATGTCCATCTGTGTGTCTGCCATATATACACATGCACTTCTTCTTTTTTTAATTAACATATTTATTCTTTTTTATTTTTCCACACCTTAATTATATTTTACATTTGCAGCTTCACTTGTACTCTTCGTTCATGAGTAAAAAGTCCCTACACTTCACCTTGTAGAATATTACTTTTGCTCCTAATGATTTTAATATCACAACCTTTTGTTAACCCCCCCCCCCCACCCCACCCCACCCCACGCCCATTCACTTCCAAATTATATATATCATTTGGCTCGATATTTTTAGAACTGTATGGACATTAACACATGTTGAATGGTATATATACACACACACACCCTAATTTTGGGATATATAATATGCACTTTCAATTTAACTCTTACATTAATAAAAATTATGATTTCTTTTTGGTGAAGTAAGTCACACTATCTCAATCACAATCATGTAATTTTCCTTCTTCTTCTTCTTTTTTTTTTTAAAAAAAAAAAAAAAAAAAAATTCTTTCAATTATTTTCTCGTTTTTATTGAGTTTTTAAAACTATTAATTACTCATTTGCTCTCGGTGTAATGCGATATGCCACCATGCATGTCAAAGGAATCTGGTGCAAAATATAATTCCATTATATATATATATATATGCACACACACACATTTGGTGACTCATTAATTAATTAAGCCACAGGATATCCACTCTAATTCACATGATGGTCAATCATCATCTCGTACAACGACAAGCTACTTTGAAATGAATTAATTAATTTCCACATATTTATTCTATTCTTGACAAAATCACAAAACCCACCCAAAAAAAAAAAAAAAAAAAAATCGAAGAAACTACCAATAAATTGCCCATTATTCAAACTTAAAAAGTGCTAATAAGTTCAATCATGGGTTTTTATGGTATATGAGAGTCGAGATAGTAAAAAACACATGTGGTACATCTATTGATAACAAGTTGGCAGTCAGTGTTGTAGTTTTTCTTATTCAAGTACCTCTATTTAATTAACTTGTCAAGTGAAATGATATGAGTTTAATAGTGGATTTGTGTTACATCTCCCTATAGATTATTTTTAAATTAGTCGATAATGAATTAAAAAAAAAAATAGTAAAAATTAATTTCTTTTTATCAAGAAATTTTTTTTTTTTTTTTTGGGGAAATTACTACCTATTATACTAGCTAATTAGAGATGCAATCATTATGCATATATTGCCCTTTGAAAACAAAATGAAGGCTTGTGTTTCACACCTCAAGAATATAATCCCTATATATATATATATATATATATATATTATTCTTTAAATGACAAAATTAGACAAAAAGAATATGTAACCTTCTTGGAACATGAAATGTTTAATTTGAATCTCAATTCATTTTCCAAGTGCAAATCCTTAATAATTTCTTGGCCTCTCCATTCATCTGTTTCGTTTCTTAATCAAATTAATTTTTTTTTTCAATTTAATTAACTATATCAATTTTCAATTTATTAATATATATATATATATATATATATTAATGGATTACCATCACTAACTGATTAGCATTCATGAATTAAATTCATTATGGGAGGGATGAAACATAGTAATGCTACCTGAAATTAGTGTGGAGATGTAATAAAAAGTTGGGTAGAACCACTGATTCATTGGAGCTATAGAGACAGGGTTTATTGTGATTTCTCAATGCCAACCACTCTCAACCCACAAATCAATTTCCTTAACTAACATCAAGGAAAATAAAAATTCCATTATAAATAAGGTACAGAATATATATATATATATATTATTCTCAACTGTGAGAAAGAAAGCAAGGGAGATTGAAGAAGAAGAAAGGAATGGGAAAAAAAAAACAAAAGGAAAAAAAATAGGTTTTTTTTTCTTTTGGTTTGGTTTGGAGGAAGGTCAATATCACTGACTTGAAGATCTGTAGAACGGACCCCTCCATTGATCTTCTTTTGTTGGTTACGCTAACGGGTGCCATTGCAGTTTCTACAGAATATATATGTGATGGAATCGGGTGTGTCATGCAAAACTCGGTGTACGGTGAGCCAGCCAATGACAAGGTGCCATGTGGGGGAACTGGGAACTGGAGGGTAGAAGGATTGGCGGGGTGGTGGAATGATTGATGAAGAGAGTGGTTCAGGGAACAGAGAATTAAGCCGAATGATGGATGAGGTGAGAGAGAGAGAAACAGAGATAGGGACAGGGGGGGTGTATTTTTATGGGTAGACTGTCGATACACACAACACCGCCCCCGGCTTGAAGCGGGGGGGAAAGAAATGGTGGGGGGACCACAGAGGGGTCTCAATGAGTTCAATGATGCGGTCCGCCGCATGATTGGAGAGCACGGCCGACCGCACCGTCCTACGTGGACAACTGCGTCCACATCACCCTTAGCCGCCCACACACCTCCGACCCACCCTGCTTTTTAATTACCAGCTTCAGGCTTCCCTCTCTCACCTTTTATACGTTGGAATCCGAATCTCATGTGTTTCCCCAATAGATGAAAAATGTCTTTTTTATTTGGTCTAAATAAAAATGAATTTAATTATCTTTAAATAAAATTTTAAATTCAAATTTTATGTAGAAAAATATTCTCTAATAAAAAAGGACTGAATTTATTTCAAATTAATCAAAGTAATTAGGAGATACCAAGAAATAAAACATAATAATAAAAAAAAAAATCACTAACCAAACTAAAGTATTTTTTCAATCTTTTATTTAAAATATTAAATATCTTTCAATTTTTTATATTCTCGTACACTTATAAAAAAAAAATTATAAATATTAATTAAATAATGTTGAAAACATTAAAAAAAAAACTTATCTATATATATATATAACAATATAGTCTTAATTTACTATTGGTAATAAGTTAGAAAAAAGAAATATTATTTTTTTTTTTTTTGTAAATGACAAATAAGAAGATGAAAAAAGCTTTAAATGGTGTATATATATATTGCATCAAACGAGTTGTATTAGTAATAAATTATATTTCAAAACGACAACAAAGTCTCATTTCATAACCAAAAAAAAAAAAAAAAAGAAAACACTTATAGACAGGGCCGGGGGGCTGCCGACGGCCATTCTAAAACAAAGATTTTGTACTCCGGCCAGCTGTGAGTAACTTCACCATATATATATATATATTACTTTTTTTTTTCACCGTCTTTATTTGTCTGGTTTTTAAGAGGGAGAGAAGAAATTAAACTGTTTAAGATTAGCAATCAGTAATAATTACTGGAGGACCTCCACCATCTACTAACTCTACCACCACCACCACCACCACCTAGCACCGGCCTTTCAAGAATACCATTTAATATGCGCGAGATAGTGATCATGCAAATGTTTAAAGGGATTTATAATTATCCGTTAGGGTTTTTTTTTTTTTTTTTTTTTGGAGGAAGAAGAAGAAAGGAAAAAAAAAAAAAAAAAAATTAGTTCTTTACCAGTGAAATTTTAAATAAGACGGATTTGACAACGTGAGAAAAGGATTTTCTTGAACTCTTCTTCGGCCGCGGACGGCAAGAGAATTTGGGACTTCCAGCTGCGGCAGCCATTTTTCTGTTCTTGTGTTCTTTCGAACCCACAATGCCTTTTTTAGAAACTGCAACGACGACGAAGTCGTCGTCGTCGTGACGGTCGGCGGCGCGTCTGCGATCAGTCTTCTTAAGATCTTTTGTTTCGATTCCAACCGGCCGAAAACACAGAGCAAGCTTCTTCATTCTTGAAATTCTTCAGAGGATTTCAAATTTACAAAAACAAGAAAAAATATATATGTATATAAACAATCTTGTCGCAAAATATGACAGTTTAATGAGAGAGAGAGAGAGGTGAGTAATATTAGAAGGGTTGAGAAGGCGAATTTTGGGAGGGGAGGGGTGGGTGGGGGTGGGGAACAAGTTTATATGTTGCATATATAGGCCGGCAGGCAATGCCAGTGTTT
>JAXGGT010000002.1:2629349-2645428 GCA_035583425.1 Marsdenia floribunda
TATATATAATATGCATTTTTAAGCTTCTAAATTTTTCACCGTATTACTTTCCCTCTCATTTATTTTGTCATGTTTAGAAAAAGAAAGACAATATTTATTATACTTTTTTTTTTTTTCTATTTTAATTAATATTTTATAACTATTATTCATTCGATATTATTCTTTATAAAAAAATGAAAGGTTAAAGAACAATTTAATCTTTTATATAAACTAACAGTTTTGTTTAAAGTAAAAAAAAAAATATATGATGAGTTAAACAACAAATAATTAAGTACAAAATATATATATATATTTTTTTTGAAATTATAAAGTTTTTTCACCTTTACGAACCCATGACCTTGGTCATGGTTATAGTTGAAGCTGCCGAATTAAGATGAATTTCATATCATAAATTAAATTATTAATTCGGCTGAATTACTTTTTAAAAAAAGAATGATTAAGAAAAATCTTATTAATTGAGCCATTAATGTCTATCTATAGTTTACAAATTAATAGAGTAAAGTAATTAATCCTCACATGCATCCATGGAAGGTACATATAAAATAAAACATTTTCTTACCTATATTATAATAATAAATTAAATCCTTTTCACCGGGGGTTGTAAGGTTAATTGTATCAACTTCAAACTATATATATATATGGAGAAGGGAAAAAAAAAAAAAAAAAAATTGAGGAAAACAAATTACAGGTCAGCAAAAATTCCATGAAAAATCTTATAGGATTAATAATGTCGTAACTATGATGTAAAATGATGCAGAAATTAAATTAAAATATTTGAAAATTTTAGGGTTTTCTTTTGTTTGATATCCAAGAAGTGCATTAAAAGAAGAATATATATATATATGCTCCAACCTGATTCCTCCAGTTTCAGATATGAGAAGGAAAAAAGAGGAAAAGAAGATATATAACACAGGAAAATGAAAGGTATGAGGGTTTTGTGTAGGAAGCTAAACAATGACGTCAGCAATGGGGACAACCCTCAAGCCATGCGCAATTGAGCGGTCCTTCCCTCCTTCCCTTTTTATATTTACTTCTCTCACTCCCTGTGGACTTGGTTCTCTTTCTCTCTCTATCTCTCTCTTCTCCTCCTCCTCTTCTTCTTTTTTTTTTTTTTTTTTCTTTTTCCAGTATCACTGTCTTCTACCTTTGTCTTCTTCTTCTTCTTCTTCTTCTTCTTCTTCTTCTTCTGCATCCCGTTCCGTTGATCTTAAAATAAGCTCAATAATATTAAAACCTGCTAGCTGGGAACTGATCAACTGTGTGCCTAGCTACCTTCCTCCTGCCGGTAAGCTTTTGCACCCTGCATGCATGTCGTGTGATGTCCTGCATGGAGAATATATACACACACACACACACAATTCCAATGACTTATTATCCATTCTCAACATATTTCTGATCAAATCGAATGTTTCCCATTTTTCACTTTGTTTCTGTCTATTCCTGAGATCTCAGAAACATACTATGTTGTTGATGATGAGATCCCCAAATCTTTAATTAGTTTTCTATCTGATTTTGTTTTCTTTTCTATCATTCTCTAGATAGTCTGCCATGCCATCAGCTAACATTAATGTGGAAAAAAAAAAAAAAAAAAAAAACTGTTCGGTAGTGATCATTTGTTTCAGTCGAGATTTCATGTCAATCTCATCATCCAGTGAAACCCCATTTGGGGGATAGGGGGGATAAAGTGTCATCTCATGCTATAGGATTCACATCTAATCTGTCCATCCATCTTTATCCTAGCTATTGTCGGCCTTCTTCTTCGGGTACATTGCCGGAATGATTAGCACTTTCACGCACTTCTTCTTCTACTTCTTTTAGGTCCCGAGGCTACATATATATATATATATCTGTGTGTGTGATTACCTAGTTAGAAGTATACAATTAGATATTAAAATTGTTCCGTTCAGACATCCTCGTTCATCAGATAATGATCAGGCAAAAGGAGTCAGGTACACACATATATGCCATGTTTGTTCTCGACAGGAAGACAACAGTCTGAACAGACTCTCAGAGAGTCCCATCACTCAAAACGATCCAAGAAAAAAAGAAGAAACCCTTAAAAGACTACTTTCTTATAATTTTGGTCTTTTCTACGTGCATTTCTTTTCTCTTTTCCTTTTCTGGCAGGGGGCTTATTAATCCATGGAAACCGTGCACTTCATTTTTACCAGATCTTGACCTTTTTCTCTTTCAAAAAAGCGCGTGCCTTATTCACCACCACATATAACACCAAAAAAATGTCTTCAAATAACGTATATTTCGAGCTTGAATAATATGAGCTCTCGGCATAATCTTTGTCTGATGGGATCATTCATCAGTACTGTTCAAAAAAAAAAAGGAAGATGCCTTTTATATTTTTTTCTTTACTTGTAGTTTATAAATTTGTGAAAACAGCGTGTGTCTACAGTTTTATAAAGGAAATTGTTAGTAATTATCTATATATATATATATATATATATATTGTTGGTGATGGCGACCCGGGCGGGTTCTTTCTTGATGCATCATTTCCACACTCACCAGCACAAAACAACATCATTAGCAGGAAACTTTACTTGTCCGTTTCTGTTGAGCCACACAACCCAATTAGATTAAGGGGAAGAGTAATTAATTAATTTATAAGTTCAATTAAAACCTAACTTAATTAGTTTTTATCGAGAGTAGTAGTAGAGTACTGAAACCTCAAACCCTCATCATTTCTCTTCTTTTCTTTTTCTCCTCTAATGACACGCTCATATTCATATATATATATATATATAAACGCTTCTAGATAAAATTGTTAATTAAATGCCTATAATCAGACATAAACACTTGTCGCCCTTTCATGTGAAAGATTTCATAATTCTGTCCTGTCTATTCAACCTTTTTTTTTTTTTTTTTTTTTTAAATCGTATTTTTGGTTCTTTTATTTGTATACGAACCAACATGTGATGATTTAAATATGATGCACTTAAAGAAAATTTAGTAATTTCTTGTCGGTGGTGAATTTGATGTAGAGAAGACGCGCGTCATGATGGACTCCATGGAATCATCATGTGTTCCACCAGGATTCCGGTTCCACCCTACAGACGAAGAACTTGTGGGATACTACTTGAGGAAGAAAGTTGCTTCTCAGAAGATTGATCTTGATGTCATAAGAGATATTGATCTATACAGGATTGAACCTTGGGATCTTCAAGGTAAAAAACATATTTCTATTTTTGTAGGGTTTTCTTTTCTTTTCAAAAAAAAAGTTCCCAGATAAATTAATTAATGTGCATTCGTACGTTACTGTTTGATAAGGAACAGATAAATGTCGGATCGGATATGAAGAACAGAACGAGTGGTATTTTTTCAGTCACAAGGATAAGAAGTATCCGACGGGTACGAGGACGAACAGGGCAACAATAGCGGGGTTCTGGAAAGCAACAGGGAGAGACAAGGCAGTTTACGATAAATCAAAGCTCATTGGCATGCGAAAAACTCTCGTCTTTTACAAAGGGCGGGCACCTAATGGACAGAAAACTGACTGGATCATGCATGAATACCGTCTTGAATCAGATGAAAATGGTCCTCCACAGGCAAGTGTGTATGTGTGTGTACACTTAATTTCATTTCATTGTTTTTTCAAGAACTTCCTCTCTCTCTCTCTCTCTCTTCCCCTCATGCAGACATGCATGTGTTTACATAGCATATATGAGTTCATATTAATTTTTCTATGCTTAATTTAAAAGGGCCCATTTTTACCAACTTGTCAGTACTGTAAGGAATATTATCCTGCGTTGTTGTTTGTTTGCATATTAATTAGAAAAGAAAGTTGATGGAATCTTTTGATCAAAGTCAAAAGATGATCATGATCAAAGAAAAGTTCCATCACTTCATCCTTAATTCCTCCTCTCCACCATTGATTGATTGGTTTCATCTTCCCCAAAGTCAATATATAGAAGGAATCACACATGAAGAGGGAAAAAGAAAAGGGGGCAAAAAAAAAAAAAAAAAAAAGTGATACTTTTCAGTAGGTGTGTGTGAATATATATATATATATATATATATAAAAGAAATGTTTCTTTTTTATTTGCAGGAAGAAGGATGGGTAGTTTGTCGAGCGTTTAAGAAGCGAACAACTGGCCAAGCAAAAGCTGTTGAATCTTGGGAGTCAAGTTACTTCTACGATGAACCTAGCGTTGTTAGCTCATCAGTCGTGGATCCCATTCATGACTACGTAATAACGACGAGGCAGCCCACAAATTTTCTTGCCCAGAATTTCATATGCAAGCAAGAGATAGAATCAGAAAACATCAATAATTTCCTAAAAAACTCATCATTATCATCATCATCAGATCCATTATTTGGGGAGCTCCCACAGCTAGAAAGCCCGTCTATGCCTCTAGTGAAGAGGCAAAGCTCGGTATCGCTATTAGTATCTGCAGCAGATAATTCGACCCCAGAAGTAGAAGATGATGATCAACACATCATTAATAATGGAGTAGGAGGAGGAGGTGGTGGCAAGACAAATGTCACGGATTGGAGAGCCCTCGACAAGTTTGTCGCTTCTCAGCTTAGCCATGGAGATCATCGATACGAGGGCAATACAGTGTCGAGCTTCGGACCAAGTGAGGATGATGATGCTACAGATGATATGGGATTGCTTCTGCTGCAGAGTGGTAGGGAAGAAGGGAGTAAGTTCAGTGACTTCTTGAGTTCAACCTCAGACTGTGATATTGGAATTTGCGTATTTGATAAATAATAATAATAATAAAAAAAAGATGTTATAAGCAGGGGTTGGGGGGTCTGAGGGGTTGAGGGCCGGGGGGATTTAACAGTGTTTTTTTTTTTTTTTTTTTTTTTAATTATAATCACTTTTTTTTTTTTTTTTTTAAATTTTTAATTTTCATGTTCAAGAATTAACCAATATATATATACTGGGAAAAATGATCTTGTAAACATATTATTGATTTACGATTTTTGTGAATGAGTGAAACTGCAATATTATCTATGTCTTCTTCTCTCCTCACTAGGGGTTTAATAATAGCAGACAATTACATTACTCAGTGATATATATATATACTCTCTCTCCTTCCTTTTTTTTTTTTTTTTACTTTGTCACACATCATAAGAAAATATTCCTTAAAAAAAATACAAAATTTAATGTGTGTTTTATAATTGAAAAGACTAAAAAATCTTTTGACTTTATTTTTTTTTTAATAAAAGAAATTAAAATATAAGCCATCAAGTATTAATTATATGGGTACTAAGGAAGAAACATCAATAAATATGCCTTGATTTAATTTTCCAATAACAATTTTAAAAAAAAAAAAAAAATCTCAATTTCTCTCTCCCATGTAACAATAAAAGAAGCAAAATTTTCAAACTATAAAATCAATTGATGATTAATATTAGAGTTAGGGTTTCTAATGCAAAATTTGTAGAAATGCATACACAAAGCTTAATTTTGTGTATTTCTATTACGAAGGAATTTTTTTTTTTTTTTTTTTACTTCTTTTAAGAGTAAGAAGATAACCTAACATTATTACTAAATGAAATATTAGTACTAAACTAATTATATATAGTTAACAACTTGAGGAGAACTCTCCTTAATATTAATTGATCCCAAAAACAACTTTTGATAATTTGCCTAGCTAAGACATGTTATTCTAAATTAAGGAATACAATTTACTTTTTTATGTTGTTCTCATCTGATCTCCTCTCCCCCTCTCTTTAATTCTCTGGATCGGCGGCTGCCTGAAGAAAGAAAAAGAAAAGGTGAAAAGGTCACAGAAAATGCATCCAATATGGAGTTTTTTTCTTCATAAAATTATATTGGATTTCTCTGCAAGCTACCTACGTAGCAGCAAAGAGATAACAACTTTAATTGGCCTGCCGGCGCCGGCCGGTTGGCTCCTCAACCATTATTAAAAAGAAAGAACAGTACCCTTTCGTTTCCAACTCCTAAGTAGTGGTCCTCTCTCTACACTAGTAGTGGAACAAGTTTTATGAGAGAACCCTTCAAAGAATCACTAACACACTCTTAAAAGCTTATCTATTAATATATATATATATAATTCTAACCGACTAAAAGTACTAAGGCATTATATATGTTAGTTTTTCTAAGAAGTGCTTCTGGGAGTGCTTCTAATATATATATACACACACATGCATATAACAAGCATAAGGAAATGAGTGTTTTTTTTTTTTTTTTTAACTAATATCCTTATCGACTAATTCAAAAGAATTGGGAGGAATACCCTTAAAGTTTCACTTAATAAGTCTAAAGGTCCTAAATAAGATAAGTCATACCACTACATTACTATCTTATTCTCAAGAAATAAGTGTTTTTTGGTTCATGTGTAGGAAAATGGAACTGACAAGAAAGTTCAGCTTAGTTCAGAAAATTTGAATTACATATTTGAGTAAAAATAAAAAAAAAAAATAAAAACAAAAATGTAAGAAGATGGAATCATTTGCTTAAGCCATAATTCTGTTATATGCATCAACAAGCTATATATATATATATGTATATATATTGGTGTTAAATAAGCAGGGAATGCATGGTAAACACACTTTTGCTAATTAATGCTCGGACGGATTATAGCCCTAATTATATATATATATATACCTAAAACCATACATCAGTCGATAGTACTTTACACTGTTCTACCCATCCAACCAAAAAGAAATAATAATAATAAAAAGGGTACAAGTTTTTATGTACTCCATTCTTGTTTCTACGTGGTTGGACTTAATTTGGACCTTCACGTTTTATACAGAAAGGATTAGTACACAACACAGATTAAACACACAGTTATCAGGCACGCGTGCTCTTTGCTATGGTGGAGCTCTACTTTGTTTTTTTTTTTAAATAATAATAATAATAATTAATTAATTAATTAAACAGGTAGTAAGACTCCATCCAGAAAGCTTGGTTCAATCGATAACAAATTCACTTATGATTCAAGAGGTCATGAGTTCGAGATATATTAGAGTCAAAAATATCTCAAAATTTCAAATAAAAACAAAATGTCTCGAGTATGAGTTTATTATTTGTTATGGGAAGTGTGTGATAAACTTATTAAGTTACAACACGTAGTCTATATAATGCTAAGGTACTATATTCTTGACTTCGGCGGGAGAGAATTGAATATGTAAAGTGTACTGTAAACTACGTACCCTCGGGGAGGAAGGAACTACCTTCCGTAAGGGTATTAGTGCTTGGGTGGGCCAGAGAGTTGTCTAGCATGCGCTGTGCAGGGAGTTTTCCACTATCCATGCTTGTCTCTCTTGCCTCTTCCAAAGACACTTTGAACCTCCCTTGCTTGACTTTGTCTTCCTAGTGCCACACATCACTTACCTTTCAATCACCCTTATGAATCTCTATGTACCATTATATTCCCAGTTCGAATTCTCCCCTTTCTCTAAAATTCCTGAAATTTCGTTTTACTGATCCTCAAATCTTCCAAAACCCATCAACAACATTTGATAACTTATATATATATATATATATAATTATAATTATAGAAACTTTGTAAAGATTTTATTAGTAACCGAACATATATATTATAAGTAAATTAATAGTCCCCAAGTAAAAGTGTCTGCTGCTACGTTAAGTCCCACATAAACGATATCAAAGGACCTCTTGAACACCATATATATATATATATATATGTTTGTGTCCTAAAACATCTTAACATGTAGGGCCTAATGGCTAAAATATGGAAAGAAGAATGAGGGTTTAGTTAGCAAAGGCAGCAACATTTTCGGCAAAAATGATTGTGTGTGAAAAGGTTCCTCTTGATTTCTGCAGCACTACCCCCAGTGGGATTTCTCATAAGAGTTCTTGTACATCAAAATCATGCTAGCTCGCCCTTTCCCCACTGATTTATTGTTATAACAGAGTTATCTATAATTGTGAAAAATCATAAATTGATGCATGTTAAACACGAAAGAAAAACTTCACAATTTAATATATTATATATAAACACACACTAAACCTTTTTAAAACTTTTTTGTTTCTTTTTATTACAATACTCAAATGAACAATCACAAAAGTGCATAATCATGGTGCAGCTCCTTCTGAGTCTTCTACATCATTAATTGTTGTTGTGTACTCTTCCGTATTTAAATTAACTATGTCATCTCTTCTTCATATACATACATATATATATATATTTTAATACTAGTACTGGCTAGGGAAACATAATTACCAACGTGCTCGCACTACACCACACCGTTATATATCTTCTTCCCAGTACTGCCAAG
The DNA here is from genome assembly GCA_035583425.1 of Marsdenia floribunda. Taxonomy (NCBI): domain Eukaryota; kingdom Viridiplantae; phylum Streptophyta; class Magnoliopsida; order Gentianales; family Apocynaceae; genus Marsdenia; species Marsdenia floribunda. The sequence goes on from JAXGGT010000002.1 coordinate 2,637,582, forward strand.
TTGTCCAATATCCAACCACCACCTTCCAATTATCTATTCGTCCCTTAACACCATTCCCAATATCAATCAACACTTCCTATCAAATATATAACAGCCACTAATTCCAACCCCAATAATAATATAAAAGGAAAAAAGGCCTAAATTAAATACATCATTTTAACTCATTACTTTAGAAGTAAAGCAACATCTCAATTTGAAACTATATATGAAGATGTACCAGTATCCAAAAAGTAAGCACAAAAGATTTCTATATGATGGATATGGTTTTGGGAACCTTCAACTTCAAAGCTCTTTTGCTTCCAATTATATCATTCCATGTTTCCACATATGTCAATTCCATTTGTTAGTTTATATACATATAACCAAAGAATGAAACGTTTTATTTCTCCAAAAGTAAATAAAAAAGACAGCTGGTAGAATGACACTTAATCCCTTTGGGTAACTATAACTGAACAATTGAAATTCAAGATGTGCGGGAAGTAATGGTTCAAGAAACTTGGGAAAAATACACATTAAATAAATAGTCCGAAACAAGGAACGGAAGCCAGATTGACTGTCTCATTAAGCACGCAAAAACGGAGAAAACTCATATCTTCCTAATGTCCAAGAATCTCCCTCAAGAACCATAATGATAGGGAGAAAGATTGTAGACTTGTTGTCTCAGACAGAATGGGAACTAGTTTAACATATGGGCCAACCAAAAATTCCCATGTGAAAGGTGCAGATAGGGTCTCGAAGCGTGAAGTTTTAACAATATAAACATAGAGAAAGGGAGAGCATATGAATAGTAATCAGTATAAAGGTTGACCAAAGCTTTCCTTTTAGAGAACAATGATGCCTATCATGGCACGCAACAAATCAACGGGTATGACTTTAATGAGCTTTTCATGCAAGGTAAGATTAGGAAACACCATTGGTAAGAAACCATGTGGCTTAAACACACAGGACCATCACCCCAAGCCCTGTCAAATTTTCTCCCGTGCTAGAATTAGAATTTAAAAGAATCATTTTACCCTCAAGTTGCACTCTTGCAGAGAAACATGGACTTTTGGGTGTGCCGAAAATTTTCTTCCTGTAGACATTGAATACACAGTATGGGCACGCACAAATTAAAGGCCATAAGAAAGGTCACCAGCTGAACTATGACGGCAAATGTTGCATAACTATAATGTGTTAGTTACATATCAGAACTTCAAAACTCAATGACTCGAGAGGAAACTATGTAAACAACCACTACTACTGATCTGAATATGATATTCTCTCACAAGATTCCATCAAAGAAATACAAGCAATGCAAAAGCAGAAAATGATTAGGAAACAACCATCAAGTTACTGCAAGCAATGTCTAATCAGTAAACAATTGGTCTTAAATATCCCGGATAATGCACACATCCAGAAAATCAAAGTAGCCATATTTTTAATTCCTCAGGAGTAGGAAAAAAACTTGTATGTTCATTTCCCAGTCTTTTACCAAAACCATTTTCCTGATTAGGAGGATAGGAAAGGAGACGACAGGACCTAATTGCAGTTTAAGTTCAATCCAAGGTTTAAATAATCAATTGAGCTTCCTCAACAAAAATGCATCCCCCAACAAACCCATACAAGCAAAGACAACAGCAGAAAGACCTAAACAGATGCAATTGATTGATTACTGATTTAAGAGTCATGGAGAACAAAATGTAAATTAGCATCAAGACAAACAAAAGAAAGTGTTCCTCTGCAATATCTGATTCACAGTTTAGTGAAATTTTCCCAAGGAAAACCTATGTATATAACATCTAAACAAAATCAGACCAAATGTCCTGGATAGCAAATACATAATATTTTAGATAAGATATTATTGACTTTTGACTCTTTACAATTGAGTCCATGCCAGTATCAGAAAGTGATAGAAGTTGCAAGAGTCCAAATCAATGAATTTTGCAGGAACTAGTATGAGACACTATGTTAACAAATGGCAAAAAGGTTATTCCAAAAATGTTATTGGTGGAAGCCAAACAAGCCCCACAAGACAATTTCCTGCGCAAGTTTCAAAGCTCCCCCCCCCCATGAGTTACAAATTGATTATGATACTAACTTGCATATGTTCCTCAAGCGAGCAGCCCCAGACTATTATCACAAACTGCTGCGGTCCAAAGAACCACATTCTAAGGTAATAATGAAAGAAAGCACAAAAGATATCAGGATGGATGAACATTCACAAAAAGTGAATTATTGGCACAGGCTGCACAACCTCAAATGCAGTTATTTCTATATTAGATACTTCAGCTCCAATTTACAAGTTCGATTCCAACTACCCTGAACTTGGCATTTTATGGCATCTGAATAAGGCTATTTTTGAGTCATATTGTCAAAGAATTAAACAACAAACACTAAACCACTATAGCATTTCTTGAATCTAAATCATACCAAATTAGACGCCAAGCGACTTGCTCTCCATTCACTTGGCAATCTACAAGAAGTCGATACCTAATTTTAGGTTTCAGTTCCATCCAGGGGAACCCAAATGGTTGCAAAAATAATGTTTGTTACCCTAATTCTGTGGTAACCAATAGAATTGATAATTCAACTGCAAGTTCAGAACAAATCTCAATGTAAAAAAAGGTACAATGAAACCCAATGGCATGATCCAATCACTCTCTAAACCAAATCAAGCATAGATTGCAAAATGCAGAGTCTTGTCTTAAGCTAAGAAAATAATTCTTTCACAGAGTTAGAAAGAATTAGATGGACAACAATCTACTAATGACACTAACATTCATAAGCCATCCCTGTCTAACTTACAATCGATTGCTCTAAGTAAAAGTTGATATCTATGGCCTATGTATCAAACAAATCCAACAAGGAGATGGATGTAACATAGTAACGTGAACTCCCTAAAAGGCATGATGCACAAGTTCAATCTAATCAATACAACAATTTTTACTAATGAGATATACTATGATAGATAACATTAACAATCATCGAGAGATAATAAAAATTTTACTACATAGCAATTCAAGCATACTATAGATACTAAAAGGAAGAGTGGAGAATCTTATTCTACACAACATGATACATTTGGATGATTCTCCATCAGGCACAAATTGTTGGATTAGGGTAACAATTCCAACAATTAACAGTTTCTCATCAGCCACAGTAGAAACCGGGATTCACTTTAAAAATATTATTAAAAAAAGTATCTAAAGTCATAAAAGGAACACTATCTGAAAGCAGATATACATAGGTCCATCTAATCCAATTAGTAATAATAATACTAAGAAGATCAAAGTTACAAATAGTCCAGGTTCAAATGAACTATCAAACTTGACAGTTGAGAGAGTATGAACAAAGACCTAACAACACAAATCAGAATGAACAATCATGCCCTTTCTCCACGGATACGCCGGGCAAGCTGGATGTCCTTTGGCATGATGGTCACCCTCTTGGCATGAATTGCACAAAGATTTGTGTCCTCAAATAGACCAACAAGGTAAGCCTCTGCAGCCTCCTGAAGTGCAAGCACAGCATGACTCTGAAACCTCAAATCTGTCTGAACCAAGAGAATATTTACACGATTTAGGGCAACCTCAAATGTGTACAACATAATATTCCAAAATGAAAAGATTAGTATCAATATAAGTAAGAAAAATGAATAATTTTCAAAATAAGATACCTTAAAATCTTGTGCAATTTCCCGAACAAGCCTTTGGAAGGGAAGTTTACGAATCAAAAGTTCAGTACTCTTTTGATATTTTCGTATTTCACTACAGAAGGTAGTAAAAAAGAATTAGCATTCAGGTGTAAGAATGATGTTAGTAGTAATATAAAACACTATTTGAAAAAGTATGAGGTACCACAGAAATCAATCTGTGTTAAGATAAAGAATAAAGTTACCGGAGAGCAACAGTTCCAGGTCTGTAACGATGAGGCTTCTTCACTCCACCGGTGGTTGGTGCAGATTTTCTAGCAGCCTTCATAAAAGTTTAGCCAATTTCAATAAACTGTCCATACAAGCAATACTAAATTTCCAGCTCCAAAACATGAAATTATGTACTGGAATGCCAAAGGTAAAAATGAAAATCCAATCCTTCCTTAAGCCACAGAGCTCTTGGAATCAAATTACTAACAGACACAAAGTCTCCATCTTTCTCCCTTTTTATTAATTTTGCACAAGTAATAAATTTAATCACAATACAAATTCAAAATAAATATTGCCTGGTGAAATATAAATTTCAAAATTCATGATTTTGCTGCTTTTTGCAATTAATGCAGTCACACAGGATTTAAAAAACGCATCGTAGCCCCAATAAATTAATAAAAATGTTGATAATAGGAAAGGAACACAAAACATACATAACATGCGCGGGGGGTAAATTGAAGGTTATTATCGTGAATTTCGCTTAATCAATTTAATCGAAGTAATGATATAAAGCTGGAGGAGGAAAGGAAATACCTTGGTGGCGAGCTGCTTTCTCGGGGCCTTTCCTCCCGTAGATTTGCGAGCGGTTTGCTTCGTACGAGCCATTCCTATTCAAAAGAAGCTGAAAATTTTGTAGAGAGAAAATCCTGATCTAAGTTAAATTGCAGAACAACAACGAGGGCTACGAAAGAGTTGGAGAAGGTCAGAAGTGCTCTAGGGTTTCGATGGTGGATTTTACCTGCACGACCTTGGCTCGCTGGAAAGTCCTGTTTTCGAACCAGAACTGTTAAAAGGAATACTTCCGTAATAATCAGATCCGACACGATTTTTTTTTTTTTTTTTTTTGTTCTGCCTCAGACTAATCCACCCAAAAAAAAGTTTAATAGTACAAAAAGATTCGCATATGCAAATATATCTCGAACTGTAAAATACTTGGATGAGATTATCCATCCCTAATCATCTTGGCGAGTCAAGAGTTCTAAAAAAAAAATTGGTCAAACATACCGGGAGAAGTTCTTCCGATCCGACATGATTGACCGTAATGTTTATAACAGTTTAGAAAAAAAAAAAATGGCAAATTGGCATAAATAGTCCCCAAACTATGGCCTTTTGGTGACATTGATCCCCGAACTATTTTTTTAGTGACATTGGTCCCCGAACTATAATTAATTGTGTGACATTGGTCCCTGGGATTAGATTTTTTGTCAAACTACCGTTAATCTTCAAAAAAAAAAAAAATTGCTTAAGGGCATTTTCGTCATTTCACTGTTCATCATACAAAAAAAAAAAAAATAATAAAATAAAAACATTATACATACATATACGGTGAAGAACACACCTGATTAATTTGCGGGAAGGTGTGTTCTATATGCGATTAATCATGTGTGTTTTTCACCATATATGTATGTATAATATTTTTTTTTTTTTTTGTACGATGAACAGTAAAATGATGAAAATGCCCTTAGATAAATTTTTTTTTTGAAGATTAACAGTAGTTTGACCGAAAATCTAACCCCAGGGACCAATGTCACACAATTACTTATAGTTCGGGGACCAATGTCACCAAAAAAAATAGTTTAGGGACCAATGTCACCAAAAGGCCATAGTTTGGGGACTATTTATGCCAATTTGCCAAAAATAAAAAATAAAAAATAACCCTTACCCAAGTCGACAACCATATTTTCATTCTTCTTAAATAATAAGATAGAAATTTAAGGGGGAAATTTTTTTGTTTAGTCCCTCAACTATTTACGTTTTTTTGAGTTCATCATACAATTTTAATTTTATATAAATCAATTCTTTATCTATTTTATATTTTTAAATTGGTCCTCCCAACCAAAATTGATCAAAATTTAATCACTTTACAGGTATATTTATATAATTAAAAAAGTATTTTAATTATTTCATATTAGAAAAAAAAACATAATAGATATATTAAATTTATTCACATCTCTTTCTTTTTTCTTGAAAAAAGTGAGTATTTTGGCTAAAATATTATATTCATTCTATTTCTTTTCTTTTTTTATAATATAAAATGAACAAAATACCTTTTTAATTTAATGAATATGCCAGTAAAGTGATCAAATTTTAGCCAATTTTAATCGAGAACTAATTTAGATGAAATTAAAGTTATAGGACGTAAATAATTAAGGGATTGAACAAAAAAAATTTCCTATTAAATTTTCAAAGAATCTATTATTTAATCTCGAAAAACTTTCCATTATATTTATTTTATTTTTTTTATAAGTAAGATCACTTTTTTTTTTTTTTTTGAGGGATTATGAGAAAGATTATTATGTGATTTTTTTTAATTATTATATAAATAATAATAATGCATTAATTTTGAAATATATATTTTTAATATATTAAATACGAATTAATTTAAGTGTAAAGATTAATGAATTTATAATCTTATAAATCATATTAATAATTTTTTTATGGAAGATTGGCAAGTTTAGTCCTAAACATTTGACTTTTTGCTAACTTTGGTGTCAAACATTTTTTTTCAATATATTTGGTCCTAAATATTACATAATTTGGTATGTTTGGTCCTTTATGACAAAAAAGCCCTTTAATATAAATAGTCAATTGGCAAGTTTAGTCCCAAACATTTTTTTTCAATATATTTAGTCTTAAACATTACATATTTTTTTATGTATGGTCATTTATGACCAAAAAATCCTTTAATATAAATAGTCAACGATCAAAATTTTTGTTAACCGACTACCAAAAGAGTAAAATAGTCATTTTGACTTGTGATTTTAAAAAAGAAAAAAGGTGATTATTTATAAATCAAATATGTTTTTCCTACTTTGATAATGTTTATTTATTTTTAAATGTCTTTTTTCTTCCAAAATAAATATAATATATTTTTATATTTCAATAATATTATTTGGATCATTTCTTTCTAAAAATAATTTTCATAACTTTTTCCTATTTTGATAATAGTTCTATTTTGTTTTTTCATTCAAATATACCAATAACATGTTTTTCTATTCTTATAAAAATTTTTGAATTTTTTTTTCAATATTTCTATTTCAATATGTATAATATATATTCCAATAAAATATCAATTTATTTGAAAAGAATTTAAACATGGCTTTTGTTTTGCTAGAAAAAATATTCTTTCTATCAGAAAAATAATTTGAATATATTAATTTTTTTTTTTTTTTTGCAAAATACGATTTCTTTTAAAAATAATTGAACAATATTTTTTATCCTCTAATATTTCTTGTTATTTTATTTTAATAATAATTTTATTCTTTCAAAAGTTTTTTTTTAAAAAAATAATAATAATAATAATAATTTGAATATGAAAATATGTCAGAGGTAAAAGTGCCATAAAATTTCAAAAAAAAAAATTGAACATATTTTTCTATTCCACTATTTTTTCCCAAAAATATTATTTCTTTCCAAAGATGAATATAAGTATTTTTTTTCTTCAACAAATCCTTTCTTTCCAAAGTGTTTTTCTATTTCAATAATATATATATATATATATATATATTTACCTGTATATTTCTTTTAAAAAAAATATTTTTTTGAAAAATATCACTGCATAAAAGACCAAACATACTAAATTATGTAATGTTTATGACCAAATATATTGAAAAAAAATATTTGGGACTAAACTTGCCAATTGACTATTTATATTAAAAGGTTTTTTTGTCATAAGGACTAAACATACCAAATTATATAATGTTTAAGACCAAATATATTAAAAAAAAAATTGGGACCAAAATTACCAAAAGGTCAAATGTTTGGGACTGAACTTGCCAATCGTCCTTTTTTATTTAATATATATATATATATATATATATATATATATATTTTTTGAAAACTTAAGGCTGTTTTTGGACTAGGATTTGTTTTCAAAATTTCACTCAAACTCAAAAAAAATAGTTGTACTTGTTTGGACACCAATCTGACATGTTACTATTCATGT
>JAXGGT010000002.1:2645528-2683513 GCA_035583425.1 Marsdenia floribunda
GGCATTTTCGTCATTTCACTGTTCATCATACAAAAAAAATAAAAATAAAAATAAAAACATTATACATACATATACGGTGAACAACACACATGATTAATTCGCAGGAAGGTGTGTTCTATATGTAATTAATCAGGTGTGTTCTTCACCGTATATGTATATATAATGTTTTTATTTATTTATTTTTTGTACAATGAATAGTAAAATGACAAAAATGCCTTTGGGCAATTTTTTTTTTTTTTAAGATGAACAGTAATTTAACAGAAAATCTAACCTCAGGGACTAATGTTACACAATTACTTATAATTCGGGGACCAATGTCACCAAAAAGCCATAGTTTGGGAACTATTTATGCCAATTCGCCAAAAAAAACGTACCCTATTTTGCTTTTTCATTTAATTATTTTAAAATTCTTCAATATTTCTTGGCCCAATAAAACAACGAAAATAAATAAATTTTGAACAATTGTAGAATTTTAATTTCTATAATTCTTCAATATTTTTTACCTTTTTCCTTTTAAAAAGAAAATTGAAAGGGAGTTTGCATAATTCTAGATGAATCCTCTTGTATCAGGTCGCGTTGAAATACCGAATTCTGAAGTAATGGTTAGAAATCCATTACTCGGATACCATCCACAAAACGTCAATCTTTTCTTTTTTTTTGAATCACAAAATTCATTAATTATATAACAATAATAAACAAAATAACCAAAGAAGAGAAACCGCCATTAAAGCAAACGACAAAGTTCACTCCATTCCCAAAAAACACACACATTTCTTTCTATTAAAAACATCTACACTAACATTATATTTTCAAATATTCACATAACTTAAACAAAACAACAGCAATTTTTATTCCTATTTCTATTGTTCACATATAATATACCACATAATATGTAATATAAACAATCTACTGGTACTAAACAGCAGTAGCCTTCTTGGCTTTCTTAGCAGCTGGAGACCTGATTGATTTCGGCTGCTTGGCTTTGGCAGGTGCAGACCTTTTCTTACTCTGCATGGGCTTCTTAGCAGGTTTGGTTGGGGCAATTTTGTTGGCCTCTGTTTTTTTGGATGCCCTTGTCCTCAAAGCTCTTGTTGTCTTGGTAGCGGCTGTTCTCTTAGGCTGTGATCTCTTTTTCTCAGCATTAGAATTGGCTTTTGCTTTGGCCTTGGCCACAGGCTTTTTGACGGGCGCATCCTTTGTAACAGCTGCCTCGGACAACTTGTAAGAGGCTTTGATTTTGATCAGCTTGCCCCTTGTAGCAGAGTTTTTGAGTTGAAGCCCCAGGATTTTCCTGAAATTCGCTGGCAAAACCGCCTTGTGCTTCTCTTCCATGTACTTCGCAATGGCATATGGGCTGGAACCGCTCTTCTCGTTCAGAGCCTCAAGTGCTTCCTTGATCATCTGCGTAATAATGAAAATCAGAACACCTCGTTAACATACACCAATCAACACAATCCTCTCGAAACAAAAATGCATCTTTTGAAACAATTCAAAACAGCTTTTAGAGCCCTAAATTGACCAACGCTTATCCAACTGCTCATCTCTAACAAAAAACGATTCTGTACCAGAGAGAATTCAGGTTTCATGCCCCCAAAAAAAATCTCAATAAAAAACCTCGACAAATTACTCGGATCATACCTCGAAGTAAGGAGGATGAGAAGTTGTTCTTGGGGCCCTTGGCTTCTTCTCTCTAGGAGCCTTAGCCGCCTTCTCCTTCACAGGCTTCTCGGCAGCAACAGGAGCCTCCGGCTCTGGTTGAGGCTGCTCAACTGCGGCATTCTGAACCTCTTCTGTAGCCGACATCACGAAATCAAACGGAAAAAAACTGCGAGAACCAAAGAAAAGTTTTCTCTGAAACAAAACCTTTATAGACGAAGCACGAAAACAAATCAACGCAGAATGATGGCTCAAGACCAAGTATTTGCTATTTATAGCAGGGAACAATCTGCGTGATGTGAGAACCCTGAAACCTGATTGGTCCATTTGAAAAGACACGGATCGTGCCACAATACAGTTACTAATCTGGGTTGTACACGTTGCGAATTTTTAACCGTCGATTGACGTGTGTGTAGGATTCTGATGTGCCACTACTGTCCTGGGCAGAAATAATCAGGGGGATTCATTGGATTTCCATTGCTCTCTCACCCATGGTGTGTTTTCTTGATGGATTTAGAGATAATTTATTATGCACTTGATTTTGATTTTGATTTGGGATTTTTTCCAAATTGAAATTGTGAAAATTGTGATTCTAATGTGCTTAAAAATAAGGAAAAATGGATTGGATTTGAGGGTGTTTGAAGACATCAAAATATAAAACACTTGAAGGTTTTTCTTCTTTTCAATATCTTCTTGCTAATTACTATAAAATATTTCAATAATCATAACCACTAATTCGTGTTGTACCTCACTTAAATTAAAAATTATTCTTAATAATTCGTTTATTTTTAATTTTATACTTTTTTTATCCAAGAATTTTATCATTTTTTTTTCTTACTCAAAAATACTAATCAATTTACATTTTTTTTAATTCTTAATCTTGTATTTCTGACTGAAATTCTAACAATTACATCCACACTTAAGGTTATTACCAACTTGCGTGTACTTGTCTACTAATCAAATTCTTAATTCTATCAAATGTGTTCTTTTTTCAAAATAAAAAATAAAAAATTCCTTCCAATTCACTAACTTGCCATGTTAGAGTGATTTATTATTATTATTATTATATTGGTTACCTTGACTATTACTCTTTTCCTAAATGTTCCTTTGATTTGTTTTTCCTCCTTTTATAATTAATATTTATTAATTATTATTTATATTAAAATTTTAAAAGTTAAAAGAGGGATAATTTTACCTATCAAAAAAAAAAAAAAAGAGGGATAATTTTTATTTATTGTTTTTTTATTGATTCATTGACTCACATGTTTCTATTAAATAATTATGTATCTTTTGAAATATTCTATTTTTTAACTCGATATTCTTATGATTAATTCGGGAGAATCGATGAGGGTATACTCCCAAAACTACAACACATGATTGAAATTCAGCACAAGGCTATCTTTGGTGAGATTTGAACCCAAGTCCTTCACTTGACAAGCCAAGTGGAGACACCTAAATAAGAGGAGTCACACCACCAGACTATCACCTTATTCAAGATACTCCATTTATTCTATTTTACTTGTCAAAATACAATTATAAAAAAAATTAAATTAAATTTAGGTATTATTTATTTATATTTTTTCTTAATACCATTCAATTAATAATTTCTAATTAAAATTTATTAACTATCTTTTATAAAAGAATTTGAACAATATATCAATATAGTAAATAAGGAATTGTTTCAACTTTTATATAAATTATAATATAAAAATGATAAATGGAATAAATTTTAAATACTCATTCTACCTTTTATTTGTTATCACATAAATTTGTACTCATTCTAGAAAAAATATAGATAATTGTCCGATCTTTTTTATTAATAATTTTTTATTATCCGACTTGATTTTAGATATTTTTTAAATAAATAATTTTTTTATTTAATTTTAATTATTTTGGTCAATAATTAATCATTTTAATTTATGCACATAAATATTAAAAAGAGCAATGAATTGTAATAATGGACAAATTTATAGGTTGAAAATAGTAAAATTTTATAAATAATGACAAGACAACTGAATGAGTAATGTTTTGGGACAATGACAATAAATTAAAGTGAGAATAAGGTGGTAGTTTAGTGATGTTGCTTTCTTTACTTAAGTGTTTCTACCTGATTTGTCAAGTGAAAAGTTTTGAGTTTGAACCTCACGAGAGATAACTTTGTGCCTAATTTCAGCCATGTCTTACTATCAAATTTGAATGCATTTATTTAGAGCAGAAGTTTCACCTCAAAATTTCCCTCACTAAAGTTTAAAATATAAGGCTATATTTGTATAAGCGTTTAATTGGGAAAAAATGATTTATTTGAGACAAATTATCATTTAAAATGAATCTTGTCTCCTATTTTTTTTTTTTTTTTAAATTGAATTTTATATTGGAAAAAGTGTGGGTTAAATATATATGTTTTATAGATATAATGATTGTGTGTGTAAGAGAATATTTGTTTTAGAAAAAATGTATGAGAGTGATTTTATTAATAATATATATTTTTTAAATAAGATGGGGCCCACAACTTTTATAGGTATGTTTTATAGGTGTGTTTTTGGGGGACAATTTTTTTTTCAAAAAAAAACTGTGTCTAAATGTGTTGGTTTATGGGAGACAAATATTATTCACTCAACTCAAGTTGAAAGCTTGTCCAATATAGCCTAAAATTTTCGTTCAAAATTTGAACGAAAATTGACAAGTTTAGTCATAAATAAAATTTATTTTGACAAAATAAATCATAATATATATATATATATATTTAAAAAGATTGTTTAAGTCTTAAACAAAACTACAAACTAGTCATAGAGTAGTTTTTAAGGAAATTCACTTAAAATGTAAATATTTAACGATTATTATATTTTTGGTCAATTAAAGAAATGACAAAAATGTTTATTTCATCTGTTAGTCTCATTAAAAACTATGTACAAGTTCTTCATGTTGTTCTTTATTATTCTTTTATCTCAATCGTGTTTTCTGAATTATTTGAAAAAAAATAAGATATTTTAACACACACATATATATATATATATATATATATGATAGTTTTGTCCCTCTTTTCTGAAGAAGATTATTTAAAATTATAATTTTTGGATGATTTTAATTTTAAAAAATTATTCTTTGTTTGTAAACTTATGATGGACTAATTTTTTTTTAAAAAAATAATTGAAAACTTACTACATCAATATAAATTTTGTCAAAATAAAAACTGTTAGGAAAATTGGCTAGTTTAATTCTCTAACTATTTTCGTTAATTAACTTAAGTCCACAATCTTTTTTTTTTAGCCTGTTAAGTCCTACATCTTTTTACGAGTAGCCTGTTAAGTCCTACCTCTTTTTTTTAACCTGTTAAGTCTTACATCTTTTTATGAGTAGCCTATTAAGTCCTTCTTTTTGGCAAAAAATTTGAATTTTTTGGCATAAATTAATCCCATGTCGGGCACGTGATGTTTTTTTTAAGGGCAAAATCGTCCTCACTCCGAGCCACGATAGAATTCTTCCGGTGAAACTGTGATGGAAATAGTGTGAGGACAATTTTGCCCTTAAAAAAAATTACGTGCCCGGCATGGGATTAATTTTGGCAAAAAATTCAAATTTTTGGCCGAAAGGAAGAACTTAACGGGTTACTCATAAAAAAATGTAGGACTTAACAAATTTTAAAAAAAAATTATGAACTTAAATTAATTAATAAAAATAGTTAGAGGATTGAATCAACCAATTTTCCAAACTGTTAATTTCAGACAAATTTCGGTCAACCTGAAGACGAGAACACAAAGCACAGATCCCGTCGGTTCAAAGTTCAAGCTAAAGACGTGACGCGTACGCTGACCCGTTTCCAACGCGATCAATGTAGTTTGTAGTAGTAATAAATTGCAGGACGCCCGCCCGAACGGTACCTTACAGAAAGGCCGTCGTAGCCTCTGCACTCTCACAGACACCCAAAAACGTCACCGTTTCTACCACCTCTCTCCCAACCCACGCAACCCAAAAATAGCAATCATCATCTTTACCCAGGAAGTAGCAAGATTGGCGAGGGAGTAAAACAAAACCAGTACAGTGAACACAGCGCCCACACCACCCCACCCCTCCAACAACAACAACAAAAAAAAAAAAAAAAGAAAGAAAAGAAAAAAGAAGAGGAATAAAACCTCCATTTCTGACGAAGAAGAAAGAGAAAGAGGGAGATTACACACAGTGCAGCATCTGCATCGAATCTCTCTCTTTCTCTATCTCTAAGTTCTGGAGCTAGGTCCGCATCTTGAGCTTCGTTCTGTCTCCTCAGGTAAGTCATGGCGAATTCAAATGACAATTTAGTCTTCTTCTTTGCATTTACATGTCCGATCTGTTTGTTTCCATGTTCATTCACTCATTTTATTGACAATTTTTAAACCCTAAGCTTCCGATCTTTTGCATTTTTGCATTTCTTCTTTTCTTTTTTTTCTTAAATGAGGAATGAAGGCATCAGCTTTATTTATTGAAGTGAATAAGTGTTTAATTTTGCTATGTACTTGGTTTAGATGTACATTATGAGGGTTGCCTTGGAATTAAGCTATATGTAAGTATGTAATGGCGTCAAATACTGGATGATGTTGATGAGAGCTTGGCTTGAAATCTCGTTCATTGCTGATGGATATATATTTTTAACAGTCTGGAACTGATGAAAGTTGTTGAAGCTCGGAATGTGCTGTTGATTTAAAGTTAGCTGGTTTGATGTGAGTTGTATTCGGTTCTTGAACTTCTTCAAATTTCGCATCTACCGTGATCTACTGACTATTTATGGTCAATTTGATTGTAATGCGTTAACATGTATGATTAGGATGTTGGCATCATTGTACAATCTCTCTCAGAATCTTGATCATACTGGGTGAAGAAAATGATAATTAGTTTACTTATTTATCTCTTGAATTATGTGAGACAGAGAATATTGTAACATACTAGATGCTAAAAATTTGAGCCTTTAGTTTCAAAATCTCTAAAGCATGCAATCTTTTCCGTACCACATTATTCATGCATGTCTGCCATTTTTCTCGAAAACATAGAGATGTAAGACAGAGAAAGAGGTTGGACTTTCACAGCATTGTTTACATAGTCCATTACTTGCTAGCATTGTTTACATAGTCCTTTACTTACTTGCCTATTTTTCTAGTTTGCTAGCATAAGGTTGTCGTTAATAAGTAGCCTTTCCTCTCTCACTGACTTCCTCATTCTTATGCATCACATATTTGACTTCTGTTTGCTAGAGGGACCAATTACAAACTGAAATATCCGTGTGTAATATTTTGATCCTGATTTTTACTCTGTTGGAAATTGAATAATCTAATGAAGTATATGTACGAAAGACATGCGTGAATATTTTTGCTTCGCAACAATTGACCGGCTACCCATAGTGCTGCATTCTTATTCTAGTTTTTTCTGTCTCTAATTGAACAAATACAAAGCTTTCTCTTCATATGCAGTTAATACCTGCAGGTATAGAAATTTACAATGGATAAGACAATTAATATTGTTAGGAAAATCTTTTCCACTATAGTTAATTGGTTTTTTTTAAGGATACAAACAAACTGAGCAATTTAGACATGCTTGTTTGCTTGAACTTCTGTAACCTTTTCTATTTATTTATTTTTTTTACATCAGGGACATGGAAATTCTACCCTAATTGTTTTGGGGTTTTATTAATTGATCTTTTCCTTGTGCAGAGATTAGCTTTCCCGTGATGGATTTCTAGCTTCACCTGTTCCCGTAGTGATGGTATGATATTATGCTTCTTTCAGAAATATTATACTGTTTCATAATCTTTTAGAACTATACCTCATGGGTTGCATTATTGCTAATAGCTTTCAGGATACTACAAACTGAAAAGGTCCTTCATTGTTAATGGTTGGTATGTCAAATACCATGCCTCCTTGTTTAGATGCTTTACCATTTTACGCTTTTGTCAACACATAGCTGTATGAATCTAGAATCACCATAAACTATTTAAGATGGATGCTTTAGAGTTTTACTTTTACTTTACAGTGCTCAGTGTCTCTTGTCTTAAGAGGTTCACATTTGAGTGCTCTTGAAGATTGTCCGGTTTAGCCTTTTTTTGCATCATGCTGTGAAATCAATCTGTAGCTTCCTCTGATGTACTATTCTATAATCCAAGGATCCCAATCACCTAACCATAAAGACTTATATGGCTATCACTGCTGAGAGGGATGCAGCCATCCGAGAGAGGAATATGGCACTAGAGGAGAGAAAGAGAGCATTTGCAGAGCGAGACATGGCAATGCTTCAGAGGGATGCAGCAATTTCAGAGCGTAATGCTGCCATACAAGAACGAGATGATGCCATCACTGCTTTGCAATTACGGGAGAATTCAATGAATAACCTGTTCCATGATTCACCTGGCGATGGGGTTGCAGATGAAGCCAAAGATATCGATTACCAGCATCAAATGCGTGATCCCATGGCTGATATTGCATTTAGTCCTGGAGATATTTCTACAAATGATGGCCTCTACATTACAGAACCTGCACTGGAAGATGCTAAGCCAGGGAAAGTAAGGAAACCAAGGGAGAGTAAGCCAGCAAAATCAGCCAAGCCCCCAAAGGGTAAAAGAAAGGCAGAAGGCTTGAGTAAGCAGGTAAATTCCGATGCTTCTAATAGTTGGATTGAAGAAAGTGATGATGAAATAGACAGACAACTTGGCACATGGAAGGACAACCTAGGTTTGAACCAAATTAATTTTGATGAAACTTCCATGCCAGTACCGGTATGCTCTTGCACTGGAACACCCCAACCTTGCTATAAGTGGGGAAATGGTGGTTGGCAATCTGCTTGCTGTACAACAACCATATCAATGTATCCACTGCCTCAAGTATCAAATAAGCGCTATACAAGGGTTGGTGGTAGAAAAATGAGTGGAAGTGCATTCAGTAAATTGCTAAATCGGCTTGCTTCTGAGGGTTATGACTTGTACTCTGCTCCGCTTGATCTCAAGGACCATTGGGCAAAGCATGGCACAAATCGATATAGCACCTTAAAATAGGAAAAGCATCACTTATGCAAGTGTCAGATACAGGCTGTAGTAATGTATTTTATGGCAGGATAAAATATACTGCGCATGGGAATACACTTGTAGAGATATTGAAGTAGGATAGTCTCCTCCTCCCATGCTCATCTGGCTGAGAATCCAAACTGCTAAACTTATTCCCTTATCTTGCTGAAACCCTACCTCTCTCTTCCCCTAAAAGAGGGTACAGGGGACCTGATATCCAGAACTGTCAGAAATTGACAATTGTTGTTCTATTCTTTGTTGTGTTTGTTGTGTTTACCAATGTTAGAAAATGAATTAGGAAGAACTGTTATTGCAGTGTATAATACTGGGACAAGATTCTGTATACCATCTGATGAAGGACATTAAATAGCCCTAAAGAGGAGAAAAAAGAATTTTATGCCAAATCAGGCTATTACAAAAGATTTCCCCTTTTGAATTCGAAAGTTTTACCTTCTCTACTCTACATCTTGCAAAAGACCCAATAGTGAAGTTAGGGACCAGAAATTGCTGATTGGGATTTTCCCATTTCTGCAACTGAATTCATCTACTAGCTGTCCACCGTGGTGAGGTGTCTGCTTTCTTGAACACAGATTTTTGAGTGTCAAAGGAGAATTTTCAATTTCCAGAATGATGATCGCGATAAAGAGGGAAAAAAATCTGGGCTAAGGATTCAAAAGTTCAAATGAGGGCATCGTGATTTGCGGTTGGAACCAACAGAAGCTAATGCAAATGGAAAGTACATATTACAAGGGATTTCAGAAGTTTTGGAGCAGCACCCTGAAAGCTTCGGGCACATTTCTAGACTCCAGTGGACTGGCTTTAGTTATAACTTAGCTTTCAACAACGCCAAAGGTGCCGGGTTCTACACCATCATTATTACCTTCAGGGGGAGAGTCTGTAGCACCAGGAACGGAAGTCATGAACAGGTGTTCAGGAATTGGGTTTACTGTGTTCTGATGAAGGCTTGAAATATATTATTATTATTATTTTCAATGTGCTCTGACGATATGGTTTGTTAAAACATATTCAGAACCCTAAACCCTAAACCAAATAGGCAGAAACAAATAGTCAGCTCAGAATTTAAAATTGAGAGGTTGCAAAGATCACATTCGAATATTTTCTGCAGATTATGCCCTTCAACCTTTTTCCATTTTCACACTCCTGATCGAGAAGAGTGCTACGCCCATTTATACACATTCAACCGTTCAGTTTGAGAAATTCACAAGATGCCCAAGCAATTTCATCATCTTCCCTTCCTAAATGTGTTTTTACTCCCCTTGTATCCCATATCCAAGTTGGGGACAATTAGGGGCAAGGACCAAATTCCTTAATTTATCAGGCAGAGCATAAGATAATCTTTCGTCCAATAATATAAAATATACATAATACAGTTACATGACCCCTAAATAGGAGGAAACAGTTAAACTAACTTTTAGATCCAAACAAAGGACACTACCATAACATGAATCATGACGGAGCATGTGAAAGGGGGAAAAAAAATGCTAAACAAATAGAAAAGAAAGATACCGTGAAAGTAAACAAAGCAAAATGACAGACAACATCGAAATTCCAATACCAATAAAATCAATAAATAATGCATTCAATTTTTCAATTCCTGACCTGATGCTGGTCATTTACAAACTATGGCCAATTTACACTTGATTATACAATGAGCAAACAGCATCTCTTTTGAGATGACCATGTGAAGAAAGACTGGCTATCAGTACATTATTTGGGAACAATGTACAACCACCACCAAAGTACCTGTGGATATCTTCTCGTCCCTTTATGCAAGCTAAATGGATAAAGTACAAGCTAATGTCATGAACAAAAACCAGGAAAAGAAGAGGTTCAGGAGTTCGATGTCTCATGCACCTTGCATATGATCCAAGACAACTGACGAACAACTTGCTGGAGAAAATAAAAAGGCAAGAATACCCTACGGACACATAGAGGTTCACCAACCAAAATCTGCACCAAACTTGTATATACTAAACACCAAACAACCCATTCTGAGTAACTGCGAATCTGCATCTCTGATGACTTGCTAATCAAGTCTACAACATAACAAACAATATCTGACTCTTTGCACCAATCAGAAAATATTAAAATGGCCACGTAAGATTGAAAATATGTCATGAAATATCAAAGCTATGGTATATCAGGTTCCTATTGAGCTCCAAATGAAATAAACTATCCTAATACATGTCCAGAATCTACAATTCCATCGTATCCTCAGATTTACGCAAGTAAACCTCAACTTGAGACCCTGGAAAGATTAAACTTCAAATAATTTCTCTATAATTTAAGGGGGATAAAAAAGAAGGTAAGAATCCTATTGAAAAATCTATTTCCTAACATGAATGCTAATTACATGCAAAACAGCCACTTTAGTTCATTAACCAAAATAACAGAAGCAGAACAGGACTTTGCTTCCAGTGAAGGTGAGATAATAAATTCAGCCAAAAGGGCAAAAACTCCACCGATATGATTTAAAATCAACGAGCAAGAACATAATGGCCATATAATTATCACATGAGAGCAACATGATGAGGAAAAGCGAAAAAGGCCCATCCATCCATACCTCAATTTCTAGGCCATCTTTGAATAAAATACTTGGTATTGGCATATTACTAGAAGATCCTATTACAGCATTTTCAAGACTACAAAATTATCAATCAATATCTCCAATACTGAATGAAACCACAAGCTTTAGCATGAAACTTTGGAAATAACTAGACCCTCATGCTTTTCTCCTCCAATGTAGACTTCACAAGTGTTCATTCAGAACCATGGAAAGGGCAAGGGGAAGCTATCAGAAACCTTGAGTATCAATAAAGGTACTATTGGATAATGATCTAGTTTGACAGTGGCTAGATCTATAGCATATTCATTCTGCTCCATGAAATTCTTACAACTGCAATTTATACAATAAACTAAAAAATTATTTGAAGAAAGTCAGAAGCTCCTTTGGAATAATCACAATGTAAACTGCTCTCCATTGATACTTCATAGGACTACCACCATATAAATTGAGCATCAAAATCCCAAAGCAACTGCAAAATGTCAGAAAAGATTCGGTTGTCTATAATATATAAGGATGTTATTCAGGGTTTAGATCATTCCTTACTTAGGGATTAATTCTTGAATAAACAGACAGTGAACCTACATATCATGCTCCAAGTGCCATTAAAAAATAACCTCTACAAAGTCATCAATTCAACAATGAAATCGCAGTTTACGCAAAATGCCCTTGACATAAAAAACCTCAAACCAAGACAGTTCACCTCAAAATTGAACATCCCACTTATTTTCCATTGATTGTCAAGATATATAATCTCCATTCACACACCTTAGGAGATGACAAAGGTAATGATCTAACTTCCTTAAAATTTAGTACCCATAGAGATCAAAATGAGCTCATCCCTACTAATACCTCCATCTTACAAATGAATAATGCACGACCTTCTAAGAGGCATGACTATAATCTGGGAGGATAAAGAGCATAAGTTCACCTAAGAATACTAGGACTAGACAAGATAAATAGAAAGCTGTAGCAGGGATGACCAACCATGTTGGAAAGGAGAAACAGAAACTATATAAACTAGTTATCTTCTCTTTTTGGCAGTAGGACAGCCCCCCAATCTCCTTGTCAAGTAGAGTGCATTAAATATTTTGAATTTGTCATCTACAAGACAGGCAGTGCTAGTTGGAAGCAAGCCATCCAAATTTACCCTGAATACAATTACGTGTTAGAAAATTTAAACGTATAATGTGAATAAGAGAAAAAAATAATGGCACATAGGCAAATATGTTACCTGAAGAACATTGAATTAATAGTAATACCCTCGTCTAAATGGGCGATCATCCCCATAAAAAGATGGATGCATGCGTCTCTCATACTACAGTGTAATAACAAGAAGTGAGATTTGAATATGTAAACTCTATTCTAAAAGGAGTGAGAACCATAATACGTACATCAGAGCGGTAATAATCTTGTCGATGAAAACCACCATCAGGTCCAAAAGTGTCTGTCATTTGAAGGAAATCACGATTGCATCCCAACAAAAGTTGTAAAGATGAATAAGAAAACTGAAATGGAATACAAACCTCTGTAACGAGTTTCATGGTGAGAAATTGAAGGTTCAGGGTAATCAAACCGAGGGCGACGAGTGCTTGGCTCTATATAATCAGGATTCTGATCCTAGAGGGAAAAATTAAACAATGTCAGAGAAAAACAATTATATTGGATCACATGTTGATGTTATTTTCCCGGAATGTGCTTACTTCCATGAAGTATGGGCGTTTCATTCCACGGGAAGTATCCTCATAATATCGAGGATAACCCAATTGTCTTTCAGGAAATGGTTGGTTAAATGCATCCTCTGATGGAAAAGGCTGCCTACTTAATGGATCATAGCCACCATGCCGAGATCTATCAAAGTTAGGTCTAGCAGGTAGTGGAGGACCATTTTGCACTTGATGAGGACCACTTAATCCCCATCTGTCCCCTGCTTTTGCAACATAACGAAGGTACAGTAAGTCACATGTTTGATCCATCAGAGAAAGAATTAAGTATAGCTCATATTAAGAGGCTCTGAGCTGGAATTCCCAAGAAGATGTTGAACCACCAAATACAAAGAGAGGAAAATAAAGATACCACAATGCCCAAGATAGTATATCTCACCAGATCCAAAGCCTTGCATTCCGTAAAAAGGAGGATACTGACTGTCAGATTCATGTGCTTCAGCAACATTCATTCTACCACTACCCTGACTAGGTCCATGTGGATAGAAATCCCCTCCATGCCGAATGTTAGCTCGATTGAAAGCATGGCCACCACGCCCAAAACCCCTTCCTCCTGGAAATAACATACAAGATTATATAGGCAGGAAAACATTTATGTTTATATATAACTCGTGTGACTGAATTTGCAATGCAATACTTACCAAATCTTGGCAAAGTTCCTCCAACGCCACGAGCTATACGAAAACCCCCAGCCATTCCACCTTTTACTGCCTGAGTTTTTGGTAAGGGATTTGAAAGTCTCGCCCTCACTCTAGTCTAGAGATAAAAAGAAGAGTATGTCAAATACTCAAGTAATGCAGATTGTGGAAGGAAACAGGCCAAGCTATGAGCACCAAAATTGTGAAAAACAGACATTTACATCTAAGTTTAGGAACCATAGTGCTGCTATAATGGGCTTTGACATATACAGAGATAAGGTATATTAAAAAGATTTGGACTATTTTAGATGTAAAAGGCTACAATAAGAGAATTGTACTCCTTAGATATTAAGTGAACCAAATATGAGTCACCCAATTCTCAGAGATAACCACAAGCTTTCTAAGTCATCTCATTCTGGAAACAAATTTGATCCATACCTTAGAATTCCCATCACTGAATTCTGTATTATTTATGCCTTCTACACATGCAACAGCAGCTCCGTGTATGGTGAAATCAACAAATCCAAAATCCTTTCTCTTGGCTGTTGACATGTTTCGAGCCAGCATTACACGTGCAATCTCCCCAAATTGTTTAAATTTCTCCCTGACACGATCTTCATCCCAATGAGGAGGCAGCCCATCAACAAATACTGATTTAACCTGTGACATCACCTCAGGATCAGGCTCACGCAAAGGTTCGGCAAAAGCCACTTTTGCAGTTCTCTCAGGATGGCCAAATATTACGTCAGGCTTTTGGAGTCTTTTATAAGCCAACATAGCCTCAGAATGAGAAGTGAACTCAAGGAAGGCAAACCCACGGCTCAGCCCTTCATCTTTAGGATCTGTGACAAGGGTGATCTTTTCAACAGCTTCTACGCCATACTCCTTCAGTTTTTGTTTTATCTGGCATAAAGAATACATCATTGAAAATAATTTCTAAATAGGAGAACTGTAAAATGGTGAGAAATGATCTTACAGCTTCCTTTGTCCATGTATTACAAATATTCCCCAAAAACAATGTGTCATTATCCTCACTTGCTGCAATCCCACAACGCTTACCACGTATCTACGATAAACTCAAATCAATAATTTTGCTGTGCATATGAATATGATAACACAAGTTTCAAAAGGATGAAGCAAGAATCATACCACTGGATTTCTCATTTCTGACAAAGCTCGGCATGCTTGCTCCTTAGTTGCAAACCTGACAAAAGCATAGCCCTTATTTTTGTTAGTTGTTGGATCTCTATATAATCGTACATCAACTACCTCTCCAGCATGTTGGAACACTCTTTTAATATCCTCCTCCACAACATCACGGTCCAAACCACCAACAAAAATCTCCAACTCTTTCCTGAGCTTGCGCTCCTCTGCAGCAGCATTTAGTTCTGCATGCTCCTCTTCTAAAGCTGCAGCTTCCCCACCTTGCTCCTGCAAATCACTTGCAGGGATCTTTTCTTGATTGACTTCATCATGAACCTCTTCATTAGCAATCCCTTCTCCATCTGCTTCTTCTATGGGACCATCAAAATCTGTCATGTCCTCTTCTGGGTCTTCTTCCATTTCACTTGTCTCATTCTTAGGTTCTGCAGTAACTCCAGCAGTAGTATTCAGTTTATCTTCCTCTTTTATCCTTGATTCCTTTTCATCTTTTAATGTAGGTTCAATATCTTCCTCAGGTTCCACATCAGCAAGAGTAGATTCTTGTTCTCCATGAGGTATCACTGAATTTTCACTTGAGGATAATTCGTTCTTAAGCAACTCTTCTCCCTCCTTTGCACCCTCCTCAGGATTTGAAGTCTTCAAATCCTCAATATCTTTTATGGAGGATTCTTCCTCCTTTTCTGGCAATTTTACATTCTGAATTCTTACTTCAGGTTCCAATGCCCCCAATACTTCAATCTGAGCCTGTTCGCATATTCCTGGAGTAAGAGGCTGCCCACTAGGAACTCTCAAAGAGGCTGGAGCCTTTTTTACCAGACGCCTCACAACCCTTTTTATTGTCTTTCGGCGTGTAGTAGGTTTAGTATCAGCAGTCCCCTCAACAGCTTCACCTTGTTCTTTTCCTCCATCAACTGTGCATGAAATGAAAAATAATAAAACACAGAGGAAAAACTACATAACTGACAGTTCAAACTTCACTGCAGAGGTGTCTTGGCAAATTTAAATTGTAAATGAATAAGCGATTTAATGGGAAACCATAAATAGAAAAGTAACATAGGATTAGCCCTCAAAGTAACATACAGTGTTACACAAAATAACATGAGATGACCCTCACAAAACAAACACTCTTCTAAACTGGGAATGCAAAAATACAAGTTGGACAGGCAAACTAGTGGACAGTTCAAGTTCAAATGCATCTCGTCAGCATATCTCCAACTTAAATCTTGCTTATATTTCAAAAGCAACACATTATAGCTAGACACTGATGACAGTTCCCTTAATAAGGAAAATTGTTCTGTCAAAATCCTAAGACTCAATATGACGGAAAAAGAAACGAAGAAACATGCGCATATAAGAAACTTACTTGCGTAAACAGGATCATCACCATCGAACTACTAATAATTAAAGATCAAACGGTACTAAAAACAACCGACATTCAATAGTAGTGTGCATAAAAAGAAGCTCCTTCGCTTTACCAGAATCAACAACATTGAACTACATTAATAAACGAGCTTAAACAGTACTGGAACACAACCATATAGTCCAAAACAGAGTTTAATAAAAGAAATCTTTATATAGAAAAGAGCTTAAAGACGGCGTCTTCGGACTGAAATTACCTGTTGGTGTTGTTTCAGGCGGAATATTGTTGCTGCGAAGAGCAGCTGTGACGGACTCCATCGACTTAATTTGTTTCCCTCTTGTGGTAGGGCCGCGCTTTACGTCAGATGACTTTAGTGTCGCTATAGTCGGAGATGCAGTTGCTTGCTCACTGGAAATCGTCGAAGCGGTTGGTGCCCTAGCGGCATTTTTCTTCCCCGGCGTCATCTTGTTTACCGGCGCCGTCGAGACTGGATTTCTACTTCTCATAAATTGGTAAAATAATTAAATATTTCGAATTGAATTCGCAGAATCAGAGCTTAATTAACCCCAGAAATTGACAGAGAAGGGAAGGAGAAGCGTATATATTCTCTCATCGACTGGATGATGTGTTTCTTCTGTGGGAGGAATATTTATGCCGCCAGAACTGCGGGAAAAAAAATGGTCAATTTTATCCGTCCGTTGACGGGTTCTACTGACCCGGAATCCAAGGGTTTTTTTTTTTTGCCCTTTTAAATTTTGATTAAGCTATGATATAGTTTAATTTAGTTTTAAAAAATTAACGAATTTAATTTCATAAATTAACTTTTAATCTTTCAAAAATAATTAATAAAGAAAAAGTTCGAGACTATATGATTGAAAAGAATAATTAATGAAAAAAAAATATAAATAATCTAAATCTTCTGTTTTTTTTTTTAAAATATATTATTGCTATTAATTAATTTTTTTTAATCGTGTTAAAAATAAAAATAAAAATTGTAGAATTTCTCCAGATATATTGATCAGGTATTTTCCTTTAAACTTTTAGTTTGTTAAAAAGTTTAAGAGTCGAATCTTTCTTTCCACTTGACTTGCCAAGAAATGTAGGATAATCTCATTCGGTCGGACTTTACAGTTTGATATATCTTCACACAATTGGGGTGAATTACTTGGGACCAAAGGGTTCAAAATACCATCCACAATAAAAAATATATATTGAAAAATAGAAAAGAATATTAATAGAGACCGAATCTGTCGTTAATGACCCATAAAATCGCAGGTCGGGCAATCAATTCCGCAGGGAGAGAGTAGCGACCTGAACCTTACTCTGTAGTTCGGTAATCTTGACAGTCCGCAGACACCATGGGCGCGTCGGAATCGATTCTCTCCAGCTCCCAGGTAGTTCTTTCAACATGAACAAGCTATGTGGATTTTCCGATTCTTCGTTTTTTGACTTCTGAGATTATTTTCTTTGTGCATGAATTTTCTTGGTCGAAGAGGGTTGCTGACGAGATTACTACAGTATCGCACCGCTTGAATACCACAGATCCCCCAATAGAGAAGCTTAAATCACTTAGAATTGTGAGCTTCATTTTTATGTTTTGCTATCTTTTTCTGGGGTTTCATTTGAACTTTTCTGTCAATTTTTAAACTTTCTTCACTATGCTGTTTGTAAAATGGCTTTTGAATACGGTTAGGCAACTCCAATATTGGCTTCTGAACCAGCTGAGAGTAGTTTAAGTGACATCTTAGTGAGGAAATCATTATCTTCTCCAAATTCAGGTAATTGATGTGAAATCCATAAGAACTACTGTTTCGGGTTGGAATTCGTAATGTATGTTGATTTTATTCTAACGTGTGGCATACTGCATTACTACTACTTAAGGGAAAATGCCTAATGAATTTAAAATCTGCCAGCCTAATATTATAAATTAATTAGTATGACCGGGAAAAAAAAAAATTAAGTCTAAATATTATTAACCTAATAATCCTAAACTTTTAAGGACCAAGTAAGCTACTTTCTTGCTATTCAAGAAGAATAATTAGTATTTTCTTGCTATTTTAAGTGCCTGAAACTGATCAAGAATTTTGATTTACTACACATTGTTACTTATTCCATCTTATACATCAGTTTTATTCACTTGCAAAAAGACAAGTCCTTATGCCAAGAAAATGTAAAACTTCATTTATAACTGAGGTTCTGGTTATGATTATGAAAGGCTTCTACTCTGGAGGTTAAAAACAAATCTGGGCACGCTGTGTTTGGGGAAGTTTAATTTTTGTTTGGCAGTTCAAAGATTTCTAGTGGTTGAAGATCAGTATTTGCGTTTAAATTACCTCAAAAAGGCAGACAAAATAGATCATTTGCTCTACTTGTATCATAGGAAGAGTGTCAGGTGTTGTGGTCAAACTAACGAATCAACCAAAGGACTTTCATTTACTAGTTCGTGGAACAACTAGTATGTTGATGGTTTATCTATATTGCATTGCTAAAATAACTGTTTTTGTATTTGTAAAATTCTTATACTGGAATTCTCTGTGAAGATTGATTCCTTGAATCATCTTCAACTTACTATTCCGTTTCATGCCAATGTAAACTTCCTGTTTCATTTTGTAGAAAAGTTCTGAAAGTACAACTTATTTTGGATAAATAGATAAATATTTGATTCATACTTCTTGAAATCCATGGTTGAATACACAGACTTGAGAAGAAGATTGATTCCTGCAGCAGCAACCATGCTTCTAACCAGATTATGTTTTCAATATTTGTATCCTAAGAGGGATTGACTTCCTATAAACTATTAACTTGGTTGTGACAACTCTGTAGGCATCACGACCACTGCTTAGTGAGCTGCACAGTTTGCCTATAGTTGAATTCTTCATAAAGTACAGCACTGTAATCCAAGGGAGAAGTGGTCTGATGGCTTAGATTGACCACTGTGACTTATTCAAGCTCTTTTTTCATGGCTGTCACTCACCAACATTTTACATTTATTTTAAACATCAGAATAAAGCCAGGCAATAAAACTATAGACACTGCAGATATGTGAAATTGCCTAATATTTTTACATTTCTCTATGTTTGAAACAGGTACTATAAATCCAAATGTGTTGCTTGAACTCTTCTCAATATATCGTGACTGGCAAGAGAAAAAGACCCAGAAGATTTCTAATAGACAGGTGGAAGAGATAAATTCGTTCCCCAGCCACCTCCAAAGTTTTTCTTCTTCTGTTATCTATAAAAGAAACTTTTTTCTTTCCTTGTTCAACTTGCTGTACAAAATTATCACAAAATTTGTGTGCAACTCATATTTGTGTTATTCAATTTTGATGGCTGTGGCATAAGTTTCTTGCTTTAATTTATAGCCCTATCAAGAGTCGATGAACTTGGATGCCTAAGCTGCTTTCTTTTGTTTCCTAATTTGTTATATCTATTCTCCAGATCACTTTGACTGGCATTTCTATTTACTGAAGTTCTCTTAGGCAGTAAGCAATAAGCAAGATGTAAGGGGGAAAACGCATAGATTGGTAGAGTTGTCATGATCAAGCTGCATTTTTTATAATTCTTTTGGGAGGAGATAGAAAATGAAATAGAAGCTGTTCACGCATCCTCCAAATCACATCAACTGAAGTTCTGCTAGGCATTTAGCTATAAACAAGATAGGAAGGGGAAAAACGTGTATAGATTGGTAAGATTGTCATGATTAAGCTACTTTATTTATAATTCTTTCAGGAGGAGATAGAAAATAAAATAGAAGTTGTTGACGCATTGGCTTCGAAGCTTCTTCAACGTTTCAATTACTCTGTCTCAGCAATGAAGACAACATCAAGCAATCTTTCAGAAGGTAAAAATTGATGCCCAATTACTGTCAAAAAATTGATATGCAAAATAGTGAAATCAACTGCCATTTGCTTTGATAAGCTTTTAGTTTCAGCTGGTTCATTCTGAACTTGAGAATTTTGATGACATAGATTTGAGTTGTTCCTAAATCTTGAGTCTTGTTCTAATCTGGGTTGATTGTACACATTAGTTGGCGTACATATATTTCCCTCAACCTATCTATTGCTGTATCAAATCATTTGAGTCTTCATAATAGTAAATTAATTTGTTTATCACCCCAAATGTTTCACTGATAACAATATTCTTGTTTCCTGCTGCTGCATCCAGTGCATGCTTTACAAGTGGAAGTTGGTGTGTTGAAGGGAAGGCTGACTGAGGTTATCAGTAACTGTGATGCTTTGTGCAAGAGAATCACTTCGGAGGGACCAGAATCACTTCGATCATCTATCGAGCCATTCTCAGCATCCTCCCCAGCTGTAGAAACCAGTAATAAGTTGACTTCTGCTGAAGCTAGGGAGGAATCACAATCTTAGCAGGCAGATTTATGCTAGTATTTAACTTGATTCTCCATCTAAATTTTACGGAAAACAAGGACCAGTTGAGAGGAGATCACATAACGCAGCCAATCAATCAGTTATATTTTTTTGACAGATTAGCCGGGATTCAATTTGGTATGTGCACTTCCCTACTGATTCATTTTTGCAATCACGCTGTTAATACAAATACTAGAAAGTGTAACTGGATTAGTCTTTGATTCATAACGAGAGAAACATTATTCATTTGTGAATTGTGAGTTATGTTCTCCAGAATTCAGTATAAGCTACCAAAAACATTTACCCAGGAATAAAAAAGTTGACAGTGGGGAAAACTTTTCTTTTTTCTGTGTCATTCCTTCTTTTAAGTTCGGGTGAGTTGTTGAATGTATATTCATTTCACTTTCTTTAAATAAGTTCAAAAACACCAGCAGGCAGGGTGCCGACACAGGCTCGTGAAGGTAAAAACTGCCCATCAGCCAACACAAGTCAGTTGCCTCATCAGAAGTTGGATTCAACCAAAGACTTCCCAATTATTGTACGCCTAAAATAGGGCAAGAGTTAAAAACCCTTGATGTGACTGTTAGCATTATGTAAGAGTCAAAATAAAATTTTGTTAAAATAAAATCAATTTTCTGACTTAAATTTGAATAGTGAGAGTGAAATCTTGTTAAGATAGAGTTAGTTATTTGAATCAGTTAAAATAGTAGCATTAATTATCGAATGATCTAATAAAGTAAAGAAAGAGTTGTAGGTACATCAGATAGAGCCAGTTTCCATACAGCTGATCCAAGCTAATTTGAATAGTGAGAGTGAAATCTTGTTAAGATAGAGTTAGTTATTTGAATCAGTTAAAATAGTAGCATTAATTATCGAATGATCTAATAAAGTAAAGAAAGAGTTGTAGGTACATCAGATAGAGCCAGTTTCCATACAGCTGATCCAAGCTAAAACTGAAGGATACCAGGAGATTAAAATCCAAAGAAACAAATAATCAAGGGAACTCGAAAAACAATAGTATAATAACTAACGTTTTTATAACCAAAAAAAAGAAAAAGAAAAAGAACAGAACTATATTATCCTTGCTTTAATAATTCCTTAGTTATGTAAAATCTTGCAATAATGAAAAACAAAGGAATGAACACTCAAGTTATTGTCTCAAGGCTGTTGTTGAGCATCCATATAACCAGCATCGACGAGGACCTTTTCTCTTTTAGCCAACTCAATATCTTCGTCTACCATCATCTTCACTAGCTGCTCAAACCCGACTTTAGGCTTCCACCCCAAAACTTTCCTTGCCTTGGTCGAATCACCCTTCAAATTATCTACTTCAGCAGGCCTGAAATACCTTTTGTCAATGACTACATGGTCCTTCCAATTCAACTCAACATACCCGAATGCAATCTCCAAAAACTCTTCTACTGTGTGAGATTCTTCAGTGGCTACTACATAATCATCTGGTTTCTCCTGTTGCAGCATCATCCACATTGCCTCCACGTAGTCGCCTGCAAATCCCCAGTCCCTTGAAGCCTGCAAATTTCCCAAGAACAGCTTGTTTTGCAGCCCGATCTTGATTCTCCCCACGGCCCTCGTGATCTTCCGGGTCACAAAGTTCTCTCCTCGTCTTGGAGATTCGTGATTGAACAAAATCCCATTGCAGGCAAAAATCCCATATGCTTCGCGATAATTGACTGTGTACCAATGCGCGGCGCATTTGGAAGCCGCGTAAGGGGACCTGGGGTGGAGTGGGGATGTTTCCGATTGCGGTGGTGGCGTGGATCCGAACATTTCAGATGATCCAGCTTGATAATATCGAATGTGAGAGCGGCCAGTAGCAGATATATGCGACCGAACGGCTTCAAGCAAACGGAGCGCGCCAGTGGCGACCACGTCAGCCGTATAATCAGGGATCTCAAAGGAAACGGCAACATGGGATTGAGCAGCGAGATTGTAAACCTCATCAGGTTGAATAATATCAAGCCATCTACGTAAAGAGGAGGCGTCAGTGAGGTCGGCATAGTGAAGCTTCATTCGAGCTTTAGCGGCATTGTGGGGATCGATGTAGATGTGATTGATGCGTTGAGTATTGAAATTGGATGATCGACGAATAAGGCCATGGACTTCATAGCCTTTACCGACGAGAAATTCAGTAAGGTAAGAACCATCTTGGCCAGTGATACCGGTAATCAGGGCAACTTTACGAATTGGGACCTGAGGAGCTGGAGAAGGTAAAGGGGTTTCGCCACCATTTGCGGTGGTATTATCGGATCTGGATCTGGCGTTGGTGTCATTGTCGGTGGCCATTTAATCAAAGGACTTAAACAGAGGTTGCGTCGTGGAGCGGAGGAAAGGTTTCTAAGGCCGCAGCGGTGGTGTCGGAGGAAAATGGGAATTGAGAAAGGAAATTTATAGGTGGAGGACTTAGATTTGCGGGGAGCAGCATTACTGACTTTACTGCCATGAACTGGTACGCGTATACGGCCTACCCATCAACATTTCTTTATTAAACGGTAATTTCATAAAATGATCTTTTTATTTTCAATTTAAATTAAATTGAGCATTTATTTCCGATTTGAATTTTGGATAAAGGTTTTCCAGTAAATTTTAGGGTGTGTTTACATTTGAAAATAATAGTTTATTTGGGACAAATTTTCATTCAAAATAAATATTATTTGTAATTTTTTTAAAATTGAATTTTATGTTGAAAAAAATGAAGATTAAATATATAGATTTTATAGATTATAATGATTATGTGTGTACGATAATTTTTGTTTGAAAAAAGATGTGTAATATTATTTTATTAATAATATATATTTTTTAAATAAGATGGGGTCCACAAATTGACGTTACTTGTTGATGTAGCAAACTTATGGTATATTTTTGGGGACAAATTTTAATAGAAAAAATGTTATCCAAATGTGCTCGTTCTTGGAATACAAAAATTTTTCACTCAACGCTAATGTAATGATAATTCAAATATAGCCTTAATTTAAAATAGTGAATTTATATATATACTTTTAAAAGTGAATATTATGTCAGTTAAAATGTCAAAAATATTTAGTTCAATGAATAACCGCCTCACTTATTATTTGAGAGATTATGCGTTCGAAATATGTAAAAATAAAAATATCTTAATTTTTTTTTAAAAAAAAATTAATAATTATGAGGCATTATTTATTTATTAGTGGAAGATGGAAATCAAAAGATTTTTATTTAGTTCGGACAAAATTAATAAATATTCCACGTGCATTGCATCCTCTTGAGGGATCTTCTCTTTACTTTCGGACCCCATCTGCCTCGAATAATTTTTTTTTTTTTTTTAATAAGCCTTGTGATATCATATAAGGATATTATTTTATTTTACTCTTTTTAATAAAAATAGTATTTTTTTAAGTTTCACATAAAAAAATACACTTTTTTTTTTAAAAAAAAATTATGTGTTTTTTAATTAAAAAAATAAAATATTTATTTTATTTTATTTTTTAATAAAAATAATTAATAATATAAATTGTAAAACATTAATTATAGGAGTATTAAAGAAAACATATCAATAAATGCACATTATGACGTCACGAGTAAAAAAAAAAAATAGTAGTAAGAATATATATAATAAATGTACATTTTTTTTTGAAAATTTGAGGTATTTTATTTCTGTCTCATGACCTCTCGTATCATAAATAAGGTTACTATCAATTGAGTTATGCATTCTTGTACTTTAATATTACAATATAACGAGTAAAAAATCATAATAAAATAAATCTAAAATATTATTTTTAAAGATTTATATTCCTCTATTATTCTCATTTTATCAATTAAATTATTCTAATAGTTAAATATTATATATATATATATATATATATATATATATATTAAATTTTAAACAAAATTAAAAATTAGTAATATAATCATTTTTTACATAAATTGTTAGAAATTTATAATTTTAAATAATCTCATCAAGAAGAAAGGAACATAATTATCATCTTATATATTAAACGGTTTGAAAATTAATGTAAAATGATAAAATAAAATGATTCTTTTTTTTTTTTTTTAATTATTGAGTAATCATAGTTAATATGAAAGAATATTGAAAATCAATCTAAAAAACAATAACTTCATTTTTTATAAAATAAACACGTGAAACTAGTTAATCAAAACAAGTATATACGTTTAAATTTATGCATTTTGACTTCTTTTTTTTTTAAAAAAAAAAATTATATTTTTAGTTTGTAATTTTTTTAAAAAATTTAAAAATTTAATTAGAAATTTATTTCATCAAAATAAAATTTATTAAAGATTAAACTTATTAATTTTATTAAAATATTATAATCAAAGTGTCTTTAATTTATTATATATTATTAATTGTAAAATATTAATTTAATAAGTATCGTAGAAAAAATAATAAATATCATCTCAATCTTTTTTTTTTTTTTAAAAAAAAAAATCTTAAAATATGTTTATTGTAATAAATAAAAATATAAAATATAAAATAATTAATAAATGTTAATTATAAATTATTAAATAATAAAATATAGAAAATATTAGTATTATTATAAGGTAACAGATAATAATAAAAAATTTAAAAATTAAAAAAAAAACATAATTTTCCAAAAATAATAACTGCTGTAATTATTTTGCCACGGGGGATGCACCCTAGTCCCCACTACCCCGGGAAAATCCCGAAAGGGAGACGTATGCGTAAAAATGCTCAAACGGAAGCCAACACCGCCACAGAAACAGTGACTTCCAACTGCTATTCGGGGAAAGCTCGAAATAAGAATAAAACAATGCTTTCGCTATGGCATTTGGTTTTTCTTCCTTCCTTCTTCTTTTTCTTCTTCTTCCGCTTCTCATAGGGTTTCTTGTTCCATAATCTAGATATCTTCAGGGGAGGACAAAAAAAAAAAAAAAAAAAAAAAGCCCCTGGAAAGGTTTTTCCTTTTACTCTGCATTCTGATTTGACTGCGGCGTTTTATTATCAAAGGTTGAAATCAAATTCGATAGTTTGTTTTCAGTGTTTTTGATTTTTAAACTTAAAAATAAATGAAGGAACAGAAGAAAGCGAAAAAGGTTTCGTGGGCTCCTGGAGCTAATCTGTGTCAGGTATATTTGCATATTAATGCGATTACTTTTCATTTGAAGTGTATATAACCTTGGATTGGTCTGATAACGGAAAAAAAAAACTTTGGATTGTTTTTTTTTTTTTTTTTTGAAAAAATGTAGTGTTTATTTGACATGCTTTGTTTGAAAACAAGTTTAATATCAGTGGACTCTTTTTCGGAAAAGTGAATGTAGATGCAATGACGTGAGAGTTTAATCTGCAGTTGCTGTTTTAGTTAATCTTTATGGAGTATAGGTAGGGCTGTTGATTATCAAAGCCTTACATGCAAAGGAAGAGAAATGATAATGTTTTCAATGAACGGAAGCCACTTATTATGGAAAAGAATGTAAATGGGAAGTAAAAGAGATTCCGATGAGACATAAATGTAGTTGCATTATCTGAGGATTGTAATATTTAATATTTTGCTCATCAGAAATGGTAAAACGAAAAGGAAGAGGATGCCAAATCTGAAAACTGACGAAGAAGGTACCTGTTCAACAAGATGAGTGCATGGATGGAACTAATAATGCAGAAGAAATAAGCACAATGGAAATAATACTTGAACTTCTATTCCACATTCAAGATTGAACACTTCCTAGTGTAAAACTGGAGAGGAGACATGAATCTAGTTCTAATTTGGAATCTAAGAGTTCTGAAAATCTCAACTAGACTTAGTTATGTTCATAGGGAGGGGGGGAAAAATACCAGACATGGTTATCCGAGAGGTGAAGTTCATGATCCTAACTTTGCATGATGGGTGAAACTATAAGGCATGAAAAGAAGAAACAGCAGAAAACTTTGTGGAGATAACTTCAACTCTTTTCTTTGAATGAATGTGTTGAGGTCCAACCAATCTTTATTAGGTAATTAGTTTATTTTTATGAAAACAATGAGAGAAAATTCCTATGCTTGATATATATATTTGAAATGTAGAGCCACTTCTTTCACCATTTCTTGAGTTTAGCCAGAAGTTTAAAGACCTATAAATTCCACTTCCTTACCTGTCAGCCCTCATAGATGAGTGCGTGCTTGATAGCCTTCATGTTGGATTACAAGCTTGAGTTATTATTTGTGTAGTTTTTGGGGGAAAGTTTTTAGCATTATGCAACAAAGGTCTATTTGCAAATGCCTTGAAAAAGATTGGGAGTATAGAGCAAATAAACTTCTACTGTTATCATCTATGTCTTTAGTTTCTGATTTGGTGAAGATTAATATTGATAATCTGATTTTGAACGGATTTTAAATGAGTTATTTAACTGATGCTTGAATGATGGCTACTGAAAACTGAGAAGACAAGTAGCTATCGAAAAATAGATGCTGCTGCGATAAGTTGGAGGGCTTTCTAGGAATATATGAAAATTAGATTTCCAATGGATAGGAAGAAAAGATGTGGAGAGGTTTTGATCTTCTGCTGTGGCACTGTTGCTATGCATGTGAGATGTTCCAGGAATTGGGGCATAATGGGAAATTTTGAATCTACTTTGCTTATTCAAACTAAACATTCTTCAGCTGATTCTTGGGAGGTAGTGAGCTTAACAGTTCATGCAGATGCAAATGAAATTATGAGAAAACACTCTCTTTCTTTGTCTATAAAGTCAATAGTGCATATATATGTTAGATGAAGGCTATCAATGCTTACTTTCCTACCAACTTCTTCTAAGAATGGCAAATATTTCATGAGAAACTTCTAAATTCCCTCATGGATGCCTGACTAGTAGTGGGTTTAGATTAAAAGAGATGGAGAAAACACTTTCTCTATGTTTGAGGTCAGTATCGCATAGGTTATAGCAAGGCTACATGCTTAGCTGCTGATCAATTTCTTCTAAGAGTAGTTGAGCGGGGAATGTTATCTGAGGAAAGCTAGAGCCTGATGGATATCTAACTAAAACATCAGCACCTTAGGTTAAGTGATTCCTCATATGTCTTTGAACCTTTTCTGTTGTACGTAAGTTTTATGGCACGCGCAAGTTAGCTTTATGCGTGGCGCTGTCTCTCTCTATATATATGTGTGTGTGTAAATGGAAAAGTAGCAGTAATGATGATACTCTTGATCAACAAACTATCAACTGCTTTATCCAATTAGGGCATAATTGCTTGACATGCATTACCACGAAACTAGCTCATATAATGTGAATTCCTTGCTTTAACTTTGAGCTATACTTGTTGCATGGTTCCTGCAGTTTATCTTTTATGTTGCTGAGATTACTTGTTTTCTCTCATGAGCTCAGTTGTCTAGTTTAGAGTAGATCCTTTCTAAAGGTACATATGAGTTTACATATTTTAACTCTTATTATGTGCTTCTGCTGGCTGAACTTGAAGCATTAATATACATGCGTTCCTTACAATCTTTAATGAATGGCATATAGATGAAGTACTCTTATTTGGAATTTATGTTAATGCACATATTCAGGTGATGCGCTCAGCTTTGGTAATTTTTGCTAACAGAGTATTATGTTTGTTTTGTTAGTTAACTTGTTTGACTTGAAGCAGTAGATTAAGGGCTTCTGATATCATCTCGAAGCTTGTAACATATCCTTGGTTTGACAAGGATTTGACTCAATTACACTGTAGTGTAATGTATGTTTCAGTCTATGCCTTTCATCTTTAGAATATCCCAAATGGAAATTTCTTGGATCCCTTAATGGAACTGTTTCGAGAAGTTTTGAACAATTGTATTGGCTCCAATATTGGAAAAATACAACATAACGGTTCTTGCATGTTGATCACAAGGCTTCTGAAACCATTTCAAAGGTTTCAAGGGTCCTTGTTTTCAGAAGGTTTTAACTCAAGTGCAATTCCAGTGTAATAAAATCTTTACAAGCATGGTTGGGTCTCTGAAAATTTGGAGTCTCTTCCATCCCTTAATGGATTGATTCTTCTTTTCAATAATTCTAAGTCATTTCTTCTTTATTGTGCAGTTAAAATATTTTAAGAAATCAGATTTCCAAGGTAAAGTTGGTCGGCAAGCTCCTGATCAGTCTAAGTTAGAGACATTGCTTTCACATCATGTTGTTTCTGATGGTGGTGCTGCCAATGTAAACTTCCAAATTGCCCAAGTCCAATGGAAAACTCCTCCTCAAGTATGATTCTCTAGATGATCAAATCGCATGACTTCAAATTCTACTTTGTTTTAATGTGGTAATAGATGTATAAACTTATTCTGCAGTTTGTTTTGAGGTCTGATTGGCGTGTGGCTGCTGGTGAGGAAAGTGAAGAAAGAGAGGTTCAAAAACATAGGGAAACAGGCGTACTTGAGGCATTATATCCTCATTGTTCTTCAATTCCTCCCAAGTAATCTAATTCCTCACCTTAATTCTATGTTGATTTTCTTTCTTTTCTTGACCATGTTGTTCTGTTCTATGCAGTCCCTTCATCTCCTTGAATGCGGGAAGCCAATTATATGATGATGCTAAAACTCCAGTTCTTTCCATTACTCCAATAGAAGAAACAGAAGAAATGGACTTGTCATCATCCCTTTCACCATCAAACATCTCTATTAGCTCACCAGTGGAAAGCCTACTTCAAGGCCTGTCGACCTCTGCAATTCCGATAGTTCCTTCATGCAAATCTGTTTCAATTCCAGAGCCACATAGTACTGGAATTTCTGCTCTTGCAATGTCAAACAGTTTGGAAGATACGGTAGTGATTACAACAGTGGCTGCTGCAAATGCAATTTTGAAAAGTGAAGGGCTGGAAAATCTGATAGATAATGATTTGCTCCTGCTATTCCTGAAGAACCCAGAATTGACTCAGGAACTTTTTAATAAATATCTGCTATCTTCCATCACGGACACTGGAACATCAGAATCCAAGGCATTTGTACATGCGCTTCAGGCACCGAGTTCTCAGCTGCCTATTGATAAATCAGATAACAAAAATAGTAAACCTGCCAAAGCCAGTTCGATAATAGAGCTGTCATCATCTACCCATGCTAATAGTGGGATAGCATCTGGACCAAAGCCCGTTCAACCATCGGTTTCCTTGCTGGGGTCAACTATTGATTTCTTCACTAAAAGTCATAGTCATGAAAATAATCAACCCGCTGCAATGCAGATTTCAGAGCCATTGCTGGCTGCAAATGCTGGAAAAGCAACAAGCTCTAGACCAAAGCAAGGAATTTCATCAGGTTCTCACACAAGCAATACTTGTGATTCGCTGACCGGGAAATCTACCTGGAGTCAATCAGTCAGTACCGGACACCTCACTGTAAAAAGGCCAATGAACCAATCCCCAGCTGCTGATCCGGAAACTGGAACATGCTCTCAACCGAAGCAAGTGGGGTTATCAGAGTCCTTATCATGCCCACCTTCTGATTCTGATTTACAGAGTAGGAAAACAATTAATGAGCAAGTTCAACTGGAAAATTTTGGGGCTGGGCCGGGATCTGCACAGAAGAAAGCGAACCCTTCAATCTCCTTACTAATGGCTCTGCGTGATTTGCCTAGTAAGCTATCCACAAGTGAACATAATTGGCAGGCAGGTACTAGAAACGTCGGGGTTCCCGAACCAGTGGCGATACAGTCTGTTGCTGCAGATGCCGACTCTGGGTCTGGAATCAAAAGAAAGGCAGGGACACCTACAGTTTCTTTACTCACCTCAACTCATGATTTTCCAGCTGAAAGATCTACCAGTAAACAAAATCAGCAGGTAGTGACTGGAAATATGGTAGTAGTTGCTCCTGAGATGACACAATCTGTAGCTGAGAATACTAGAACCCAGAAGGGGTTTAGAGTAAAACCAGGGGAGGTACCTATGTCTGTACGTGATTTGCATGGTAAGAAATCCCTGAATGCTGTTGCTGAGCTAGTAGCGGAGAATCAAGCTCTTTCAGTTCCTAGCGCAAACTCATTGAAGAATGCTATTTCTATGCCAGAAGCAGAGAATCAACCACTTTCTTCTCCGAAAATCAATGCTGAGTTTTGGGGTAAGAAATTAGTTTTTATTATTTTTCTTCTTTTTGCCTCCCTTCCTCTCCCTCTTCCCTTTTCTCAGAGAGGATCAATACGGGTAAAAATAAGGCAGTAAATGGTATGGTTATCATACAGGTACTCCACAATTCTTTGGGTCATCCCCAGATGCAAAGCTAATTCATGTTACTGAGAAAAGTCTTGAGATATCTCACTTTAGGAAGTTGATAGATGATCATGGAGCTCATGGTGAGGGTGGACGTGCACCTGTTGCTGGGACTAATCTTATGTTTCCTAACCCATCAAAACCGGATGTGAAATTGTTCAAGAAAAGGGTTAGTGAATTTGAGCCAAAGTTTCAGAAACCTTGTCTTTACTACAACACTCGGAAGGGATGCCGCAACGGTTCCAGCTGCCGATTCCTTCATGACCCGTCTATGCAGAAGCAGTGGAGGCTTGGTGGTGTGTTGGAGGTCCCTAAAACTAAGAGAATGAAAGCAGATAGAGTTCTTACAGGGTGGACATGAACTATATTGAACTTCAGATGCTGCTTAGGTTTATTATATATATGCACACAGACAGGCTGAACAGTTATTTTTCTTCCTTTTGTATATAGAAGTTCGTTTTTGTTTTGTCCACCACCCTCTTTCTCGTGGTAGAAAGTTTATACAATAAGGATTTCTTGCTCAACAGCTCATATATGTAAAGTTGTTGCATCGAATATTCAAATGAAGAAACTTCAACTATCTAAATTTACCAACCCCCCACCCTCCCATATCCAGTAGAAAAAGGTGGAAAGTTTGTCAAATTCCTGCACGTTCCGTATTCTTATAAGAATTAGTGGATTTCAGGTAAAAACAAAGGAGAGAATATGAATGCTTGGTGAGTATTTCTAGTACAAGCAATGGAAGCCAAAACGGAAGAATGGGGGTTCTTGAAATATGCACAGAGGCAGACCAATTATCCCTGGGGCTACCACAATATTATCATTTTTTACAATGTCAGTATAAATTAATGTTTTAAATATATTTATTATACTTTTTAATATTTAACAATTAAAATTTTAATTTAAAAATACGTTTAGTTTACAATGGGTCTGTGGCAGAAGGCCTGATCGAATAAATTGTCCATTTAGAAGTCTAGAACTAACATTTCAGATGATCATCGATGAAAATACTTCCAAGATTCTAAAAGTGGATTAGGCATAAAACCCATGAAACAGTTCCATGGAAACTTGCCTTAATAGCGGCCCGGAAATGAAGCCCGTTCAGAGAAACAAGATTCAACTAAGCGCTGGTTGTGGGAGACTGGGACCGGGAGTGGGGGCTGTGAGAGTAACGCACTGGCATAAAACATAAATTCAAATCCTTGTGAATCAGAATATTGAAATTTCCAAGGAACACAACAAGGTTCACACAATGTTTTTCGTTTATCATTTTATCTTTCTAGAGCAATTTTGCATTGTCCGAGGCACATAGTTGTAGATACTGTTCTGGAGCCTCCCAATATTGTTTGACAAGGCTAACCATCTTATTAATGGCATTTTAGAATTGCAAATCACATAGAAGATTTCCTCCGATCTTTCAATCCTCGGAAAATTCTACAATTTAGCCTGTCCTCTGGATGATGTGAACCCCACTATCTGTATCAACTATGCCACTGATTTCACCAACCTTCAGTGAGAAGGCTACCTCTTCAAAAGGCTTCTGCATCTGACCCCTGCCAAATGGACCTGCAATCAATTGAGAGACGAAGAATTAACTGAAAAAGCATATTGACGGTTACAATTTGAAGATATGCTCAAAAGAAAACACCACAATAATTTGCTACTCCCCATGTTCTAAAATTTGTCATGTTTAGAGATGCATATTATTATCAAAAGGATCTAAAGTCTATGAAACTTTCGGTTAAATGACTTAAAATACACTTGTATGGATTTTTTGCACATTAGCTTTGCTTAAAAAAGTTCCATTTTGTTGTGTGCAATTGTGCAAATAGCTGAAACAACTTAAGAGAAATCCTTTATGTAAGATCAATTTTTATCGAAAGATACAACAATAACATAACGAGGAAAAGATATAATATTCCTTCTGTTCAAAATTGAAGGTTTACTTTTCCTTTAGTATAAGAAAATAAAGCATCTTTCGGTTTCCAAAACGGTGTGTGGCCAGACACACATGTTAGTGGATTGTTAATCCCTTTGATTTTTATGGAAAAATATGTTAATTTTAGGGAAGTTGTCATTCAATTTTCAGACATCACGAAAATAGAGATATGGACATTGAGGGAATAAATGTTATCTTAATTCTATAAGGGCCACGAATTTCTTAAAAGGAAAGAACCCTTGAAATGTGACAAGTAACCGCAAAAGGTGCTAGTACTACTTAAATCTAGAACAAACATCCATGCCCTAGAATTCTATTTTTTCCTCCTGGCTGGCAATACTGCCAAAGTTGTTTTCCTTGCCAAAGCTGTCTTCCTTCTAGACAAAACCATTTCAAATGTAATACAATTCATGTCAAAGAAGTCTAATTAATTAACTTCCTCTCTCTTCCTCTGCTATAAATGCAATACCTATTCTCTTAGACTCTTGACTTTTCATCTTTCTATACATCTTTGCCTCTCTCCTTTGTTTGGCATCCTTACCCCTTTCTATACATTTCTGCAATTCCTCACCCATTCTTGAGCCAATTCAGGGTACTTGCTAGCAGAAGCAGTAGAGGGAAGTAAAGTTTGAGATGAAACATTTTAAAAGATTTAATCAAACCAGGTTGATTACTGGTTCACAGTCTGGTATGACCAGCTGATCTGATCTGGAGTACCAGTTCAAAAAACAGTGGTTTGAACTCAAAAACCTTCCACCAAGTAAACACATCTTATCAACTAAGTAGCTACCATACCACATAACAAAAATAATCTTATTTAATGAAAGTTTGACTAAAGGACAATAAAGTCTTTTTATTTTGTTTGGGGGGTGGGGGGGGGGGGATGTGGGTGGAGAAGAAAAACTCTAGCAGGATAAAAATCGCACTCACAATATGGGCAGCCCTAATGCAAAGACATTAAACAGAACATTAAACTGAGCTAGGAGAAACTTTTGGGTCAGGAAACACGGAAAACTTGTAACAAATGAAGGATTAATTTCACAGGTAAAATGATTAACGCAAAGCCCCAACCCTGCAATGGTGACATACATAGAGAATCTTTAAGCTGCAAGAGCGACACAGGATGGAAGTTACTAAGATTTTGTTCAGAAAAGACTATCTGAAACGAACATTAATAGCACTACCCAAAATTCATGCTAGATGCTAGATGCTAGTTGCAAATATTTAGTGTTTGAGAAGTAACAAATTCCTAACATTAAATGTCAAATTAATGTGTAAATAGGCATTGATTACACATCAGTTTTGGAAATGGAATTGGATAAAGCCCTTGGATGTTGTAAACCAGCAGGCCAGAACAGTTTTTGTTTTACCAAAATGGATAAAGATGGCATCTTGAGTCTAATCATTGTGAAACCAGAGTATCAGAATGGAGCCAAACTATCGCGAACAATATTAAGACATACAAAACCATAATTAGCGCACTCTTTACAAAACTTTTCCTAATAGTAATCCAAAGCTAGTTATCTAAGACCATGGCTGCGAAATGCAAAACCGACAGATATCCATTCTCCATTGAATAACTCAAATTGCACAAGAACAAAGACAAGGAGAGCAAAGGACACTACGAAAGACTATGGAGAATAACACGATTATGTAAACAGCAGAGAAAAGCGAATAATACCAACAAAAGCTAAAAAAAAATCTTACCGAGATCGCCACCACGCTTGGCGGAGCTACAATCGGAGTAACGAGCAGCAAAATCCTCGAACTTAGCCTTGCCCGAGACGATATCATCACGAAGGGCTTTGAGTTGAGAAACAGCAGACTCACGGGTGGTATTACTGATGACGTGGCCTTCTGGATCCTTCCAGGAGGCCTTTCGCCGGGAGCCCTCGTGCTTTATCAATATATGAGAAGCCCTAACTTTATCCCGGGAAGATGACGATGACATTTTCGACTTCTTCTTATGCTTCTCTGATCGATCTATGGATGGATTCGACGTACCGGCCTTCTTCCTCTTCCGATCCGACTCTATTTTTGCTGGAGAAAGTGAGAACACGAAGGCGGCGTACGTGTGTGCACGAAGATGGACGGAGGAAGTCGATTTGGTAGTGTTGTCTGTCCTACTGTCATACGATACGGGTTTTGACAAATCTAAGCGAGTGGTCTTTATTCTGTGTATTCATTTTTTAAGTATATTTTAAAAAAAAAAAAAAAAGAATATCCGTACTTATATAAATTAAAAAGTTTTTCTTTGTCCCGTTAGTTTAGAAGTCTTTCTCTCTTACTTTCGAATTTGTCAAGGGGTCAAGGTTTGAATTCACTCAAATATTTCACTAGATATATTTGCAAGAGTGAATATATTCACACTGCTAGACCTTAGTGAGTAGATTAATTTAAGCCAAAAAGACTTGAGATACTACCAGAAAAAAAATTACTTACATAAATTTAATCAATATGGAGAAAAATAAAATTGTATTAAACAGTTTGTGGTGTAAAAACATTGTCAAAATATCACACAATTCAACATAATTCAAGAACTAATATCACCAAAAAAGTTAATTCAGGGACTAATGTCACAAAAAAAATTAATTTGAGGACCAATATCACCAAATAGTTATAATTTAGGAACTATTTATGCCAATTTGCCTTGTTTTAAATATCGTCTCCTTTGCTTTATTTTATTTTATATTAATTTTAACCAATAGATATATTTAAAAATAATAATAAAATCATAAATTAGTTGTAGAACAATGGCAACAAATGGTGAGATGGAAATTGTACGAGACGCGAAGGGTACCGACAGACCGCACTAATTAGTTCTCTAATATCCAGACGAGAACAGTCGTTGTACCACTCTCCAAATCAACTGGAAAAACTGCAATTGGTGCATGAAGATACTTTTACATACAGTGAACATCTCATGAAAATTGTACAAAACAATGCAGTAACTCCACATAAAAAAATAAAAAATTAAAAAGGTTCACTACCTTTAATCAAGGAACAGATACAGAACAAAGAATCACTGGATCAAGTACACACCAACAAGAATTGTGAACTAGCCTCTTACAAGGGCTATAGGTTGTAGCTATTCACAATGAATAAACCTTAGTCATCATATCTGAAAATACTAACAGATAGCCACGGAATCTGTGAAAATCTTTTGTGCAAAAAAATTCCACATTTTGAATAACCTTAGCTAGTGTCGAATGCTTTTGCGCAACAAATTCCATATACTGAATCAC
Source organism: Marsdenia floribunda (assembly GCA_035583425.1). Classification (NCBI taxonomy): domain Eukaryota; kingdom Viridiplantae; phylum Streptophyta; class Magnoliopsida; order Gentianales; family Apocynaceae; genus Marsdenia; species Marsdenia floribunda. The sequence goes on from JAXGGT010000002.1 coordinate 2,681,400, forward strand.
CTTAGATGGGGGAATAAGTGGATTTCTTTTCTGCAGTGAGTTTCATATTTGGAACCACCTTCAAAAAATGGACTGCCTCATTAGACTTCTCTTAAAATGGGCCAACCCTTTTTCATTATGTCATTTATCTTAGCATCAATCTGCCTCTGCTTTCTTGCTGGACAAAGATCTGCCGCATAGCTATTTAGTTTTGCTGCCAGGGTTGATTTCTCTAGATCTTCTTCACGTAAGTTCCCAATCAGCTGAAGGAGGAATGGGTTCCTTTTGAGCTCAAATTTCTGTAAATGGATGATTGAAATTTTATCAACATTTCCTTTGATTTATGCAGGGGGAGCGCATCTCTTCTGAAGGCCAGTAAGAAGAGACAAGAATTCACATGGTGTATCAAATCGAGGAAACTAGAAAAGAGGAGTTTTTATCTCATGGAAATTTTAGGAATGGAGTTCACGTTTCCTGTCGTGGTAAAGACACATGCGTACACATATATATATCCTCTTTCAAAATTTTATAACACTAGTTTCTAGATGAGCCGAGCAATGAGATTCAGAATTTTCTTTGAGTGATTAAACATCATCCAACCAGAATTTTTTCAAAGCTTTGTATTATATATTGAAAGAAATACTAACCTGATGATCAGGCTCTGCCACATAAAATGTTCCCAATTGATGGATTTGAGTGGTTACGATGCCACTCTTTGACTTTGTCTGCTCTCTTTCTTTGCTGATAGTGGCAAATCTAGATTCTTCAGTTCCATTTGTGAAAATTATGGACCTGGTCATATGAGGTTTTAAGTGAAGAGAGAATGCAGTTTAACATAAAGAAAATGGCTTCCGAAGAATCAAAGGCACCAACCTATATTGCATTCCAACATCAGGACCTTGTCCAAACACCTGTCTAGAGTCGTGACTGGCCCAGAAGACGTCCAAAAGTTGCTTGAAATTTAGCATTCTAGGATCATATTCAATCTGCTAAAACTTGATGAAATTAATATAAATTCATGAACATATTTAAATTTGAATTAAACACAGGAGAAAGTAAGTACCATTATTTGGCAGTGAATTCATATACTAACAAAAATATTATCATCCATAATTCCAATCCAATGATTTTGGATGCATTCTTTTAGCTTTATTCACACAACTAAAAAGAAACATACACGACACTGGGCAGAAATTCTGTTACATGATCAAGAAAATGCAGAGAGAGACAAGAGATAGTCAAAAATCCCTCTGCTGCATTGAGTTTCGGGTTTAAGTCATTTTCATTAAATCTTGCATTTTGCCAGATATGTAGTCCTTACAGCATGGATAGTTAATCAATTTTTTATGCACAAACTTTAACAAATGATTTTATGCTGTCAATGGACCAAACACATCCATCCCTCTCTGGAGACAGATCTTGTCTGGGAGGTAATATAAATCTAGCAAGATCCACAGATAGCATGTTGTCATGTATGAAATCCTAATAGAAGAGATTATAATGACGCAAATTTTAATGCAAACTGCCGCAGTAATTATGCTTCCAAGACTCCGAAAGCAGATACATCAAAGCTACTTTACAAATCTTATTCAAAAGTTGCAATCTCACTCAGACCAACTTAAGCCAAGACATTAACCACCTAATCCACCTAAAGCATTATTCTACCCAACCCACAAAAATGAAAAGATTTACAGCAATAAACTAATGGAACTCTTCAAGAAGAGACATAAGCCTTGATCTTCAGTTTCTTTCATCAGTGAACCAAGTATAATATGTTAATCACCTACTAATCAAAATTCCACACCTCGTTTAATTTAATCTATATGCATGAACAGTCATGGTTACAGATTCAATGGTCAATTAGTTATGAATCATGTACAACCAATTCTTCATGTGTTACCCAGATAATATATTTAGCCTATACTCAAAACTTTTGAGAACAGAAAGTTTTATCTGCCTGTGCTACAATTCAAATAAATTCTGAGATGAAGCTCCAATGCAGAGCTTGTCTCAGCTTTACATGTTAGCAACTTAGTCAAATGAGTGGCTTCAAGCAACACAGGCCATAACATAATTTTGTCAAATGAGTGTCTTCAAACAGGACAGGCCATAACATCACGTCAATAGAGTCAACT
>JAXGGT010000002.1:2698697-2726798 GCA_035583425.1 Marsdenia floribunda
TCATTCTATGGCCCAAAGATTCAAAAAAAGCGAGAGAGACAGATCGAGAGAGAGAGAGAGAGAGAGAGAGAGAGAGATCAGTTCAGCCAATCATTTGTCGTAGGTAGAAGATGCCAATTAATGAAATTAAACGAAGGGAACTATGAAGTGTGGCATGGTGGTTGCTCACCTCGTCCCTTAACCATGAGGTTGAGAGTTCAAATTCCACCCATAGGAATGAAGCACGTCTCATGGCTAGTAATTTATCTCCAATAAGAAAGCACTTGTAGCAAAAGGAATTAGTCACTGTTATTGGTAACCTTTATTAGACAAAAAAATAAATAAATAAATAAACCGAGGGAAGCAATCGCAAGATAAAAGTGAAATATATATATATAATATATGGTAATAAGGAGGATATTTTTGAACGTCTTTGTTGTATAAAAGTCGAAGGAACATTAACCGATAACCAAGGAAGTTGCACCAAGGGGAGAACAACAAAGAACACCGTACCAGATCCACTACCTCTGCTACCAGCAAGCAGTGTAGTTGTTATGCTGAATAAGATAGATTGATTCAATGGATGTATACATACACATGCATGTATACATGCATCCCACGCAAAAATTAAAACCTTTTAACAGGGTTTGTTTTCATGCATTTTGCAGTTGTTTTCATTTCATTATCTCCAGAAAGATAATACCAGCAATATGCAGCTAAGCATTGAACTGTACGGTGCAATGAACATTGCTGCGAATAAGCAAATTATAAACGCATATATATATCATCCTAATAGTGCCTGAATAGTACATTAATTAGACTTACGTTCATCTAAATATTTTTTTTCCCCAGGCCGTGAAAAAAATAAAATAAAATCATATAATTAAGATTAACTCCGAATATAAAGCCAATTAAAAGCATATATATATATATATATATAACTGTTTGTAATTTATTTTTTTAAACGTGATCATGTATAATTCTGAATTTAGCTCGAATTGTAATTGTAGAGTTTAATTCTTATTTAGAAAATACCTAATTCTCACTTTTATATGGCTCATAGTGAGATAGAACCAATAATCTTATATAACATTTACCAGTCACTTATTACTTATTTGTTTTAAACCAAGAGCTTGTTTGTAATCTATTATTTTAATAGTTCTTGTAATACATCTTTTATTCTAACTGTCCATTGTGCATTTGAAAATATACAATCAATGTAGTAAAGGGTGGAGTGGAAAATGTATTGCAAAAGTTTCAACCATTCCGACCCTTTGGAACCTTCCATATAAATACTCATGATATGCGGAAAACTTGTACAGTAGTGATCATTTCTATATATATATATATATTTTAATTGCAGTAGTGTAAGTAAGTTATACAAACCAAAGGAAAGCGGATATAGGAACGTCAGTTTGATTGTGATCAAGAAAACAAAAGATGAGAACTAATTAAAAAACACTTCACAGACTGTCAAATTCAGTTAACTTCTTTCTTTTTCAATAAGCCCAGCTGGGGTCAGAGTTCAGAAGCAGTATCTAAAGGCAGATTGCAGATGGTTTGCTTTTTTTTTCGGTACTTTTGTCCCATCCATCCAGGGACGTCGGCTCTTTGTACTTATCCTCCAGGTGGCAACTGGCTTTTTTACCGTTTAAAACCTGAGACTCACCACTTTGTAAGAGTTTGAGCACGTAGATGAACCAAGGCCCACTAAATTTGTATTTATAGAGGGAAAAAAAAACCTGTTATTTTAATATAATGATCTTATCCTTATTATATATATATATATATTATTGTAAAACTTTATGTATAAACTTTTGTACTAAAACTACTATCTCCAGCAATCTTAATCGCACGTAAAAACTGATATAATATGAATTTGATAATATCTGAAGAAGTGAGAAAGAAGAAAGCGCGATTACTAATAAGTAAATGAAATTTAACAATAAGAGAAAAATCGCATTGTCTATTGCCGATCCCTTTTTCGGACAGAATCCTAAAGTCACATGCTGTAACTAATATTAGATTGAAGAAGACACATAATATCTCTGGATGATGATCTAAAAGTGTCGGGAAAGTTTCCGCTCATTTTTACATGACCTTTAGGAACTTATCTTTTCCTTCCCCCAACACGCCTCCCACCCACCCTTTTTTTTTTTTTTTTTTTCTCTCTCCTTTTTTCTGCTTTTCGTGCTGCAGTTTCTTCAGCAAAGAGGATGTGGAAATATAAGATGAATGTTCCAACAGAAAGAACCACCCATGTGAGGCTGCCCGATTCGCTCAACATAAACTAATCGTCAGGTGTGTACAAGAAACGAGTTCGTAGGCAACGATCACCAACAACAATCAGAACCACCAAAAAAACAATTCTGGCTAATTGAGTGACGGATAAAAGGACTTCTATCCATGTTCTGCGGCCGAGAGGACTGCCATGCCTCTGCTTCACTTATGATTCCCTGCGGTTTGAGCCAAGTAATGCCAGAAGCAACATCACTTCTAGAACTCAGCATGCAATTGGAACTTGGAAGCTCAGTCTTAAATGCAATATGACAAAACAGAACTCATTCTGGAAATTCACAACCTCGAAAGCAACACGTACACGGTATATCTATCCTTTTACATCCTAATAAAAACAAAAGTTGAAAGTGGAACAAGTTTATGAAATTTCACAGGGTTCATGGCTTCATGCATTGTCACTAACATAGTAGCTGCAGAAGAACTTCATCTTCAAATGGAAAATGTAGATGTTTTTAACCTTTCCCAACGGATAAAAAAAAAACAGAAAGCCTGATTAAGTTTATAAAATTTCAGAGCCAAATAGGTTCATGCATTGGAGACTAAAAGAACTGGAAAAGAGGTTCAAGGTCAAATTGACTAAGATATCAACATGTAATGTTTATAACAATGGGATTTCCCATGTTCTGTGAACAGGGGCCGGAAAATAGATAAAAGCATTCTATGGGTACATAATTTTAGTACTGCGCGCAAGGACTATCATGACTATTTGAGTACTGAACAAGCACTTATGGGGCTTGATAACGACATCCATTCTGAATAAGCATGTGAAGACATGTTACTTGCCTCAAACACCCTCCCATTGAAACTGATATTTACGGTGGCATAACAAAATTTCAATCAAAAAAAAAAAAAAAAGGAAAAAATTTCTACCGAACCCCATTTACCGTATGGAAGCTCAACAATATCTGTAGCTAAACGCAAGATATTTACCTTGAAATTCAAAATGCCAGCCTCTATCAGTTGTGCATCGAGATGGATGGGGCTACATCAGCATAAATTTTGTTGCTTTTTGTACATTATATCCACTAATTTACTGCACCAAGCCTCATCAACAACTTCAAATAAATTATTTAATCTTATTTTTTGAAAGCACATCACAGGGCTACTCACATCGTTTACTCAAACTAGTATCCATCTGTAGCATGGTTTTTTAATTCATTCATTAAAGCAGACAGAGCCAAAACCCAGCAAAAGGTCAAAATCATGTCTCAAAGCAGGACATATTACTGATAACTACAAAAAAGATCGCATTAAGTGAAGTAAGGGACTGAAGTTGATGAGTAAATAAATAACATCTGCTTACTTTAAACATACAAAAGCTGTGTAATAATAGATTCTTCACCAAAATTTACAAGCCGCTAATATTTCCTGGACAACAACATAAATGGCAAAAGCTATCCATTAGACAATTCAATGCTGAAAAGAGATGGCAACAAGAAAGCAGATAATAAACTAGTGTTCTTCACAGAACAATCATAGATCACATCACCTATCACCTGATGCTGCCATATAGCATGACATACATCCAACAAAAGAATGTAGAAGTGGATTAACCTACTAACTTAACCAACAGCAGAGAGAACAAGAGAAGAGAATAGTAAAAGGGAAGCTGCTAACTATAAGACACTATTAAAGAGAAAGTGTAACAAGCAACCTATGGATTGTCAGTTTAAAATATACAAACTTTACTATTTGAGCTAGTGATGTACCCCGTGTATGAATAACATGCTTGGGAAACTCTTAATTAACTTACATAGTTGAACCCATTTGTTTACGAACCAGAGGTTAGTTTGAATGATGGAGGTCCATCAATCATGCTCAATTGTCTTCTCAGCTTGCTAATGTGAGCTTGCACCTATAATTTAAATCCCAGTTAGTACCTGATCAGATAACACTAGAAACCACCAACTCTAACAAATACTACATGCAGTAAGATGAGAGTTAGCATCCATCAGCAAATTTATTTCCTAATCAAAAAGAGGAAAAGAGATAAATATTTCAGGCAGCTGAAGGTACTACAAAACAACTTAATAATTATCAAAGATACCTAAAAGAGATCCTGGTTGGACTGAACCAGGAATACTTATTTAATGTTAAAAATATATGCTTGATCAGTAAATATCCAGCAATACAGGCAAGGAAGATTATTTCTGATTCATGAAAAATGATATAACCCCATCCCATATTTTGCATGGGAGGTGTTTTGATCATAATGGCACTTTAATCAATAGTTGAAAAATGTAAGGTGCTGTTATAATATCTATAAAGTAGGGCACTTGTGGGAAAGGGGTGGTTGCCAAACATAGTAGTTATCTCTATAAATTTGAAAAAATTTATGAACTGCTTCCTTTGAAGCGAGAGTGGCATAACTCATAACTTGTAAGGCCTTTTCACCTCTAAAAGGTGCAAGAAGCATAGATTACATGGAGTTAGCAGTTTTCCTGTTTTGTGGCAATAATATGCTAAACGCAGCAAAATTCTATAATCACCATATCACCATATCAAATTTCAGTACCCTTGTGAAAAAACACAACCATGGTGCACATAACCGAAAAAAATTATTTGGACCTTGACAAATGCAAAATGCTTCATCTCTATATACTTCAGTACCAATCTAATAATTAAGCAAAAAAAAAAAACACACTAAATTCAGGTTGTTGAGCTATGGGTTCTCAATCAGTAGCAAAAGTAATCTGAAGAAATACTCAAATCTATGCTGGATTACTAATATCAAACCAACATTAGCTTCAAACTCCTAAGACTTGTATTAGGATTGGTAGCCCACCCAGAATAAATGTCAACTATGGTTGTCACGAGGTGTATGTCTCGACATGCACAGGCCAAAACACACCATCTTTCCTCTGAATATCCTTCCCTTATTTCAGTACCACTTTTGGCAATAAACGGAAGAGAACAGAAGACTTCTATCTAGGCATCACTATCTGCAGAAGAGTGGATGTTTATTGGTGCCTATGTTTTAACATGATAAATAATTACTACTTTAGAGTACAAAAAGAGGATACCAACTCCGTTAGAGACTCCATCAACAAGACAAATAGACTATTCCAATCTCAATATTCAACTGAGACACATTCTGGTACTTGGGAATAGAGACATGCCTTTGAAGATGTATTTCAGGGAATCATCCAAAACATTCATTCCAAGTTCCAAAATCATATAAATTTACATAAATTAAAATCCATTAGGATCATGAAACACAAAAACTAAAAATTCCTAAACCACTATTATTAGTTAAAATACATAGCAGATCACCAGAACTCTTAAACACAAAAAGAGATGCATGGAAAAAAGCATAAAATTTGCAGTTATACTCTGAAGAACCCCAACGACATGAAGGATAAAAAGGAGAGAGAAAGAAAAAGGACATATAAAACTCTTTTACCTGCTGTCGTGCAGCAGCAAGTTTCAGGAGCTCATCTGCCTCAGAAAAGTTAACAAACCACTGACTAAGTGGATGATCTTTTGTATCGCCCCCCTTCATGTCATGTCCATCTTCAACTGAAAGTGAGAAAAGTCAACAGAAAAATAAAATCTTAAAACTGCTAGCATGCAAGTTGCAATATTAAAAAGATACCACAAAGTTTGTGATGTAACATTGGAAACTATACCTGCAGGAAAATTGTATGAAACAGGAAGCTTTGGCACAATTAGTGCTGGATGATTTCGCACACGAGCAAAAAACTCAGCCGATGGTTCTGGAAACACAATTTCATCATAAGTTTCCACAACCACAGGTTTTTTCATTGACTGGGGTCCAGTGTCTTCAGAGGAATACAACTTCAAATGGTGGTACCTAGAAGTACGCACGGGAAGAAATACATCACACACTACAGAATACAAATTTCTTAAATCGCCACCAACAACCCCTAAAAACAAGAGGAAGGGGAGAGAGTAAAAAAAAAAAAAAAAGAAAAAAGAAAAAAGAGGGGAAATACTTAAGGACTAAGAAAAGTATAAAACTCACAGATCCAACTGCTTTTCACAGACATCATTGTGGAAGAAGACAGAGATACCGATTTCAAATTCACCCCATCCAGATTCTGATAACTCAAAAGGTGGGGACTCAACAACTCTCATAGGATTTTCAAAACTGGGATGCAATTGAAACACAACACGTTTAATTATCACACCAAGATCCTCATTTGTGGCCCCACGAACATATACTGTCCACTTATGCGATTGAGTCCTGATTATACAGCAATTTCAAGTTGAATTAATTGCTAATGCTGGCATTAAAAAAGGTTAAACTTAAGCCAAAACAAGTGAAAGTAAATTGTTCAGAAATATGTGTTGTCTGACTTACTCACTGGCCTTTTTGCCAAGCCAAAATGCTGTAGTTCCATAGACAATAGGAGCACATATTTCTACATCCTTAAGTCTCTTGTTTGTGCTCTGTACAAAACCAGAAAGTCAATTACCTTTAAAGATATGTAATGTTGTAATTAAAAGACAAAGTCTCAAACAAGTATACCTTCAGCCTACATTCAAACTTCCACTTTCACTAATTCAAAAGATCACGGACATACCACACAAACAATAGGTAAGAAATTTTCCATCATACAACAGTAATAATACTTCTGTTTCATTTCAAATTTTGGTTTCACTAATTCATATATCACACGTTAGAAACACTAGAGACCAGCCCCTACAGCAGTATAGCAGGCTAACCAATAAATTTTTTTCAATCAATCTCTGCAACTCCATGTTCATATATATATATATATATATATATATATCAAAAGCTTGCTCACTAACTTCAACTTAAACCCAAATAGCAAGACAGAAGGAAGAAAAGAAAGACATTTTAAAAAAATAAAAAACAAAAATCTTCTTCATAGGAGTGAGAGCGTACCTTCTTCTCAGAGTCCTCAGAAGGTCTAGTAATTTTGATGCGTTGTGGTTTTGGTGTAGCTTCATCAGACTGAAGGTCGCTCTGTAACGGGTGGGGCATGTTCAAATTATCAAGCAGAAATGGAAGGAACGATGCCACGTGCTCCTCTGGATCACTCCTTCAAGATTGAAATTCTAGGGTTAGGGTTTAGGGAGGGGTTCTTCAATTTGGGGAAAAGGAAAAGCTTAACTGTCGTCCTTTAGTGCATGCAACTGAAGTCCTCTTGAATATTAATCAATTTGTTCATCCTCCGTAGTCCGTGGGTTTTTTTTTGTCCACGTCAACAAAACCCGCCAAAAATTAATTACAATATTTATGCCCTTTTCAAACCTTATTGTTATTTTAAAATCGAAAATTGAAATAAATAAAGAATCTTTAAGATTTAAATTCTTTTTTAATACTTGTGTGAACTAATTAAATATGTATTAATATAATTAATTCGTAAATATTAAAAAAAAAATTATAATTTTATTTAAAAATGTTTATAAAAATATTTAAATTATAATTTTATTTAAATAATTACAAATAATTTAATAATTTTTATTAAAAATTATTATTTAATTTAACAGAATAGACACAAGTTTTCATATTTTTTTTAAAGCATTATTTATGACACTTATAAAATTAAAATATATCATTTTAATTAACTTCAAAAAAAAAGTTAAACAATGCTTTAATAGATTTCACATGTGATTATTATTTGCACATTTTAAGTTTTATTGTAAATAAAAATTATGTAATATATGAAAATGATTCCATGAGAGGCAATAAAATTACTGATATAACTCGTTGTATTTATATATACACTTAACAGTAAAAAATCTCAAATTCAATTGACATTGAAAATAATTTTTGTACTTAATTAATACCAAGTTATCAAGAGCAAGTATGTCTGTCTGTCTGTGTGTAGACAGTACCCATCTACTGAATAAGAGATTGGCTGTGAAAAAATCAAGTCTCATAAGGTACCGAAAATATACTTCTCAGTAAAATCACTATGGCAAAATCTGGAAATAAAACTGGTATTTCTTTGTTCATTTTTTTTCCCCCCCTTTAGTAGTACCATTATAGACAAATGATAAGGATGTTGTTGGAGAAACTGCACTTAATTAAATAGAAAATAAATTAGGCAGGGAAGGAGACAGTTTGATACACCAAACGAAAGCCAAGATCTCGAATGAAATCAGTATCCAGCTAAAAACCCATATGAGAGAGAGAGAGAGAGAGAGAATGAGAGAACTATTTGTGCACATGAAACTGAACTTTTGTCAATCTTGGAGAGTTAACCAAGTTTGTGAAATGTCTCCCTGTTGAATTTGAAAGTGAAAGAAGCCTCTATTGTATTCATCTGCTTCCACTCAATGCCATGACCTTGCACTGCTCATTCATTGCCAGAAGTTGGGCCTCTTTCTTGTCAAGTAGAGCATTCAGCCGCACATTTTCTTCCATAAGTTTCTGAATTTCAGTCTCTTTTTGTATCTTCTCAGTCTCCAACTGGTTCGTTTTCTCCACTAGCCTGTTTCAACAAATAAAAAATCAAATGGAAAATCCCTGAAGAAGAATCAAAGCCAATCGAAAAAAAAAAAAAAAAAAAATTGACCTAAACATAGCTGGGAAAGACCAGCAATGATTCAAATTGTACAATGAGACAATATTTGTTCAATGATGTATAATATCAGTTTAGGATAAAAGGTTCCCCAATTGTCCACAGTTCTTGTTCAAGCCACAAAGGTGCATGGTGCCAATCCTATGTTCACTTCTTACAGCTACAAGCATGCAGAAATTTAAAAATGAAAAACAGAAATGCAAAATCTCATTAAGTGCCAATTAGATGAACTTATTAACTAAAGACAAGCACCCTTTTATGGAGTATGACAAGAACTAGATTTCAACTTTCAAGCAACATCCATAGTGCGTCAGAACCCACATAGTTTACTCCACTGGACAATGTAGCTTTATACATTGATCAAACCACCAACAGTATCCCTCCCTGTCCCCTAGTGCAGCCATCCAAAACCCACTAATTAAAAGGACAGATTCTTTAGACATTTGTTGTCGTTGAAATTTTCTCACTCGATTAAAAATTTACATAACAGGAAAATCTTGTCTCAGATTATATACTAAACTCGTCTAGAAAAGAAGTTATGCAGAAGACTACATTTTGTTAACTAGTGCTTAGTCTGGGCACCACTTCTGTGAAAGATAACCAGTTAGAAGAAGAAGTACACAAGATACCCGCAAAATGCAGGATGCCAAACTAGAGATGCAGGCAATAGTACATCTATAGCATCAATTGCATGCAATAAAAAGTCTGTAAACCTCTAATAATCTCAAAAGGAAAAAGCAAAACATACTGACCGCTCAAAAAGCCTCTCGATTTTCTGAAATTGCTTCTCTGATGAAAGAAGAGTTTCTCTAACGCTAATAAGACCACTAACATAGGATTTCAAGGAATCAAAATCTTGTTTAACCCGATGAAGCTCTTGCTCATTTTCTACAGCTTGTTGCCTCTGTCTAGAAGTTTCTTCAACCAAATCTTCAACCCTTTGCTGCATCTCATTCAAAATGCAATTTGTACCAACAGCAAGTTTTTCCATCTCTTCCAACTTTGAAGACATGTTCTCAATTCGAAGTCTCATCCTTTTTATTTCTTCTTGCCCTATTGCTACCTTCTCTTTCTCTACAGCAGTTTCAGATTCTGCCATTATTGCTCTTTTCACCAGACCTTCCATAACATCTGTGATCATTTGTACACTTTTTAGTAATTCACTTGTATAAGCTATATCTTGTTCGTCAAGAGAACCATTTTGACTCATAAGCTTTGTCCATGATTCCTCATCTGATTTGTCAAAGGAAGAAAGGTCTACATTTCTTGACCAACCAGATAACGGTACATCATTTTTATCAACAAGTCCTATTCCATCTAATTGTTTAATACCACAAGAGGTGTAAGCTAGATGAGGAACGGCCATAATCCTTGCTTTGGATTTCAGGTAAGTTAACACTGTTGCTGCAGTTTTTACTCTCTGCCATAGAACATCTAGCTCCTTTGAATTTTCTTCAGATCCTCGAGCACATGCCTTTACCTCCAAAAATTTTTCTTGCAAAGCATCCACTTGGGCTTGGTTTCGATCCATCTCATGATTCCATTCAATATCTGTTCGTCTAAACTGGGACCTCAAAGCAGATAAGCTCACATCTTCCTCTGCTGCCATTTCCTCTGCTAAATTCAGGAACTTTAAAAGATTTAAATAAAGAAAATAAACCTTATACAAAATGACACAATCATTCACAGCATATCACACCAAAGCTATAAATCAGAATAATCTCCACCGTTAACCATTAATTTTACAATTCTGCCTTTAAATTGTAAGGTAAAATTTACTCAAAATGAATCACAATCTAAGTTCATATGCCACCGTTTAGCAAAATGTTCCAGTTGCTACGTTGTGAATCTAATTGTCTCCTGCTCCATCACAAAAACTTCAAGAACATAAGAGCTTTACAAGACATTCCAGTTGTCACAATTGATATGTCAGATAAGTAACTCAATTGAGCTCAACAAAGACAACTAAATCTGCAGCCCTCAGGAACAAACAAATTAAAGATATAGAGAATTTTGCAACTCAACTCAGACAATATGGCACTGGAAATCAAAAACTAGGACTACATTAATAATCCATATATGAGTTAATGGTCAGTACAAGTGAATTATATCTTTATATCTAATAAGTCCTCACGTGAAGGAAAACTATCAAGATTTTGATGGGAATCAAAATAAAATTTAGGAAATTTTATCTGCAGCTATTATTAGATCGGGAATGGATAGTTGGCCTTGCTATATAATTCGGTCACATTAGAGACAGAACCAGGTAATAATGGGGGTACTAGGCCAGAAAGGTAGACAGACCAAATATCTACCCTCAACAAGCACCTGTGCCTCGTATTCAAAGTCCAATGTCTAAATGCTTCAAACAATCAGGTAAAAGGATTCCACAAAGGGTTGTGAATTTGAGAAGATTGTAGTCTTAGTACAAGAAAATTCAACGATCATTAGATGAAACAGACTAAAGGTTTTATTGAACCTCAGTATATTGAAGTTAAAAAAACTGATCTTTCATTAAAGATTGATCACAGTGATTGTTATCCAATCGTTCAAGGTTTACCTCTACACAGTAGCAAGAAATTTAACCACTTCAAAAATCAGAGAAGAAAACTGAAACGCAAATAAGCAAGTAAATGAGCTCAAAATTAATACAGAATATATCGCCAATAAAAATTTCTTTTATGTTTTTATTGTAGTCAATTAGAGTCATTAGCAGAGAAAAACAGGCCACGGTTCAGCTCATAAAGTAATAAACTTTCACGCCCCGACGATTGAATGAAACCTTCTTGCGGATCAATTTAAACGAAGCTCAAAGAACAAAAAACCAAACTTTCTACACCAAAACATGGAATTAACGCAAAACCCACCGGGAAAATATCTCCACTTGAACCAAATAGCATTACAAAAACAATGAAACCAAAATCAAGAAAAAAAAACAAAACTAAATTATCCTCTTCCAGTTAACCCAGATAGATATAAGTGATCATTGTCTCACTGGCAACCAGGAACCTTGATTGTGAACAGAGAAACCCATTATCCTAAACGCTAAGAAAAGAGTCAAAAGCTATTCCATTAGCTAAAAGGAAAAGGAAAATTAAAGCAACTTCCAAAGCACGAAACGGAAGAGAGTGAGAGGGAGGAAGGTCACCTTCAGATTTGGGAGGATGGGAAATTTCGAGAACGCTGGGGGGGCGGGGAGAAAGATGGAGGACGATGAGGTTGACGTAAGTCTACACGCGTTGTCGGAAGGTGGAAAAAGGGAAAGTTTGTTAGTGAGAGAAACCTCTTCGGCAATGGCATTGGCAGGTGCTCGTTAATCTATTGTTGGTTGTTCTTCAAAATTTGTGATATTACCCCCTGAAATTCATTCAAATACCATTCTGCCCCAAATGATTTTTTTTTTTTTTTTTTACCCTCAAAAACTAAGCAACATATTTGTTAAAAGAACATCCAAAAATAAAAGATTAAAAAAAAAAATCATCTAAAAACTATTGTCAATCTAAAACATTAAAGGAGGATTAACTATCTATTGGAATATAACATAATAGAAATTTTTTTTGATTGAGTCCTTTAACTATTTACGTTTTTCTAAATTGGTCCTACAACTTTAATTTCATCCAAATTAATCATTTATTTATTTTTTATTTCCCAAATTGGTCCTCTCGACCAAAATTGACCAAAATTTGATCACTTTATAGACATATCCATTAAATTAAAAGGGTATTTTGATAATTTCATGTTAGAAGAAAAAGAAAAAGTAGAATAAATATATTAAATTTATTCACATCTCTTTCCTCTTTCTTGAAAAAAGTGAATATTTTGGCTAAAATATTAGCTCTATTCTATTTTTTTCTTTTTTTTTCTTAACTTAAAATAACCAAAATATCCTTTTAATTTAATGAATATGCTAGTAAAATGATCAAATTTTGACAAATTTTGATTGGAAGGACTAATTTGGAAAATATAAAATAGATAAAAGATCAATTTAGATGAAATTAAAATTGTAGGACCAACTCGGAGAAACGTAAATAGTTAATGGACTAAACCGGAGAATTTTCCATAATATAATATATTTGTTATCAAATATATTTCATTAATTTTTATAATTATACATATAATATTAATAAACAAAAATATATACAAGTAGTTTTTTTTTTTTTTTTTTTTTTTTTGTGAATGAAATATATACAAGTAGTTGAATTAACTTTTAATTCTAACAAGTATTTGTGTCTACAGGAATGACGAAACAGATGCAGAGGTAGTTAGTAGGCCTGAGAGGAGACCAGCAACGAGGGCAGAGTTGTAAGTAGTTGGTTCCCCTTGTGCAGTATTGTTCCGGGAGTCGTAGAAAGTGTCATCCTGGAATGGTCCTCCAACCAGAGCTCCAACTGCAATGTTTGGATTCGGAATTCTTGAGTCAAGCCACTTGAAACCGTCCGCACATCCCGTCTTGTTAGCATTTACAGGAATTGAAGCTCCTCTATGGTGTACAAATTGAGGGTAATCGTCGCCGAAACCAACCAGGTAGCTAATCTTCATCGGGTTATTTCCCAGTATGTAATCAGCCTACATACATATATATATATATATATATATATATATGTAGTTTTAAATGATCACTCTATATACATGGAAAGCAAAAGTATGTTTTGTGGTTCGTGGATAAAATTACCTGTGAAATGGCTAATTCTCGAAGGTCTATTGGATCGTATATCTTCCCATTGCAATACAGGGTCGATGTCTTGGACCAAGACATATAATCACTGTAAAGAACTGCTAGAAATGCAGAGGCAACAGAGTACTGCAATGGGTTCCAATTTTGTACCCAAATCATCCCACCTGAATCAATATCAACCAGTTGAAGTTTGAAAATTTTAGCAGATAGATTAGAGAAGGGAGCTGCCTTTGCAAGCACACACTAGCAAAAATTACCTTCTGTTCTATTGGTTGTAGCCAATGGAGAATCTGGAAGAATTCTGCACATAAAAGCTTCAGCAGTTTCTCTATACAATTGGAGGTCAAGATTTTCTTCTGTTGGGATATCTCCTGAACCAAAGAAATCTACTCTTGATAGTAAAACCTGATGAAGAAATTTAACGAGTTATATATATTGAAAGAGAATCCCAATTCCCAGAAAAAAGTGTATATATTGAACCCAAATGATGCACATTATGACCTGAATTCCAGCCAACTTGTTATCCCAAGAAAACCATTCTGGAGTTCCCAAATCAGCAGAGTGGTTTCCATTTTCAACAGTAACATATCTAAGGTATGACTGGTCACCAGTAGCATGGTAAAGCCAAGCAGCTGCCCACAAGAGTTCATCCCCATATCCTGTTGAATTATAGTAATTCTGCAGTTGGGGTATGCTCACACTGTATGAACCTAAATAAGTATCAGCAAATTGAAACAACTGGACTGCATGCTCCAGGAGCAACTCAGAGTATGTGGAGTTGATGGACTTAAATACTAAAGATGCAGATGCCATAGCTGCTGCAGTCTCAGCAGCAACATCTGTTCCTGGATATGTAATGTTCACTTGTGTGACTGGTCGCAATTCTGTCATGTCTTCAGGTCTCTCCCAGCATTTGTGATCCAAATCAGGGTCACCCACCTTCAATCATTTAAAAAAAAAAAAAGGAAAAATGCTGACAATTAGATGATTCAGTTTTGGGTACTATCAAGAACTATATTATAGTTAAGTTACCTGAATAAAGAGAACGTTTTCTGATGGATGTGCATTTATAAGATAATCAGTGATCCACATGAGGGATTCTTGAGCATGTTCAAGCTCCTTCACCTCTTTCATATGAGGTCCATACTCTAGAATACCCCATGATAAAATTGTTGCAGTAAATGCCATTGGAAATCCAAATTTCATGTTGTCTCCAGCATCATACATCCCTTTCGACAGATCCAAGTTTTGTTCTCTTCCATCTTCTAAACCCGAGTTTCCTCTCCAATATATCTGATTATTCACCAGCTTACCAGCTGCATAACATCACTAATCTTCAGCAGCAGTTAATCAAAATGAAAAGCTTATTATATAACCAAATCAAAAGCTCGCGAAAAAAAGAAAAAAAGAAAAATTCACATGGTAAGGTGAAAAAGGATGAGATTATACATTTTTGAACATCAAAAAATTGCAGGGCGACGGTAAGAGCATTTTTGTATTTCCCATCAATTGTAACTTCATGATGAGAATTCCTGAGGTGTAATCCATGAAAATATTTCCAGAAAGTGAATGCAGAAGCAGCAGAGACCAGACTCATTAACAAAACCACAACAATCAAGGAAATGGAACCCCATCGCCTGGGCTCTTGTGGTGATTTAGATTCAGACTTTTCCATTTCTTTTGTACCACATTTTGGAGGATGCATTAATTATAAAATCAAAAAAAAAAAACCCAACAGCCGCATAAAGGAGAAGAATGCCAATCAGGTACTGAGATGAGGCGCCATTTGCCAAAAGAACAAAACGAGACTTTTAACAGCAAAAATAGCTGATCCGTTCCGTGCCGATATTGTGATTCTTCTTAGCTCTTAGACAACTCAAAAATGTACAAGGGATAGACAAGTAGAGTGGCGGGGGATCTTCTTCTTTATCAATGGCGGAATAAACTCCTCAACTTCTGCATCTTCTTTGGCGGACAAGTGAAAGCGCCACCTGACTCAATTCAAACCTTAAAAAAAAATGGAATAGCGTCTGCATTTGTCGTATTTTAAAACTGGACAAGAAGTCACATGTTGTCCCATTACTGGTTCATTAGAAAAATAATTTGTGCGATAATCACATGTGACTGTATAACAAGAAAAACCCTGCAAAACTTTATTAAACGAAACACCATTTTTGTTAATATATATGTTAATTATGCCTTGAATCAGTTTATGTTGGGGTTAGTAGCCCTTCACGGGGGTCTCGCTGCCCGGTCAGCGAGACGGGGATCCAGGGGGCGAAGCGCCCCAGTCTGGCCCCGATTCTCACGGTACACATTTTAGGGGCAGTTTTGTAATTTCTGTCTCTTACAGTCATATATAAACTCTGTTATATTTGACCTAGCCGCAACTGTTGTATTATATAATTCGTTCCTCATCTGAATAATAAAATCTGATCTCTCTTCTGCTCGTGGACGTAGCTATCTCATCAATAGTGAACCACGTAATTCTGTGTGTTGATTCTTTACTGTTTTGTTATTCTTCTCACATCCGTTATAACAATATATAATTCCGTTTGATTTAAAAAAAAAAAAATTAAATTAATGGGTGTTTTTTCATAAATTATATAGTATTCGGAGCTATTATTGTAAATGATTGTGGATTAAGATTTGGAAATTGAAAGATTCCATCACAAGACTTTTAGGTAAGGATTTTTCCAAATTACCAACAACTCATTAGTCCAAGTGTAAGGAGTTTGATTTTCTTCTTGACTTCGAACTTTATGTATGAAAAAATAGAAAATTTTCTGTTTTGGTCTTATAATTATTTTCGTTTTTTAAACTTGGTCCTAAATCTTAAAAAATTAAAGGTATTTTTGGATTGAAATTTTTTTTTTTTTAAATTGCTCATTTTTTTCAAAAAGATTTGAGTGAATTGCGAAAAGCGAGGAATAAGGTGGGACAAGTTAAAAAATTGTCTAATAAATGAGAGACAAAAATAATATATTTTGTTACTGTAATAATGATATTGTTATTTGAGTTATATATCTTTATATGTATATATTGAATATTTTATTTATTTTTTTTGCTACCTAGACAGACATAAATAGTAGTATGTCAGGTACTGTCCAAACAAGTACATTTCATTTTTTTTTTTTTTTCAATTTGAGTGAAATTTAAAAAAAAAAGTCCAGTCCAGAAATTGATTCTATAACTATTTTTATTTTATTAACTTGGTCATTTTGACCAAATTTGTGTGATTTTTCAATCATTTAAGTCAAGTGAAAAGTAACGAGAAAAATACAATATTCTATCTCTTATCATAAAATGCCCTCATAAAACTAAGTATATGCTTTTCATGTAACTTAAATGACCGAAAAATCTCACAAATTTGGTCGAAAAACAAAAATGGTTAAAGGACCAAATTTTTTATTTTTTTTAAGATTTAGGACCAAGTTAAAAAAAATAATAATTAGAAGACTAAATTCTTAATTTTTTAAGATTTAGGACTAAGTTCACAAAACTAAAATAGTTATAGGACTAAGTTCTTGATTTTTTAAGGTTTAAAATCAAGTTTAGGAAACAAAAATAATTATAGAACGAAAATATAAAATTTTATATTAAAAAAAAGTATTAGAAAAAATTTTCTTTCTAAAAAGAAGAATTTAACGTAACTCAATTTCATATTAATCAGAGTCTAAAATGACTACTGTATTAATGTCAAACCAAAAACAAGTATTTTTCCAAGTTCTTTGAGAACTCTTCTAGGATGGTGGAGGGTACAAGGTTTTTTTTTTGGAGTATTCCAGATAAGCCATGGTGATTGCGTAACTTTGGATCTTTTTTTTTTTTTTTTTTTTTTTTTTTTTTGGTAATTTCGTAACTTTGGATATTACCCAACGTACAAAAAAACATACAAATAAATATCAGACACAGAGCTTATGTGCTGTGACAATTTTGGCCACGTCAGTCTCAATCGTTATCTGATTATGATAATAACTACTGTTTTGTAATACTTATAATTAAGAATTATGTTTTTTTCTACTACACAAACACTATTTTGTCCTACTTACAAATACTCTCTCTTTCTTTTTTTTTTTTTCTTTTTCTTTTTTTTTGTATTAGGAAAAGTAAAGAAAAAAAAATTGAGTTTAAAATTTAATTATCATGCATATAATTTTTTTTTATTCATTATTATTAAATTAATATATGGAATTTTTTAAAAATATATTATTTAAAAAAAATTAATTAAATTATCTTTTTATTTATTAGAAAAAAATAATCAATTTGATTTTTCTTTCAACATATATTGACCGATAAGATATCTTTTTATTTTTATGTTAATAAAATCTCTTTTTAAATATATTTTTATTAGATAAATAAATAATTTTATTTTTTATTGACGAAAATATGTGTAGAGAGAAACTAATTAGTATTTCTTTTAAAATTAAATTTTAAATATATTAATGATACTATTAATTTGTTTTTTGAGAAATATTATTAATATTCAATTGTAAAAATTTTAAATCTAAGTATTTAAATTAAAAAATATTTATATTTTAAATTTTCTTTGAAACTTAAATATAATTTTTTAAAATTAAAATTATACAAATACACAAAAATACTGAATTTATTTTTTAAAATTAAAATATTTTTATATTTAATATTTTTTTGAACATATAATCTCTTAAATACCACTCAACTACTCATTCGTGACACAAAAACACGGAATTGTTAAAATTATGCGCTCTTTCTTTTCTTTTTATTTATTTACTGGGAGCGGAGATACCTGTTTACCTTCCTTGCACGAACACACAGCATTTGAGCAAGAAAAAACCAGAAAGAAGAATCTAGATGGTCGGCGGTGGTGGCAGCGGATCAGGGAGGGAAGGAGATTGGGAGTGTAGCGGTTGCGGCAATAGGAACTACGCTTTCAGGTGCTTCTGCAACAGATGTAAGCAGCCCCGCCTCCTCGTGGACAACAAAACCCCCGCCGATTCTAAATGGCTTCCCCGTATAGGCGATTGGATCTGCACGGGTACTTCAACTTTATTGATATTTCCAGTAGATAACACTATTGACCTACGCATATAGCTGTTTTCCTTATCTGATTTTTATCTTTGCCGAATTCTTTATGAATGCTACTTGTGTTCAACTTCCCCAGAATCCAAGAATTGAAATGTAAAGTGGGGATCATTATCTTCTCGATACATGAACCTTTTAGTAAAATTTTCTTCGGTGATGATCATGATTAGTACGCGAGGTTAGAATTTTGATTGGGTTTAAATCCGGTCACTTCCTATAAATGTTATAGCAAAGTCATCTAGCTTCTTGCAACCTCTACATCCCTTAAACTGATAATCAGAACACTTCTTCTTAAATGTATTTTCCAAGAAAGTCACTCCTTGAGCTAAAGTCTGATGTTGGGGAAGTGCTTGTGGGCGAGAAACAGGGCTTTCTATAATCAAAGTCTGAGACTACTCTTCACTCGCACCATCATTGTATGGTTTTCTAATTGTATAACTAGTTGACTGAGTTGTTCCAACTTTTATGTGTGGGTGTGTTTCTGTTTCTTTTTGGTCATTTACAGATCAATTTTCTAAAATTACTGGATGTAATGTATTGTTTTACCCCCCCCAGAACAGGTGCTGTCTCTAACGAGTACGGTTTTTTTTTTTTTTTTTTTTTTTTTTCAAATAAAAGGCATCAAATAGGTTTAATGGTTCTTGAGTTTAAGATTCCCTTTTAAGTTATAAAGCAGGTAAATGTATTTGAATTTGTTCAGTGCTGTGTAGTAAAAAATGATAAGAATACTTTTTGATGGTTATTACTCTATCATTTTTTCACTTGTTTATTTAATATTTTCTGTTCTTCCCCTTTTCTTTTGTTGTGTATAGTAAATTGATTTCTGTTCGGTTGAGTTCTTTCATCTTTTTGTGTGTGTATTTGGGTATGGATTCCGGGTTGGCGTGCGTATCCTTGGCATATTTCCACTTCCTGGCTGCATTCTGGGTGTGTGTGTGTATGGCAATGGATCAATAGGTTGCACTAACAACAATTATGCGTCAAGAGAAAAGTGCAAAAAATGTGGACAACCAAAGGAGATAGCAGCAATGCCAGCTACTGCAATCCCTGGAGCTTCTCTCCCAACTTATCCAAATTATTTTGCCAGGGCACAAGGAGGATTGGAACCAGCAATGAATATTGGATTGCTAGGAAATGGAGCTCCCACACTGACGCTACCTTTGAGCTCTAACTGGTCTTTAGCTGGAACTGATCAAATCAGTTTCCAGCCATCTTCCAGCTGGCCTGTGGGTGGGAACAACTGCTCTAGGGTCGTGCATGCTGGCCAAGTAAATCAACTTCTTGCTGCTCCAAAAGGTTGGCGTCTTGGTGACTGGATGTGCAGTTGTGGCTTTCACAACTATTCTTCTCGTTCACTGGTATGACTTAGTATGCCTGACTTGATTGCTTTATTGATGTTTAGGGTTCTTATTTGGGTTGTCTTATACCTGTAGTGCAAAAAGTGCAATGCGTCTATGCCACCTGCTGCACCTTCTTCTTTTGTCAGTACAGAAATTACAGGTTTGTGAGACACTATATAACTTTTTATGTTTGATGTGAACAAACAGTTATCATAGATAATGATCTGCTGTGTAGTATTTTCCCCACCTAAGGATGTGGAAAAAGATGAACGACGAACATAAATGAGATAAAGATAATGAGTGGTTTGGACATTGATGTGCTTGCTTTTCTAGCTCAGAAACTTGGTTCAAGAGGATGCTCTAATACTCTTGCATGTCAAGAAAAACCAACTTAGGACTTACATATCTTTAGCCACTTTTGTCTAGAAGTTTCTAAGAATTGCATTCTCCACAATGACCTCTTCTTTAGTTATAGCTCATAATTCTTTTATGTTCACTAAGTTGGGATGATCTGCAATTATTCCCGGAACAATGTAAAAGGAACTGACAGAATATTTGTACAAAAGAGGATTTCTCCAATATACATTTTTGTTAACTACCAATGGTTTGAAGTTCATAAAACAAACTTCTGCTGGCAACATTATTTTGCAAAGATTATTATGATGTTTTAGATTGAGAGTTGAATATTCTTGGGTTCATATTCTAAGTGTATATCTGGCTATCTGTATTTCCTCTCTTCTGGAAGCTCTTGGAACAAAACGACTAGCTACTGAAGAACTTGTTCAAGGATGGGATAGCAAGAGACTGAATGCGGGTCAGGTGAGGAATCTTTTCTTGATACATGATAAATTGATTTATTCATACGTTAAAATTGTTTTATTCATTAAAGTTTTTTAAATACGGGCTGCAGCAAACATATCCAAGAGTTGAACATACTGGGGTGTCCAGCAATATTCAACAAAACATCATGTCCTCCAACTTTTTGGGGTGTGTTTCAGTTGTGGCTCCAAATTTGCAAGCTAACTTGCAGGCAGCACCTGCACTTCTTGGGAAAGGGTAAAAGATAATTGTGTGTTTTTCATCTGTTGCTTAATGCTTACATGTATGATTATTAAATAGATATTATCAGTCATGTGCAGGACCAAATAACGCCTTGGATTTTACTGATTCACCAAAAAATAAAAAATAAAAAACGCCTTGGGTTTTGCTGTCTATGTTATGTTCTGCTGAAAACATCTTTGCTGCAATGGCACTTTGTCCATTTCTTTTAGCAACTTTCAGAGATAAGACAACTATAACAAATGATCTTAGAAAGATTTGGCAAAAAACTTAGCATAGTTTAACCTTTTCTTATCGCATCTTATTTTTCTGACAAAATTGATAACATTTGTGTACATAAGGGTGAAAACCATCAATCAGTCATCGGAAACTTCATTTTACTTTCTTTTCTTTTCAGTCATTGTTTATTATTACTATTTTCCTTTCCCCTAAGCAATCATACTCGCTTGGTTATCCATGAATCATCAATGTCATGCACAAACATGCTAGGTGTGAGGCACCAAACCTGATATCTCCTTTTGCCGTCTTTTCCTAAATCTAGTCATGGTTGTGTAATCAACAGGGCAAAACAGTGGCGCCAGGGTGATTGGATGTGCACAAATTGCAATAATCACAACTATGCATCTCGATCCCAGTGTAATAGGTCAGTGTGTAGATAGATAGCTACCTGTTACCTTCCCAATTTCCTTATCGTCAATTTGCAATTTTGGAGTACATTCTTTGGGCAAGATCTGGTGCTTCATTGTGCATTCAACTCTTGTTATTGTTGGGCGGAGTATATAAAGTTCTTCAATGATCAACTCTTATATCTCAGTGTCAAAATGTTCTTCCGGGAATAAATTGACCAATAAGAACTTGCCCACACTATCATGCGTCTGCTTCAATTTTAGGCTTCAGTAACACAGCATAAGCAAGAATAGTAGGATAATATTGGATTGCATTTTCTGGTATTTCACCTAATTACCTGGAGTTAAAAAATATAGAATAATAATAAAGAAAAGAAGAACTGAAATCTTAATGCAAAGACACTAGTCTAAAGCCAAAAGAATAGCAGGAACAAATTTTTATCCACCAGAGACCATAAAAAGGAATCTTCCTCCTTAGCTGAGCTGATCTCTTAATTCTTTGAATTTGCAGGTGCAAAACACTAAGGCAGGTGCTTGCTCAGCCAGTCGGTGTAGCATGACATAATCTTGTGTAGGTTTTCATGTGTCCTAGGTTTACCAGTTCTTGTACCTTAACATAGTTAGAAGTTATTGCGGATAATTTACTCCAGATGCTAGTTCAAGAAACAGTGGTTACGGTTGAGTAAACACATCTGTTCATTCTCTACCATTCTAATTACTATAAAAAGTTGCATCATATTTGAGTTTGAAGTTTTGGCGTAATCAGTCTCTAGAAGTGCAACCAGAACTACTTTAATAAGTTGATAGCCCCTCAGGATTGTATTACGCACACAAGCTTTTATTCTACCATTATTTTAAGCCCCATATTACAGGTTACAGTAGCGGTTTTTGCCAGGAAAAAAAAAAAAAAAACAAAACAAAACAAAAATACCCGTCAAAATCCCTTTCTATTTTTGCCTGGGTTTCTCATGAACCTTTGAACAAGGAGGTGGGAGGCAAGGGAGAAGAGTCCAACTGGTAAAGATTTAGTGCTGGTCCGACAAATCGGAACAGAATCCAACCTCCTATAATGATGAAGATGGAAGCATAAGCAAACTTGTTAAGCCAGAACAAAAGACCCTTCTCTCCCATATACAGCTCCATTGCCTTCTCAGCTGGTGTCATGGAATCCCAGTCCTTGGGAACTTTAGATTGTGTCTTCATAGCTTTTCCATCAAGAACACCCCCCTCCTCTATCTTTCTTCTTCGTCTTGAACCCCTCCGGAACCGAATCTCCACGGTGTTTGGTGGTGTTACGGGAGGTGGAGCTGCTGGTGGTGGTGATGCGTTTCCTCCGCCGTTACCGGTTTCACTGTTACTGCTGCTTTTAATGGGAGCAAGAGGGAGCGATTGAGCATGGTGATGTTGGGATGTGAGGAAAACTCGCGCTGGAACTTTACTGAAAGTTCTTGGGAGAGATAGCATGGTTATGGTCATTGCTAAAAAAGTGCTGCCAGTGGGTGACTGATTTTCTTATCCCTTTATATATCCTGTGTCCCTTGTGCACCCAATTAAAGAAAATCCCATAACAAAGACCAGCCAATAATCTCATCCCACATCATTAATCTCAAAAAAAAAAAAAAAAAAAAATTGCTACTTGGCGACCTCCCTGATTTTATTTATCATTCTTGCGTTTAATGTCTCAAATTAAAAAGGAAAAAAAATTAGACTCACTTTTTATATTTATTAAATGAGCACTTTAATTACTATATATTATAATACTTAATTATCAAAAAAAATATATATTATAATACTTAAATATCAATTTATCCTTGATTTTTTTTTTTTTGTTTTTCTTTCAATCAAAATTTATATTTAGAGAATTGCATTTTTTTTCTTTTAAAATGAATTTAAGAAACTTCATTGAGAAATTATTTATTTCCTTCGGAAAACCTCATAACTCCTACAGCCTCATTTTGAATTCCCAAATATACCCCTAAAGTTTAACTGTAATTATAATCGTACCCAAAACCTTTCCAATTTTTGCTTTAACTCGGAATTCCCACGGCTCCCATCTTATTTAACTAACCTGGGCCTGCCAACCCTTCTTTGTCTTCTCTTCTTCCCGCACCACTGTTAATTGATTCCCACCCACGAAAACTACTTTTAAATTTTTTTCTTTTATTTTTTATTTTTCTGACTAGTTTAAGGTTATTTTTTTCCTTTCTTTTCTCGTGTTGATAATCAACCCACTTTTCCTTCGAGATGGCTAATGATCAGCATCGGCATTCAATTCGAAAGCAAGATCCTTTCCTGCTGAATTACGACGCTACCGAGCTTCGGATTGCTTCTGAGTTTCTCTCCAATTGGTTTCCTTTTCTGTCCCGTGGGCTCTGCCGCCGCTGCATCCGGACCCTCTCCGATCGCATTCGATCCCTTGGTAATATGATATAGCTTTTGTTTGTGCTGTTTTCGAGTTTGCAGATTCCTATTTTTGTCTGAGTGATTCTTTTCTCTTTTCTCTCTCTCTCTTTTTTTTTTTTTTTTTTTTGTGGCATACCCTCTGTAATTAGTATTAAATTTATCCTTTTTCCCTGGGTTCCGATAATGGACAGTAGATTACTTTGTCCCGTAATTGGGTTTTGGGAAATTTTATTCTTTTGAAAAAAAAAAAAAACTGATTCAACCGTTTCAAGTATATTATTGGGTTTAATTAAGTTGTTGAATAGGTTTAACTATGTCGCTTTCAATACTGGGGCATGATGCATGGTAGTGGAATTTATATATATATATATTTTTTCTTTCGCCCAGTATGTTTCTTTATTTATAGAACAGTTAAAGGGGAATTTTGAACAAGTACTGAATCTTCCCTCGAACAGTGGTGCACTTTAGCAATTTTTTTTTTTTTTGTTTGTTTGTTTGTTTGTTCTTCTTGGATTAGTGGTCCTTGATGAGTTTTCTGATTCTGTATATCATTTGGGATGATTGCAGGTAATGGTGACGATTCAGAATATTCGAATCGAGAGATGAGTGGTTCTGCAGCTCTGACTCTTAAGAATATGAATCTTAATGGAGGTGATCATTGTCCAGACAATTGTGATTCTAATTCTGTTGTCAGTTGGAAAGGCAGCGGAGATATGAATGATAATGAAGATACAAATTCATTAGGATCATGGAAAGATGGGGCAGATGGATTGTCTGAGCCTGTTGCTGACGGGGAGGCTGAGGCCTCAACAATTGAAACATTAAGCTCAATTCCTGTACCAGTTGAAATTCCTGGGGCAAAGTTATCATGGGCGGACATGGCTCAAGAGGATGAGCTTGAGGGTGAAGAAGAGACTGAAGTCAGTATGGAGCATCCTGGTGATGGGGATGTTGTTACTGAAGATGGAACAATGGAGAAGGAAGATAAGACAAAGATACAACTATCTAGGGAACAACGGGAACACATCCGATTTAGTAATGTGATGAAAAATACAGATTTTATTTGTTTTGAGAGGGTTAATGGCAAATTTGTTAATATACTTGAGGGCCTGGAGCTACATACTGGTGTCTTCAGTGCTGCTGAACAGAAGAGGATTGTTCAATATGTAGAAGAGCTTGTGGTGATGGGAAAAAATGGACAACTCAAAGGTAAATATTTGTGACACAAGCATGTGATTTTATATTTTGACGCTGCTTAATTGTTTGCTGAAATTCGTTCCAAAAATTCTATTTTAATGTTAATCAATTGTTAATATGCTTGAGCAGACCCTTTTTTCATTGTTGATTACTGCCATTTGCACGCTTGTTGAATATTCATGCACACAATGTTGATAAAGCTTTTTTTTTTTTTTTTTTTGGCTCACAGAAAGGAATTTCTTTTCATTATGGCTAACTTTAATAAGAATAATAATCTGTATCTAATCTAGTCTCTCTTTTGTTCCTAGCATGCCTCTGATTTATCCAAAAATTTCAATAGAGACAGAACATATTGCTTTTTGTATTTTTACATACTTGGTTGATTTGATATTTTAGAGCGCACGTATACTGAGCCAACAAAGTGGATGAGGGGCAAAGGACGTGTAACTATCCAATTTGGCTGCTGCTACAACTACGCAACAGTAAGATTCTATTTACTGGGCTGTAAAACCAATTTCTTTGTTTAATTTCAGGATCAATTGCAGACCTTTTTTTATTTTACTCCAGTGATTCCAAAATCTGATATTCTATCTCATGACAGGATAAAAAAGGCAACCCACCAGGGATCCTCAAGAATGAATTTGTTGATCCTCTACCTCAACTTTTCAAGGTCATGATTAAAAGGCTCATTAGGTGGCATGTTCTACCACCATCTTGTGTTCCAGACAGTTGCATTGTCAACATCTATGAAGAAGGGGACTGCATACCACCTCACATTGACAATCATGAATTTCTTCGGCCATTTTGTACAGTTTCATTCCTTAGTGAGTGCAACATTGTTTTTGGTTCAAACTTGAAAGTTGTTGGTCCTGGTCAATTTGCTGGTGCTTTTGCAATTCCCTTGCCGGTTGGGTAAGTATTGATGGTTGATAATTCTAATGTGTTCTCCATTTTATCATTGAATTTAAGAGCCTGGAATTTTTTGTCTATGGGAGCTATTACGTACGTATGAATTGCTGTCATTGACTTTTCTTTATCACAATTGAAGCTATCTTTTGCTGCGGTAATTTTTCTATAGGTCTGTTCTTGTACTTAATGGAAAAGGAGCTGATATAGCCAAACACTGTATACCAGGTGTTCCCACCAAAAGGTAGAAATTAAAACTATGAGTCTGTCTTTTGGAGGTGGTATGATTCTTATCTCAAATGCTTACATCTTGTTTATGTCGTATTCAACAGGATATCAATTACCTTCAGGAGAATGGACGAATCAAAACGGCCACAGGGATATGTTTCTGAACCAGATTTGGAGGGGCTTCAGCCACTTCCTTATGGACGTGAAAGAAATAAAAAGTTGAATTCTTCAAACCCTAGGCGGTATGTTAAGAATCATATGGGTAGAAGGGAGGAAAGAGAAGAAAACTATCCCAAAGTAAATAGTCCAGTAGTGAGAAATTCAGAACCCCGCCAATCAAATCGATTTCGACCAGGACCTCCAGATAGGCTAAGGGCCAGGTTGAATCTGGAAAATTGAAGGGTGCACAGGAATTGACTTTGAATTCGGTGAACTAATCTATCACTTCATAAACTGGATTGATCGGAAGCTGTTATGCAGAGGCTAGTTTTCTTTCCTGCTGGAGGTTTTATTATCTTGCTCCTTTGTACCTTTGGAGAAGATGCAAGATATCCCAGTGCACCATAACTTTTGATTTACCAATTCTGGGTATTTTGTAAATGAGGATTCTTCTTGGTTAAATAGGCTGTGAAGATATATTGCTGTTGCCTACAAGAAGACTTTGTGGCGGTTCAAGCCTAAGTTTACTTCTAAATGGTAATATCAAGCTCTGCACAGCTATAAAGGAGATGATCTGTCAGCTGCTACTGCTGCAAACTCTGCCTATGGGATATTCTTTGTTGGATTAATTGGAAATAGGTGGAAGGTGAATGCAGGCCATTTTGTTGCTTCTTTTTCATTTTTTCCCGAGTGTACAATGAAATTTTTCTTGTTCTCAGGTTTAATTACTTTTGCTTGGTTTTCTGTATCAATATTTTAAGGTGTTTTGCCCCCTTACTTAATGTTCAACTCTATAGGGGGTACGTGCATGATTGGTGGACACTCTGAACCCCTCAATTGCTTTGTTAATAAGATGTTTGAGTATCAATGCAATCCTGCTATCTCCTTGATTTCTGAGTGCTGCTACCTTTTTGCCAAATACTCCTTGTGTTTGTTTATTTATTTTAATTTGTACTTGACAAGATAAATTATTTAGTTTTATTTAACCATTTTTAATTGAATATAGAAGAAAAAAAGTAAATTGACATAAATAGTTTTCAAATTATGGCCATTTGGTGACATTAGTCCTCGAATTAATTTTTTTGTGACATTGATTTCCAAATTATACTTAATTGTGTGACATTGGTTCTTAGGTTTAAATTTTCTGTCAAATTACTCTTAGTCTTTAAAAAAAAAAAAATTGTCAAAGGGTATTTTTGTCATTTCACTGTACATTAATTTTTTTTAAAAAAAAAAAAAAAACCATTATACATAGCTTATATGATGAAGAAGAAAAGGAGGGTTTTTTAGCCATGGCGGAAGCGGGAAGCCATCCTAACCAAAGAAAAGGTGAGATCTTTAGCCATGGTGGTAATGCTCACTGTTTTTTGGGCTTAAATTTCCTCTCTTTTGCACTTTCTCTCTCGCCCTCTCTATTAGTTTGTGTATATATATGTTTTGTGTAATTGTATATGCTCACTGTTTTCTTTATTAACTTCTATTTTGTGGATATAACTTTTTAGATGGGGATTTGAAGGCAGTTGAAATTCTGATTGATGTATGCCAAAAGGAGCCAAGTTGGTGGGTTTGGATTCCTGATGATATGGCTTCGAGTAATATTGAAGAATTGAGTGGGATCGATAATGAAAATTATGTGATTGTTAGTGAGG
>JAXGGT010000002.1:2726898-2740126 GCA_035583425.1 Marsdenia floribunda
GGTAGATTAGAAAAAATAGCCTTAAATATCTTATTGATTTAGAAGATTGGTAATTTTTTGGGTCAAAGGGAATTAGTGTTTTTAGTTTAGGTGACCTAAGTTGGTGATTTTGACCTTGGAACTGGAGGCAGCCATATCCTTCAAGTTCATGTTTTGTGATTGCAAAGAAACTCTGTACTAGGAAACTATGAATGATTAGCTATAAGCTCTTTCTCTTTCACATGAGCCATCTATATGAGTTTGGGCCTTTAGTTGTTAAATTTGATTGAGTAATTTAACAGGAAGGGTTGTTGGTACTATTTTTTGTAGACTTTCATCCTCTATTTGGCATGGCCA
Source organism: Marsdenia floribunda (assembly GCA_035583425.1). Lineage (NCBI taxonomy): Eukaryota > Viridiplantae > Streptophyta > Magnoliopsida > Gentianales > Apocynaceae > Marsdenia > Marsdenia floribunda. The sequence goes on from JAXGGT010000002.1 coordinate 2,727,235, forward strand.
AAATATCATTTCATTACTGTCTCTGTAATGGCAATTGGAATATCTTTGTGGTATCACCCAATCTGAAGGAATATTTAGCTGTTTATAGCTTCTATTCTGCTCAATCACCTGAATGTTTAAATACAAATTACTAGAAATCATTGCTTTTAAGTTGTCCTTATTATTACTCAGATTTGCCTTTCTTTGCATCAGATTTGCACCAAGCTAAAAATGCACTATTAGAATCTTTCTTTCCTATGTCCATTAACTTCTAGGTTGGTGCTGATTTGCTTACTTTGGATGTCCTTGGGCAAGTAGTCTTAAACAGAAGAAGAGATTTCCAGTAGTAATGCTTTCAAGGAAGCAACCCCGACAAGCTGATGAAATGCTACCATGATTTTCTTTTTAATATGCAGAAAGAAAGGGGCCATCATAATTGTTCTTGCAATGTCTTGATTGAAATTTCCTTCCATTTTTGTTCTAGTCGGTGAGATTCCATGTTTTGATGTCTTCTCTTGAGAGGTTATACATGATTTTCATGTTGCATTAATTCACAAACTCCTTTTTGAGTACACTTTTCTTTCATGTCAAGCACTAGGAAGCATCGGAACAGGCATGCATTTCAAAGATTGAACTGAAAATTGTGGCCACTATTTTGAATTTCAGTTGATAAATAGAGAACAGTGGCGAAAGGAGAGAAAAAAACAAGGATTGAATTCCATATGACAAATGACAACGTGCTTATGATTGATACTGCCTACCATGCTTAAAGCAAAAGATTTCTTATCTAAAGCTTTGCAATTTGGATATCATCTATTGTGATTTTTTTAAGTTTGACAGATTCCCTGTTTAAGGTTCATCAGACAGGAAAAGTGGCAATTAGCAACCGGTTCAAGTTTGTTCAATTTAGTTCACTCAATTAGCAAATTAGTTAACAGTTGATATTAGTTTAGTTTTCTCTTTTTACTTCCAGCTGTAAAATGTTACTTTTTCTAGCTCCTCTATTTTGCGCACTCATTTATTCAATGCATTTCTGCAGTTTACATATCCTCTATAACTTTGATATTTCAATATTCTGAATAGAAAATAGAGTACTTTTTATTGAATATTCTTGAGTTCCATCCAGTAAATTTCTGCTTGGTAAAAGATATTCAGAATATCAATTTGAGTATCATCCACTTCAATGCCAAGTCACAAATTTTGATGTAAGCAAATGTTTTAATAGTAAAGGGTACAAGAAACTCAATAACAAATGATAAAATGAAACTGGAAACTGTGAGATCTTCAATGGAAATTGTCTCAAAGCATTAACTAACGATGCTTGGACAAAGTTTATATTTGGGCTTAGGGTTTACCTTCCACTGTGATACCCTCCCCTTACCTAGCACAACAAAGGGATATAGAAACAATGGGCTATCTGTTGTTCTGCAGAATGATCAAGAAGTTGTATAATACTTTAACAAGAAGTTGTTTTAAGATCTTTCCACTTGCTTTCCCATATATATATATATATCCTTTTAAAAAAAAAACTTTCATTAAAGAAACAGAAGCCAGTATGTAAACAGTTTAAATCTCTAAAGGTTTCTCAGGGAAAAGCAAAGTAATTTGCAAGAGTAGTCACAAATTCCAACTTATGAGCAAGGCCAACTCCTACAATTGTAACATTGTTCCCAAGGACTATTGAGTTGCTATATACCCTGTCGTGAGCTGCAGCACCAACAGTGAAGATCCAGGGACTAAAGGAAGAAATGCTCTTAGGCGACGGTCCAGTGTTGCTTGCTGCTTGCACTACAAAAATACCTGACTTTACAGCAAATAACAAGGCCATATCTATGGGGTTGAAAAATGTAGCAATGCCATGAGGACGTCTGTTTGGAGTGATAGATAAACTTATGATATCCACTCCATCTTGAGCCGCCTGAAAGTAAATCAAAATCCAAAAACAAAGATATAGCATCAAGTTTTATTATCCACATCGCAAGATCATGGCTGCATGTTATGAAATTAGGCTGCTTAAACTAGACTTTTATACGGAAGGCAAGTTTGACAGTGTCATAGAAATCCATACTATCCTTTCTATGAGCACTTCTTTGTTCAGGTGCACAATAAAATCAAAGATACAACAAGAAGGAAAAGACTTATAGAAAAATAGCATGATTGAAGTGCAACTCTAATCAAAAAGTGTTTAAATAGCTTCTTTGTCATGATTGCGGGATAGAGGGAGAGATAAGAATGAAATTTTGATTAATCAATTATATAAAAGCTTAATCAAAATATATACTCTTCCATGATTTCGTAGAAGGAAATCTATGAAAATGCATAATATGAATCAATTCCTCCGTACAACCATCTTCAATGTGCAAAGCATACCTTGATTGTGTTATTCATTTTGATAATCAAATTCTTGTAAAAGCCATTATCTGGAATTAGAAAGGCAATTTACATGCCGGCCACATAACTAATGATCTACTTGAAAGACTTCATTAGAACCAATAGTTATAACAAAATCAACCAAGCTACCGGTAGAGAGACAAGATCAACAAACATAAATATATTTCAACAGTCACCAATTTGAACAACCCAATTCAATTTCAAATCAAGAGAGCATTTAACCAACAAATTACAAACCAAAAAGTTAATCATTTTTCACACAAATTTATTTCAGAGGTAAAATGAACTTTCAAAGAGAGAAGAGAATGGCAGTTCATGCCACGAGGACCGACTGGCTATGCAAAGGGTGATAAAATTCAAGAATGAAAGAGATGATAATCATAGATTGTTTGAAATTGAAAGGAAAAAGGAAACTAAAGAATATAAAAGAACTTCTGCTGGTTATTTAATATGAAAAATGAAATAAATCATTGTCCTTATATAGCCAAAGGAAAGCTGTACAGAAAATAAAAATCTCACCCTCACCCTGCTGACTAGGATAATAACTATCTCAATTAACTAACTAACATAAGATATTTTATTATCCTATTCCCTTGATATTCTTTGGCAGCTAATTCTTTAGGTGTAAAACTTCTTGATATTTACAACAATCGTCAACACCCCCCTTCAAGTTGGAGTTTGGAGAAATGCAAACTCCTAACTTGCAAATCATATTATAATGTAAAGGATCTGTTAGACCTTTGGTTAAGATGTCTGCTAACTGTTCTGTACTAGGTACATGGCATAGATGTATAAATCCAACAATTACTTTCTCCCTGATGAAATGACAGTCTAATTCCACATGCTTTGTACGCTCATGATGAACTGGATTTTTAGCCAATTGCATAGCTGCTTGACTGTCTGTATAAACGGTTATAGGTGAGAGGGATAATATCGAGCATTCTTCAAGCAATCTATGTAGCCAAACCAACTCAATTGTTACCTTGCTTAGTGCCATGTATTTAGCTTCTGCTGAAGATAATGAAACTACTGGTTGTTTCTTTTATTTCCAAGAAATCAAAGTATCTCCTAAAAACACAACATAGCCACTAACAAACCTTCTTGTATCTGAACAAGAACCCCAATCTGAATCTGAATAAGTAGTTACATTAAAATCTTTGGACTTACTGACGAAGATTCCAATGTTTAATGTTCCACTTATGTACCTGAGTAGATAGTTAATAGCCTTGAAGTGAGGGAGTCTAGGCTCTTTAAGAAACTGACTTAATTGTTGTACAGCAAATGTAATGTTAGGCCTTGTATTGGGGAGATAGTTAAGCTTTCCAACCAGACTTCTGTATCTTTCTACATCCAAAAACAGCTCTCCAACTGTTGCCTGCAATTTTTGTGATACATCAAGAGGGCTATTACAAGCTTTTGCAAACCTGCATCCTGATTCATTCAATAAGTTCTCAGCATAGCTTTTCTGATGTATCAAAACTCCATTCTCACAGTAATCAAACTTCAGCCCTAAAAAATAGTTCAATTTACCAAGATCTTTGATCTTAAAAGTCTGATCAAGAGTTTGCTTGACTGAAACAATCCCTTCTGTATTATTTCCTGCGATGATAATATCATCTACATAGACAACTAATAATATGAAAGAATCATCTATATGTTGTACAAACAAAGAATAATCATTTTTAGATTGAACAAAACCTAGTGAGCATAAGAAATCAGTCAACCTTTGATTCCATTGTCTGGATGCTTGCTTCAGACCATACAGAGACCTTTTCAGCTTACAAACACCTTCAGGATTACTCACAATTAATCCTTCTGGAGGAGTCATATAGACTTCCTCATCTAGCCACCCATGAAGAAATGCATTATTCACATCCAACTGAAAAAGTGTCCACTCTTTCTTGACTGCAATAGTAATCAAACATCTTATTGTAGTCATTCTTACCACAGGTGAAAATGTCTCAGTATAATCAATCCCTTACTTTTGTGTGAACCCTTTAGCTACTAACCTAGCTTTATACCTTTCAATGGAACCATCACCTTTGTATTTAATCTTATAAACCCACTTGCATCCAATTGCCTTCTTTCCTTTTGGTAAAGGAACCAAATCCCATGTGTTATTGGCAGTAAGTGCATCAAACTCCTGCTGCATTGCTAGTTGCCATTCAGGAATAGAAGAGGCTTCCTTATAATTCAATGGTTCAAATAAATGTTGTGGTTGTGTATAATTGTGATCCTTGGTATTGACAGTGTGTTTAGAAAAGAAAGTACCAGTATGTTGAGAATTAGTCAGATGATCTGTGGGAATAACATGAGTGTGAAAATTGCAAGAATAATCTTGTAAATAAGCAAGTGGTCTTTTGATTCTTTGAGGTCTAGCTGTATTTTAAGTGTTGGTGTTGTGTGTAGAAGTAGAAGTAAAAGTATCAGAAGTGTTATTATGCATATGACTTGTGGAACTGTTGATATGGTCAATGGATGATTCAACATGCTGAATATTGCTAAAACTGTCAAAATGATCAGAGATGGGAATGGGAAGGAAAGAACCACTAACATAGTGTTTCCAATGGAATAAATGGTAAGGAAATATATGTTCATGGAATATAACATCTCTAGAAACAAGAATGTTGTTGGTTGAAAGATCTAGAACCTTATAGGCTTTTTGTCCTATAGGATATCCAATGAAGACACAGGCTTGTGCTCTAGGTTGGAGTTTATCTCCACCTTGTTTCGGTGTACTAATATAACAAAGACATCCGAAGGATCTTAAATGTGAGTAAGATGGTATTTTCGCATGAAGCATTTCATAAGGGCTTTTGTTCTTTAGAAGAGTAGTAGGATATCTATTGATTAAGTAGGTAGCAATAAGCAAACAATGCCCCCATAAATGTAAAGGCAGGTTAGATTGAAACAAAAGAGCTCTGCAAACTTCCAACAAATGTCTGTGTTTTCTTTCTACAATTCCGTTTTGTTGAGGTGTTTGTCTAACAGAGGTTTGGTGTAGAATTCCTTCAGTCTGAAAATAAGCAAGAGCCTCTTTACTTAATCCTAATTCAAGGGCATTGTCACTTCTAAAAATCTTAACAGTGGTTGAGAATTGAGTCTTAACCATGGAAACGAAAGATTTGATTAAGATAAAGGCATTACTCTTACTACCTAAAAGATGAGTCCAAGTGGCACGAGAATGGTCATCAACTATAGTAAGAAAATATCTACAATCCTTGAAAGTGGGTGTGTGATAGGGTCCCCAAATGTCAAGATGAACAATATCAAAAGGATGTGCAGATGTGGTAGTACTAAGAGAAAAAGGTAACCTGGTCTGTTTAGCTTTAGGACAAATAACACAGATATCAGGCAAACATTTCTTTATTTCACATCCCAAATCAAGTTTACAAACTTTGTCAATAGGTAAATGACCTAATCTATAATGCCATAACTGTGTATTAGGGATATTGGTTTCAGGTAAGAAGGAATGAGCAATAAAAGGAGTAAAAAAATTGCAAGTACAAGAAACGGTAGCAAGTTTACTTGTAACAATTCTTTCAGTTGGATGGGTTTGGAGAAAATAGAGACTATTATGAACTTTACCAAGAACCTGTGGCCTCTTCATTGAAGGGGCCTGCAAAAACAATGGGAAGGTGTGAAGAGAACAGTACATTGAAGACTCTTGGAAAGTTGTGCTATTGATATGAGATTGAACTTAAATGTAGGAACATATAGAACATTAGTTAAGGTAAGGTTTGAGGTAAAAGTAATAGTTCCAGAAAATTCAACTTTCACTGAGATACCAGTAGGAAGAATAACACTGAAAGCGTTTTTTAATGGCTTAAGTTGAACAAAGAAGGACTTATTGTGAGTCATGTGATTTGTGGCACCACTGTCAAGAATCCATGGTTCATCAACTATTCCACAACATAAGCACTTATATTTACCAACAGAATTATAAAGGAATTCACTATTCATACCTGCAAAGCTGAAAAGTTGATTAAGGAATTTACTATTCACTATTCACTATCCCAGTAGCCACACCAATCACCAAAGTTGCACACTCAATATGTATAGGAGCCTCAGAAGTCCACAAGTTTTGAATTCCATGAAAAATGGTGGCACAAGAACCAAGGCAAAAAATACCAACAGCAGAGATCAAAGACCAAACAAATCTGTTTAACCAAGCTTCAATTGCAGCAATCAATTTACCAAAATGAAATGCATATTCACCAAAATCTATTCTCCAAAATTAATTTCACCAAAATCAAGGTGACTTCATCAATCGAAAACGCCACAATCTGACAACAATCAATTTACCAAAATTAAATTCATAATCACCGAAATCAATTCACCAAAATCAATTTACCAAATTCAAGGTGACCTCAAAAAAATCAGCCGATGATGAAAATACAAAACATCTCCGAATTAAAAAAATTTTACCGCAGCAAAAAACACTTTCCTTTCCTTTCCACATCTCTTTGCACCAATTTCAATGCCTTTAATGGCAAACCGTACCATGATGAAAAAGAGCAGCCACCGAATAAAAATAAAAACTCAAAGACAGGATCTCTTCGCACTAATTTCAATGACTTCAATGGCAAGTCGTGCCATGATGAAAAAGAGCAGCCACCGCACCGAATGGATATGGCTGAAGCTCTTGGTTCCAAATGAACGAAGCTAGAAAAATGGATATGGCTGAAGCTGTTGGTCACTGCACCGAAGTCTAAAAAACAGCCACCAAAACTTCAGATGGTTTCGTACAGAAATTAGAGGAGAGCAGGCAGCGAAGGTTATGGTTAACAAAGCTCTGATACCATGATAAAATTCAAGAATGAAAGAGATGATAATCATAGATTGTTTGAAATTGAAAGGAAAAAGGAAACTGAAGAATATAAAAGAACTTTTGCTGGTTATTTAATATGAAAAATGAAATATATCATTGTCCTTATATAGCCAAAGGAAAGCTGTACAAAAAATAAAAATTTCACCCACACTCTGCTGATTAGGATAATAACTATCTCAATTAACTAACTAACATAAGATATTTTATTATCCTATTCTCTTGATATTCTTTGACAGCTGATTCTTTAGGTGTAAAACTTCTTGATATTTACAACAATCTTCAACAAAGGGGATTACGAAATTTCTGAAATTAGGATTGGTACTGGTGAGAAGAGATGCAAACAAACAGAGATAGTTGGGTTTGTTGACACTGGCGGCGCTTTAGGGAAGTGTCGCCACTGAAGTAGAGGCTTCGAATAACCTCTAATTCTTTGGGGCAGGCGACTGCCACCAGATACTCAGCTAGAGAGTGATTGGGGTGACGACACGCAGCCTTGCACAGTGGTCCAGCTGGAATTCGTTAGTGGCAATCGATCAAGGCGTGGTGGAGCCGCTCGCACCAGTAGATATTGTCAAAACTCATGCTTCCTCTCTGTCTATTCGAGTTACCACTTTGTGTTTGCCGAACCTCCCCGCCCTAAGGACTTGCAGTCGCCGTTGCGGCTCAACCACATATTGCAGTACATAGTTATCTAGAGAATTCAAAAGCAAAACATCATCAGCAGTTATATACTGCATCGAATTTGCTCATCCAATCTAAGATCCATGATCAAAGGCCTTGGCCACGCTTCTTCAAACTAGAAACATCAAAACCTGGGTTATAGAACCCTCCTCTTCTTCTTCACCATATAAATTATGTATAATGGTTTTTTTTTTTTTTTTAATGTACAGTCATATAAATTATGTATAATGGTTTTTTTTTTTTTTTTTAATGTACAGTGAAATGACGAAAATGTCTTTGGACAATTTTTTTTTTTTAAAGACTAACGGTACTTTGACAAAAAATTTAACCCTAAAAACCAATGTCACACAATTAAGTATAGTTCCGAAACCAATATCATCAAAAAAATTAATTCGGAAACCAATATTACCAAATGACTATAGTTTGGAGACTATTTATGCCAATTTGCCAAGAAAAAATTATCAAGAAAATTGAATATAGAAGAAAAATTAAATAACAAATGTTCATTTTTTTTTTGGGCCGATTTGGGCCTGTGTGGTTGTTGTCATGGATACTGATGAATGTTGTTTGGGGCCAGTTGGGAAAGAGAATTCCATTAGCAGAAAACCCATTCTATCATATCAGAGACCATCATCAGCTTGGCTCAAGAATGTCCATTTCAATATAGTTGTTAATTAGTGGTATTTAACCACAGGAACTTTGTTCTAGTGGTGTGCTGCTTGCTTTAGTTGCAAAAGTTACTGAGTTTAAATCCTAGATGTTGTATCTAATATTACCAAAAGAAAAAAAAAAAAAAAAATAGTGCCATTTAAGAATCATAAATAATCAAAATTTTAAATTTTATTCTGAGCATCAATGCTATAATTATAGTGAAATTTTTTAGATTGAATTTTAATTAATTAAAATAGCAAATTCAAGTGCTCTAGAAAAAAACATAGTAAACCTAATTAGATGGGACTATTAATTTGGGATGTCTCGAGTATTATGCTATGGAATTTACCTCCCAGTCCCCCTCGTCCCTTTTTCTTCCTTTTTCTCTTAGGAGGGAAGCAAAAAGGAAAAAGTATGACTAGTAACCACATGATAAATACTGATTGGAAAAAAGGAAAAAAGGAGGATAGGGATAGGGATAAATCAAATGTGGGACTTTTAATTTAAAGTTTCTTCTTCACATGGATATGTCTGACTTTGTTCTTTTGTTGCCTAAAAACTATGGCATAACCCATCCAATGGGTTTATTTTATATGAAAACATGATTTATATTTCACCTCAAAAGAAAACTTGCTGAGGAAACAGAGTTCAGTACAAATTAAATGCACAGGTTTCTGGTTCTCGTTCTCATATAAATGTGCGTGTATGCCTAAAGTCCCCTGCATTCAAAGCCATATACAATTGAACACCCTGGGCCATTTTCTGTTTTCACGTAAAAAAAACAATAAAACCGAAAGAGTGGGAAAAATGACAAGATCAAACCAAAGAAAGGACCACCATTTTAGTTTCTTCTTGATCTCTTATCAATAACTATTTTTATTTCTTTTTATTTGAAAAGTATAATTAATCATTTAGTATCTGTTATTTTATTTGTGTGGTCCTCAGAAAGAAATCCACAATAGTCAACACGGAGCATTTAACAGGAAACAAAGATGGCAATTAAAACCTGGAATATCTGTTTGTATGTATGGATGGTTAGATGGGGCGGGGGGGGGGGGGGTGTGGTGGTCCAGGGCTGGCACAGAGATTTTGAGTTCTATTTACTATGTGTTGAATTGAAACCAAACCCTAGGAGAGAGAGAGAGAGAGGAAGGAAAGAAGGAAGGAAAGAAGGAAGGAAGCATTGAATAACAATGGAGAAAAAAAAAAAAAAAAAATGGAAAAGAAAGGGTCCACCTAGAAGATGACTAGAGCCGAGACCTGAAAAGAAAGTACTAACGTAAAAAGTACATGAAAGCAACCATTGAAGATCTTTATCTTTGATGAGAGAGATGGGAGGAAGAGGAAGAGGACGAGAATAGAGGATAGAGGAAGAGAAAAGACTTTCCTCCCCCCAACTCACATGGCATAATAATATTTGTACGTGGGAAGATCCATTCTTGGTAAGTTAGCTCCCAACACGCACACCAATTGTTTGATAAAAATGGGTTCGTTTCAAATGTGGTAAAAAAAAAAAAAAAAACAAACAAAATAAATAAAATTATTAATACTACTCTAGACAACACAAAACAGTGAAGTAATGTTTGTAGTTGGGTTTTACTGTATATGGTTTGTTAGTCTCTTTCTAGAAATAAATGAGTCAGAAAGTGAAAATGAAAATCAGACTAGTAGTATAGTAATGGAGGAAGAAGATGAGGAAGATGAAGAAGAAGAAGAGAGAGAGAGAGAGAGAAATCAGAAATTCTGAAGATGATGATGCAGGGTAAATCTTCAAAGATATGGAAGAAGATGATTACCCGAAAGAAAAGGGTTGCACCCTAGGCGAGGTCTCTACTTATGAGGTAAGCAGAGGAGGATTTTGGATAATAATATTAAAGAGGACAAGTTTTGATCTTTAACTGCCAAATCACAGTTCAAAGACTGTGTGAGATCAACTACAAGAAGAATTAGAATAAGCACCCGCATTTTTGCGTGTGCTACTTGCTCAGAGGGGGAGAGAGAGAGAACCTAAAAAAAAAAAAAAAAAGAAAAGAAAAGGTGAAATACTAGTCTCTGTGTGTGTGTTTGTGTGTGTGAAATGCATGAGAGCCTGAGAAAAGAAAGGGCAGAAAAAGGAATAATGATGATAGTGTCAATATCAAAACAAAATAATAATAATAATAATGCAGCAATCTTAAAAGGTGAACCAACACCCCCCAACCCCCCCTTTTCCAAAACCCCCCAAAGAGTCTGCAATAGTCAGATTTGTAGGAAGAAAATAAGGATGAGACTGTTACAGCATGAATTCAAGGAGGGACGAATTACTTCTATTTTGTTTGTGCAAAATGCTTCTTTTTTAATGAATGGAGGGATGGGGATGTGTGGGCGGGGGCGTGGGGGTATATATATACATACTTTCTTTTTCCTTTTTTTTCTTAATTCTTCTAGTTCTCACTGTACCAATATATATGTGCTTTGATATCTTGGGTAAAATTATATCATGTGCAGAAACTATGGAAAGCACAGCTGGTTTTCTTGATTCTTGTTGGTGAAATTAATTGGAAATTAAAAAATATGAGGACTTTTTCCTTTCTGACTTGCAGAATGTGGAGCTATATATATATATGGTCTTTTAAGAGAGCAACAAAGGGTCAAAGGATTACAAGTAGGTAATATTTCTTATTATAGTGTATGCAATGAGTATTTATGTGAATCAAGGAGTGAAATTCCTCTCTCTCTTGCAAGGTGTTGAACAAAATACACCCACATATATACATACATATATATATATATATATATAGTTAGTATGTACATTTTTAACAAAAATTTCTTGATCACCATATATACATCATATCTTTTACAGAAATGTCTAGGTAATGAAATTCTTTTACTAAGTGACCATTTTCAACCTTTCTATATATATATACACATACATACATACCTTACTACCTCATTATCTCTTCTCTTAGCAAGAAGTTATCCTAATTAAACCCCAATTATTTTTTCCTTAATTAATTTTGCCCCATCACTTATTTGTACTGATCATGAAATGCAAGAAGATTTAAATTAATGATCATTGTTATACTTGAGAAAAACTTGAGTTTTTTGGGATTTTAGTTTTAAAACAAGGTCTCTAATTAACAAGATCCCTGAAATTACTTGATCCCGATATGTAAGCTTATCATAATTAGAATAAAAGGAAAAAAAAACTGATTACATATATACATAACATTTATATATATAGATATGCATGGGATGGGAGCGTGGTCATTACATAGCAAGACCAAGAGGCGATTTGTCACGTAGAGGGATCATCTTTGAACTTTGAAGGACAACACAGTACAAAACCCTAGTGAAATTAATCAGAGAGAGGGTGGGGGGGGGGTGCATGTAGCTTGGCTGGTGTACAATAGAGTAGCATTTAGACCAAAAAAGAGAAAAAAACATCACTCAAGAATGCGGCGAGGGAATGAAAGCTTTGTCTGCCAAAGATATAATAATCATTATCACAAAAAATAAAATAAAAATCTTCTTTTTTGGTTGCCTTACTGGTAGTTTGAAGGATATTATTATATACAAATATATATATATATACACTGAAGGGGACCATGCAGGCAGACAGATGAAGAAGGAAAAACAGTTAAGTGTAATTCTAAACAGCAGCTCTAACAATCCAATTCTCCATAGCTGCAGCTCAGAAGGGCAGAGCTCAGCAGAAAGAACGAACGGTAAGGATTAAGGAAGAGCCTTAATTCTTCCCGCATGGTGCTATTACTACTAAATGCATTGCATTTATTTTGGGGAGGCGTGCTCTCGTCGTCCGTATCAGAAATGACTCCAGACGTGATTCTCTCTCAGCCCTGTCTCTCTCTCTCTCTCTCTCTCTCTCTCTCTCTCTCTCTCTCATCACACAACACAGCAAAGAAAAAAAAAAAAAAAAAGGGAGAGAGAGAGAGAGGAGGAATTTTTGTTAGTATGAGAAGAGAAGCTGCGGAAAAGGGAGAAAAGGATAAAGTTACTGAAGCTTTGCTTTGAATGAATTATCCAACTGTCACGTTGATACCTCCCCATCACTGACACTTGAAACTTCTTTGTTTTTATAGCTTATACTTACAAGGTATTTGGTAATTATAGGTTTTTTTTTAGTTTTGTCTTTTCATCACCCTCCTCCTCCTCCTCTGCCATATAATACATATATATATATATATATATATATTAATATTCCAATTCCTTTTATCTGTTTTTATATGCACGAAGGAAGTTTTTAACCTAAATACACGTAAAATGAGAATGAAGAACACTTTCCAACACTACTTAGGGCTACTTTGCATGTTTTGGAGGTATAGAGAGGCGGGGGGGGGGGGGGGGGGGGTTTTATAG
>JAXGGT010000002.1:2747704-2758989 GCA_035583425.1 Marsdenia floribunda
CTTATAATCCTACATGGGAATTAATTATTGTTATCCAAATAGGGAGTAACATACGAGGGCAGTGAACAATAATTTGATTTGGAATTGGTGTTGGAAGGAATTATTATGGGAAAAAAGTTTGGTAACTTTAGTGGTCAAGAAAGACAAAACAAAAGAATGATTGAAAGTTGGAAAAAGAAAAGAAAAGAAGGATAGGGAGAATTTTATGCGGCCGTTATTTTTCGAGGAGGGAGGGGAGGGGAGGGGAGGGGAAAAAGGAGCATGTATTTCGAAGTTTGCACCCCTTTCACTTCCCCATCTCGTAAATGTATGTCACAAATTATTTGAAAGTCCCCTCAGAATCTGTCCCCTTCTCCTCTCATCGGGCTTCTCAAAATACTCTCCTCCCTCTCTTTTTCGCCGGAGTTTCAAGCTCAGTATCATGAAATGATGGATGAATTTTAACATCATTATTTCCATTTTCTTAGGTTACACAAAAAGGGATTTGAGAAGAAATGAAAGAATCGTTCCTAAAGAAATGTTTCGTTCCCCTTTCCATCTTTTCCTTTTAGCATATTTCATTTTCACCTCTTTCTCACTGGGAAAATAGTTTTGGATTCTAACTCATGATTCACACACTGAGGAATCCGGGCAAAGACCCTTTTCCTTCTTCAAGGGAAAAAGACAAATCTATCCAAAATTACACTCGGGATTATTGATGCAAACTTCGCATATTATGATACTTCCATCAGATTCAGATGAGTGAATAATAGTACCTAAAATTTTCTTTTTCAAAAAAAAAAAAAAAAACTTGCATGGTGATAGAAAAGGTTCTTATAGCTATTCAAATTAGTTATAGGCTGGGTGCGGGGAGGTGTTTCACTCGTATAGGGTTTATTCAATTTGTACTTATTTCAATGGCGTCGGCTTTGCCCCACCGCATTGAACAGCTTTGTAATTTATAAAGGTCACCATCAGCAAGATTTTGGGCGGATGCTTTCTTCTTTTGGTTTGACAAAGTTCTCACACTTTCTGGCATTTGGTGACCCTAGTGTCATTTGGGCGCTGGGGACATAGAGGGTCTCGTCTTGTGGGCATGTGTAAGTTGGTGCAAAAGAGAGAACCAATGAGGAAAACATGCGCAAGGCTACTGCCTTTGGCCAATGGATTCATTAGAGATTTAGTTGTAGATCCAAGATAATCTTGAGAGCTTTTTGATACTTCTAGTACGTAATGTCCCTTATGGTAAGGTGAGGCAAGTGAAGTGCATCATGTTTCAAGTCTCTAAGGCTCATCATCCATGGTACTAACTAGTTACACCAAACTACCCAGCAAGTTTTTTACCCTAGGTAAGATGAGGTCGCCACAACACGGAAATCGGACTCTTTTTCTTCCCAAAGCTTAAACAGTAGGAATCAAATAATGGTGTAATATTCCATAAAGGCCAAACCCATTTTTAAGGGGCGTCACCCATGGAATAGGTATTAGGTTACAGTACGTCCCAAGTTTTGGAATCAAGTAAGTAAATGCCCACCATTGAAAACAGTTCATTCTGCCCCACCCCTCCCAGGGGAAATGGTGGAGGTCAGAGCGTAGACCCTTCCTGATGATGGCTGAGAGTAAAAAGAAATGAGAAATAGAAGGGACCGCAAGGGGGGAGTTATGAGCGTCAGAAGTTCTCTAATCTCAAACATTTTTGCCAACCTACGAAGTTAATTGCTATTAATTTGGACTCAACAAACAAGTACAAGGTAACATAGCATCTTGAGCATAAACTGTATTATGTACATGTGGGATTCTATTGAATTTTATCATTCTGCTGTCATGCATGACATTAACTCTTAAAGTACAAATTAAACAAGTGACACAATCCACAAGAACCATATAACAAACATACCCAACTCCATTAATTATTTCCTGCATAATCAGGAGTGATGAGCAATCAAGAGCTGAATATTTAAAAAAAAAAACAAAACAAAACAAAAAAACAGCTACAGTCCAGTACATCTTTAATCATTAATGAGCACACCACTGATACCTGATTTCATATTTTTCCAAGCAATAAAACATTTCACTACATCATACATTCATTATTCCCCAACAGAATCACTCACAGACCACAAAGATAATATGTCTCTACCTGTAGTTAACTTTGTTAAAAATCATAACCGATAGCATCCCATTTCACCTATGTCAGCAGTCAGTTAATCAAACATTGTATTATTGATGCAAAAGCAAAGTCGCCTTGACAGAAAAGGCAGGCAAGCAACCAATTTAAGATGCAAATGTCAACTGTACAGAGAAAGAGATTTCTGCTGGAAGAAAGAACCATATGCATGTAACTCCAAGATTTCTTAAAAAAGATAGATTCACAGGGGCCCCTTATACAGTGAACTAAGCAACCAATAGGAAGGTTAGTCTGTAAGTTTATTCTGACATTAGTCCCTTGGCCTGTCCACTGTTGAAATTAAAGCAGCTTCTACCGAAACACAACCTTCTGCCCTTTATTCTATATTTCAAACCCTTTTCAAAATTATATGTAAGTGGGATATAGTTTCTTGATCACCAATAAAATTTGTCCTCCAGTAAGTTTCAATTTTCAGGTTATCAAGTTAATATTTGAATATAAAGTTCGTTTCAGAATATTTTTATTTTTCAGGTTTTTAAGATAAAGAAATCAAGGTTTTATTTGTGGATATTCCAAGAAAAAAGATAAAAAATTTTACAGATTGAACACCATGTATGAATAATATCAACATCCTCTCTATTCAGCTAACATTGACTACATAGTACAAGTCATTGCAGTGTCAAAAAATGCAATCAAGGAGACACTCAGATTTTTTTTTTTTTTTTTTTTTGGCCCTCTTTTGCAATTTTCAATTGTTCTGGAAAGAACAAAAGATATATCAAACCACGTCAGGTAACAACCGGATCAATATAAACATCAGGAGAGAAGGTGTCAAACAGTACAGAGAGACAACCTCTACCTGATCCATAAGCTGTCCCCTTCTGACAACATGCAACATTATCCATGAAAGTCAGCAGTGTGTGCATGCAACTTCAAAGGAGCTTTAAAAGTAAGCAATATCAGCTCAAAGTCTAACATCAAACGTAGAATTGAACATTAGACTGAGGATACAGGAATCTTGTGCTTCACCTTGCAATTAAACTTTCCTGCCAAAGAGACAAGGGGAGAAATATTTGAGACCCACTGAAATGACAAAACCTTCCAAATATAGCTGCACCAAAAAGGTCATGTATGAACCTTACTTGCTGTGAGAATTTTCTACTTTCTTCCAACATAAGCAGCCAATTTAGACAAATCTGGAACCCAAAATGATAACTCTGAAGAACCTGTAACAAACATAAGACTTCCAGGAGCCCATTTTAGAACAGGTGGTTCAGCTTGTGTACTCAACCAACAGGCAACCTGATGAATAGGAAGCTTTAGAAAAATATCATAGAAGTAAGAAAAGGAAACAGTAGGAAAGGAGGTTGCGATTGAGCACACATCAGTAACTTAATTGAACAATCAACTTCACAAAGGATCTCTAAGATAGAAGCTCAAGCATCATATGAACACCCATAGGACTTAGACACTGATTAGGAACAGAATTTCTTGTTCTGGACTTCCAATAAAAAGGGAACCAACTCAAGGTTTGGAACTTTCTTCATAAAGTCTCCAAACTTCAACCATATTTACAGTGGTGTATGTGGGATTGGGGGGGGGGGGGAGGGGGAAGGAGATGCAAGCTTATGTTTCCTTGCATTGGACTGTTTATCCTGAAGACAGGCCAATTATATGTCATTATTTCCATAGGTATGTGTAGATTATAGATCAGTGTTAAATGGATGTCTAGGTACAATAACTTGAAGGACTCACAAGGAAAAAGAAGGTATGCATAGGCTCGAGTCAAATTTATGACTCACAGATAAGAGCTAGCGCCTAAATATGGATATTGCTAATGAGATTTATAGATATCCAACTAATGTTAAAGAATAAAGGATCTGAAACCATACTTCTTTGCCACTACGAACACTCCAAGCATAAACATTACCGTCCCCAGAACCTGCCAAATGGGAAAATTATCAAAATAGATACAAAAGTCAGTCAAAGTGAAAACATTTACACATTGCTTAGCAATCGGCTCTTCTACTCAGGACATAACTGATAAGAATGGTAGAGAACTAGGTATCATGTTAAGTAATTGACACATTCCAAGCATAGGAACCAATCAGCAATATTCAACATGACTTTTTCAAAGTGCTAGTTGACAAGTGAAAGCAAGACAATGCAATATTTTTGAAAGCTGGCAAACCACAGTCAGACAGTAGACAATGTAAAAGTTAGCTGATTAGGAGCATTTTACTCACAGCATCCATATGTATCATAAGAACCTCTCATGTACGTGGAAGACTGGTAAACAGAACCATGTGAAAAAAGCCATGCTAAACAGAGGAGAGAAGAGATAGAAATAGCAGCTAATGATTACATAGCATGAATATAATGACCTAACAGCAGCATACCACATCCAGCACTATTAAAAGAAAATGACAAGCAAATGCTGCTCATGATCACCTAACAAACAGTGAATAACAAACCTGAAATGACAAACATTCCCTCCGGGCTGAAAGAGGCCTCCAAAGTTGCATCACTTGAAACAGGCTTGACATTGTATGTTGATAGCTGAAGGGATTGTAAAGAGGTTGTCAAATAAAATTAGCACCTGTGGAGATAAAACACCTATGTGGAAGCTTCCTAAAGTAACAATGACTCACAAGTGTGCCACGGAATGAGTCAAGCACATGAACATGCCCATCGGCAGTCGTCAGAAGCATCAGTCTTCCATCATTACTGAACTTCACAACATTAGGATCAGACATATCTCCCCCCACAGAAAAAATGTCAAAAGGACCCTTCAAAAATATAACTTCTGAAATTTTAGTATCTTATCTAACTGTAAAATTATATGACATGCCAGAAAAATTGTAATGTGTTATATGTATCAACTTCTAACCTTTTCATATTTGCGGGAATCAAACATTCTTACACATCCACCAAAAGCAATGGCAAAGACAACTCCTTGATCATCATATGTTGTAGCTGGTCTTCCTTGGACACGCAGAAGGCCCTAAAAACAAAAATAAGATAATACAGGAACTACAACGATCTAGAAATGAAAACCAGGTTGTTAACATTCACACCTGACATTTTTCAGCTCTTTGGTCCCAGAGCAAAACAGTCCGATCAAGAGAGCCAGATATAAAGCACTCATTTCTAGAACACAAACTAAGGGATATAACTCTGGAAATCAATAGAAGAAGAATTTAGTCCCATATCAAAAGTCATATTAACAGATATTGCAGCCTTTTAGATATACCTGTCATGATGACCCTTGAAATAACGTAAGTACTTGTTATCATGCAATGAAAGAAGCCGCAGAGATTCTGAACCATTAAAAATATAATTAAATTGTCATGATTTTTAAACTTGCAATGCACAGATACTGGAATGAAAAAACATACCATCCCAACCATTCTTTGATGAGTATATAACAGTTGTGGGATGAGAAGTGAAGCTAACCAGATCAACCCCATACTTTTTGCTGTTGATTGTCTTCAAACATCTAGTATCAACAATTCTTAGTAAATGAGAATGATCATTTTCTATGATAAAAAACTATAGAATTCATCAAATCACAGAGTTATGTAGTAATAATCCGATAAAGTTTAAAGATAAGGAAACCCACTAGAGATCTAGCATGTCTTGAGTTACAAATACTTTAGCAGAGGTAAAATATGCATAACAGATAAGCTATTAACTACTTGTACAGAGACATGCTACATGTTGTCTTCTCTTCTGGGGCTCAGCTCATTAATGATAACCGGGGAGAGACTTAATTCAGAATTTCATGAGAGAACATAGATGCTCTAAGATACTTTCAAGTTGACACTATCTTCATGTGTAAAGTACGTTCAATACGTACTTTGTTCATGGATCCATAACCTTTAACATATTATCAAAAACCAACAAGTTTAAAAGAATTCAGAAACAAGAGAATCTAACCAGCTAGTCAAAGCAAAGCAAGGCTAACAAAAAGAATAACATAAATTATCTAGACAATTCAAATTCACAATAATTTCAAAAACAGATGCTTACGTTGCATTTGCAACATCATACAGCCTAATGGATTCATCATCACTAGCAGTCACCAGATAATTTGAAGTCCTATGGAAGTCCATTGAACTGATTCTGCCATTCTGCAATGAATCAAATATTGAGTGAGTATTCTCTTAACACCCAAAAGTAATACTCATAATACAATATTACAAACTTTCTAGGGTTGCAACTTGAAGAAAACATCTGAGTTCACATAAATAGAAATCCTCCCTAATAGATTTGGAAAAATGTACTCGTTACACCAGAGCTTAAAGGTAAATACCATATAACATCCTGAATCCCCTTGTGACTACAAAGCACACCCATTCTAGCTCTAATGAAAACTTCCAGTGGTGAAATTACACCAAAACACAACACAAATTTCATAATCAGTTACTAATTGAAATTCTCCTATCAAACAGTGTAGTAGATTTTGAAAATGAATATCTGTTCTCCTTAAACACCAAATCAGAGTAAGAAACTGCCTGACCAGAATGCTAATGTAATCTACCAAACAAATATGTTCTGTGTTTTTTCTCCAGCTTCATAGCGAGTAGGCCTGAGAGTACAATACAAAACATAAATCTAACTACTCAAAATTATACCTGATACCTAATTTCATCAAAATGGATGCCAAACTACTTAGAATGAAATATGATCAATATAAGTGAAAACTAAACTGAATAAATAAAAAAATAGTTAATAAATTTCATCTAATCCTTCCTTCTAATTTCCCAATTAATAAGCAAATAAAGAAAATTATACATATACAGAGAGAGAGAGAAATACACACGTAGTCCCGAAAAGCCATGCCAACTTCCATACTTTGTAGAATTTCTTCAGTGAGTTCCAGAGAAACCTTTTCCTCTCTTTCTGATTGCCCTCCTGCAAATTGAACAGACAAAATTACACCATGGAAAAGATTAAACGGATTTTTGAAACATCAAGCGATTTTAAGTATGGGTCAACCATACCTGCCATTTTTTAAACTCTTAAGAGCTTCTGCAAATTTGAAAATTATGGCGCAAAAAGAAAAATAGAGAAATTATTAAACAGCCAGCTAAAGAGAGCTAGGGGAGGAGCGAGAAGTGGTCTTATGGAGCTCCGAATTATTACTGGACTTATCAGCCGGTCGCCCGGGCCCATCCATTTTTCTGGGCTTTTAAGTTAAATGAATAATTAACGTCATTTAATCAGTTGTCTAGAATTAGGTAGTATTTGTCCTTCCAGTATTCGTCCTTTTTTTTCCTGCTAGTAATTTTTTTTTTTTTTTTTTTTTTTTTTAAGAATTCTATTTTTTGTCTACATATCCATGTTTTTCTTTTTCCATTATATTTTAAAATTAATTTTTTTTTATTTTAAAAAATAGAAAATTATTCACTTGTACTTTATTTAAAGTTAAATTTAAAATTTTCTTCATTTTTTTTTTTCATCAAGAAAATAGTTTCCATTAACTAGGAGAATTAGCCAAACAGGCAGAACTAAAAATTTTCTTGTTAAATAAAAAGAGTAAATTTTATTTCTTCGATAAAATAATAATTTTCATGTATAATATATAATCTCATGTAATTGGTTAAGTCCTATACATATTTAATTGGTTTAATCATTTTCGAATAATTGGGAATCTAATCATCACAATTTAAAAATACCTGGAGTACTAATTAAGCAATAAGGAGTGCTTTATCAATCTTGAGATATCATAAGCACTTATTCCTGTGTGTTTTTTTGTCTTTTTCTTTTGTGAAAAAATAGATATATGTTCGATCTTCTGTGTTTTTATATTTATATATATATTCAAACTTTTAGATCATACATAGCTAACAATTGAAATGAACTCCACAATTTTTGTATTAATCTGGCAATAATTTGATTAACCATCTTCGTATTTCATTATAAGCTACAAAAATATGCAAAGGAAATTGTGTCTGTTCAAGAATCAGTACTTCCTAATGATTGACTCCGCCTTTCAAATTTTTATCCATATTCAAGATATGTAATTATTACTTCCTTCAATAGCAAATTATTTATAATAATCATAATAATAATGGTTTCACCAGTGAAATCTGGTTTCCTTCCAAAAGAAAAACAACTAAGGAGAAGAAAAAACCAAAAAAAAAAAAAAAAAAAAAAGGGAAAGACAAGGGCTCTCTGTATCTTATGCAACATCCTAATATTTTTCCATTTCATGACATCAATCAAAGTCTCCCAAACACTTCTTGATGAGAAATAGTACTCAAAAATGTATACAAAAGAAATTAAGAACCTCAATAATCATACTCTACAGCAGCTAGAGAATTTCTTCTTTGACAGCAAATACTAATTTACAGTTTCTAAAACCGCGACAAATTGGAAATGATTTACCCTCAAAAATAAAAGGGGAAAAAAAAAAAAGAAGCAGCAGAGGAAGAATGAAATGCATGCATCCGGCCGGCATTAATTATTACATTACTGGCACAGGAAGAACCACCTCAGAAGCGGCGCTGCTAGCGGTGGAGTCACGGTTTTGATCTTCATTCACAGCAGACTTTTTAATAAATTCTATGCAGTCAGCAACAGCTTCGCTATGGTGAGGCTCGTACGAGTAATTATACTGATACGAAGTCGACCTTTTATTGGTAGCCGGTTTCTCCGTTTTCCTTCCGTGTGGAGTAGCAGTAGCCTTGGACAGAGCAGATAACATAATCAACCTAAAAACAGCTTCCCGGAAACGATCCAGCAACGACATCGGCGATATCCGGTTGTTCCTACTCCTTGTCCTCGGCGTACAGAACGGATTTCTCACGCTGAATCTTCTTCCCTTGGCTCCTTTCTCCATTTCTGTTCTGTAGGCTTTGGCTGTAGTTGTTCTTATAGTTGGAGTTTTTCTCAGAGGTCTGTGTATGTATGATTGATTTTTCAAGAATCTATATAGGAAAGCACAGCAAATTGCCGTTGTAGTATATTTAATATATGGGGCTATGTCACCCTAAAATGACTGATTCAATTTCATTTGGTATTAATTTGAAAAAAAAAAAATTATAAAAGAAAGACATTAAAATTGTAATATATATAGAGCTGAAATATGATACAAGAAACTACCAAAAACAAAAAAAAAATTGATACAAGAATGTTTTTAATGAAATTCGAACTTAAAATTTTCATGTGAATAAGTAAAGATATCTAAATAAAGAAAATTACACTATTAAATTGTCACTTTATTTTTAAGAGATGATAATTTATATTAGGAGCAATATTTTTTTGCAATAGTAAAATCATAGTCAAAGGGATGAGGAGGTTTTGGTTGGGTCCTGGGGTGGCTGCATATGCGGGTTTTAGGCCTAAGCAACATGTTAGCCACAAGAATATTGGTTTTTTCATTTTTGTGCTGTAACGTTAATAGGTAGCCAATAAAAAGGTAACACGTCAAGAAGAAAGAATTAACCCAATAAAGAAAAATGACAGGTGGGTATATTTAACTCAATTAATTTCATTAGATATGTGTAGCTGAATTGTAACTATCAACCAATTCTGCGGAAAAAAAAAAAAAAAAAAAAAAAAAAACTCTGTATAATTAATTTATTTGGAGAAAAAAAAATTAATGAAATTCGGTGCATGGTAGGGTGGGAATTGTAATTTAACAAATAATCAAATAAAAAACAACTTAAATAATAAATAATAAAAATTGAATATTGAAATTCAAAGTAATTATCAATCAATAAAAAAAAAATATTAAGTAAATTAAAAACAAAAATAAAAATAAAATAAAATTATTTTTGCTTTAAATCCTTCAGATTAAGTTGTGTTTGTTTGTCAAAGAATAGAAAGTTAGTGATAATAAAATTCGATAGGTATATAATTTGTTAAAAAAATTAAAGATTAAAAAAATAATAATAAAAATATTTATTTTATTTAAATTAATAAAAATAAAATAAGATGGTTTATTACAACAGCATTGACGGTGACTGAATCTTGCAAATTTTTCGATTTAAAAAATGAACATAATTTGGAGTGTAATGCCAACTAAACTAAAAATTACTCAACTTAAGTACATTTCAATTATTTTTATTTTTATTTTTTTGAAAAAATGCCCAAATAATTTCATTGGGTGTGGGTTCCTCTTCAACTATTATCCCGTAAAATTCGGGCCTATTCGAGAAGGTGACGTACTCTGGTATGATGGGGTTCACCGTTTTATTATATATATATATTACATTTTTGTTTTGTTCCTTTCTCCCTTCTTTTTTAATTTTTTTTTCAAAAAAAAAAAATTGTCTAATTTTAATGTTTATTTAAAAATTAAATTAAATTCAAAAATATCAGTTATATTTTTTTACTGAGAGTAAATTATAGAAATTTATATTTTATAAAATCTAAAAATATTTATTTTTAATTTGAATTTATAAAGTATAATAATAAATAAGATTATTATTATTTAAGTTAATTTTTTTATGTACTTGTTTTTCATTCAAATTTTACAAATATAATTTTTTAAAATAAAAATATTTTAAGTTTTTAAGTAAAACTTGTTTTGAATTTCATTTCAAATAATAATAAGCATTGGACAATCAGCCGTCTACAGTGGCTACTGTGTAGAGAGAATATTGGAAACAAGCAGTTCAATTTTTTTTTTTTTTTTTTTTTTGTCTTATTCGCAAGATTCACATGCCTACATGTGCCATATATATATATATATATATTTTTTTTTTTTTTTTTCTTTTGTCTATTTTTACATGACACGTATAGTTAATGTCTTCACTATTTCTTTCCCAACCCCTTATTTATTTATTTTATTTATTTTTTTTTTCAAACTCTATTTTATATAACCGACTTACCGACCGAATTATCCTCTTGTATTTTCCTTTGGGAATTCGTATGAGACATTTGTTCAATTCTTTTATATTAAAAGAACTCAACCACCAAGATAATGTATTAAGAATAATGACAAATATATATACATATACATATTTTTTAGAGATAGTGAACTGGTAATAAATTAAAGATAAGAGAATTTATAATTTTGGGGTCCGACGTGTGGAGCGCGACATCTGGAGCTCGACATTGGGAGGCCGATCTCTCTAATAAAGTACTCTGACTCTACTTGATACATTCCAAAGATGGACTTCGACACATACGAAGAGAAGTCTACATCGACTTTACGTGAAGTACT
>JAXGGT010000002.1:2766750-2802449 GCA_035583425.1 Marsdenia floribunda
ATAAGATGCTTAGACAGCTTGCTAAGGATAAAGCCCAATGTAGAAAGGACTTAGGCTCTTTCTGTGAACAATTCGGTTTTCCTTCCTGTAGAAGTAAGCCCCATAAGCCCATAAGCAGTCCAAACATAGGACAGCTCATTATGAGTCCAAAAAGCCTTACAGGCCCAAACCCCAAACATGGATCCTGAGAATATCCTTTTTACTGTAGCTCATTAACAGATATATATCGGGATGAATAATATATATATATATATATATATTAAATTTATATAAAAAAAGAATTAATTAATCATATAAAAATATTAAAAAAAAATAAACATAAGTTATAAAAAAAAATTTTAAAAAACTTTAATATATATATTTTGTATCGGTGTGAAATGTAGGATTAGTATATATATATTAATAGCATTTATACATGAGTAATTATTTGGATGGTATCAATCTCATCTACGACTATTAAAGCTTATAAATTCTAACAATTTTCAAAAATGAAAAAGTTTTTTAATTAATATATATATATATATATATATATATTATGAATCTAATATTGATCTCAATTGTATTTCTTTTAATTATTATAAAAAAAAAAATATTAATATACTATTAATCCCAAAAGACTCAAACACGTTTATTGTTTTCCAAAATTTGTCCACAAAGTAATTCTTACAACATTTTAATCTAAGAAATTAGCTCGTTTATAATTTTGTATACAAATTCATTAGTAATTTTTATTTTTATTACATTTTTTAAATTTTTTAGTATAATTATTAATTTAATTAAAATACTGTGATTTTAAAGATGACATAATTTACTTGTTTAGAGTAGAAAGATAATTTTAAAAATTTTCTCTTTTTAACCTATCAATATTTGATTAAGATTTTTATGGCTAATTTTTTTTAAATAATTTAAATAAAAATTAGTCGGTTTATAATTAATAAAGAAGAAAAATTTTAAAATTATCATTTTATCTCTAAATAAATAAATCATGTGTTAGATATATGTTATATTTAAATTGTATTTTAATAAAATTAGAACAAGAATTAATTATACTAAAATTTTAAAAAACAGTCTTTAAAAAAATTTTAAAAATAGAAATAAAAAATTTAAAATTTAAAATTAATTTGTGTAAAAATTAATATTTTTGGAGGAGTAATTTTGCTCTAATTTAACATTATGGTATTATAAGGAATCCGAATGGCTGAAACTAAGAAATATGAAGTTAACTCACTCATGTATAAATGGGCTAGTACTGCCTCTCGGTTTTATGCTGGTTGGAACAGAGCGACTTCACTGCCCGCCCTCTCGAGGGAAACAGAACTGAAACTAAACTAGCGACTACTGGACGCGTCTGTAATCGTCGTCTTCGTCGGCTGATTGCAGTAGGAATTCCGTAAACCCTAGAATAGTTCTATTCCATTTCCTTTCCTTTGTATAAACCCCTAATCAGGAACTCCCCGTTAACCCCCCAACTCATCCGTACAGTACTAATTATTCCTCCTTCCTGCAAAAACCTCTTCAAGTTCCAACTTTCCAATGCCCTAACTCTCCAATTTAAGATAAATAGTAGGAGTTATCATCCACCATGAGTCCGGTTCAGAATTTCGAACAGCACTCTCGGCTCCTGGTCGAACCAGACCTCCGTATGTTCACTTCCCCTTTAGATATCTGCATGTGTATATTTTGCATATACTTTTACTTTTTTTTGATGTTTGTTTTTAATGTCTATTTTTATTTTTAAGAAATGCACACACACACAGAGATATGTATGTATTATTATTTTTTGGGTTTATGAAACCGTCTAACCTGACATCCTTATGTTCACTTTTATGTAGATTTCTGCACGTTTATTGCTTACAAATTTTGCCTTTCTGATGTCTTCTTAGTGTTTATTTATTTATTTTTTTTAAAAAAAAACTTTTTCAATACATTATTTTATTGGTTTTTTTTTTTTTTTTTGGAGCAGCTATTCAGACGAGATTGCAGATGGCAATGGAGGTGAAGGACAGTTTGGAGATAACACACACTGGGGAGTATCTGAATTTCCTTAAATGTTATTTTCGTGCTTTCTCAGTTATTTTGTATAATGTTACAAAGCCCCAGTTCACTGATAATCCTGAGCACAAACTTAGGAACATAGTGGTTGAAATTCTTAATCGTTTGCCGCACAGTGAGGTTTTAAGACCATTTGTGCAGGAGCTACTTAAAGTGGCAATGCATGTCCTCACGACTGATAATGAAGAAAATGGTTTAATTTGTATCCGTATAATCTTTGATTTGCTTAGGAACTTTAGGCCGACATTAGAGAATGAGGTTCAACCGTTTTTGGACTTTGTATGCAAAATTTATCAGAATTTTAGGGCTACTGTTAGCTATTTCTTTGAGAGTGGGGTTGTTCCTACTCCACCACCCCCTGTATCAGGGGCAGTTAGTTCGGCATTAAGTGGGGATGATGTGAAGCCAATGGAGGTCTCTGATCAAGTGGGTCCTCCCAGTGGGCATGTTGTGCAGGGCCAACTTAATCCAAGTACTAGGTCATTTAAGGTTGTCACTGAGAGTCCGCTGGTGGTGATGTTTCTGTTTCAGCTGTATAGCAGGCTCGTTCAGACTAATATTCCTCATTTGCTACCACTAATGGTGTCTGCAATATCAGTTCCTGGGCCTGACAAGATTCCCCCCTATCTAAGAAATCACTTCACCGAGCTGAAGGGGGCACAGGTTAAGGTATGCATAAATGTTCTAATATTATTTTCTGTAATTACTTTAATATACTTTTGGTGCTATTGTTTTTCTGCATGTCCTCTTTTACGTTCCTTTTGACCCCCTTGGAAGGATGGGGATTTAATTGATGATGGAAGCTTGTCAATCGAATAGAAGAGTTGAAGGGCAATTGATGTATCATTTTCTCTGTTCGCTTCTCCATAGGCTCTTACAGATGTGATGTAGAGTTTTTGCCTCTTTCTTTCATTTGTTTCTCTTTTGGTTATTTTATTTTGAGGACTTTCTACTGTATGAAGGTTTATTCACGTTCTTATGTATATGCTATGTTTATTTTTATCAGTTTCTTTATCCATAGATGTGTAATGCTAAAATCAAGTGAATAATTCTGTTAGGAGTTGTTTCGTTGAAAACTCGTATGATACTTTTAGTTGAATTTGGTGTTTATGTGTGATTCTTGAGATTGTAAATGAGCCGACTGAACACAAACATGGTTTATGTGCTCTTTCATTCATTTACTTTTAGTACGAGCTGAATATGAATTGAGTTTTGCATGAATCATAGAGTTGAGGTCATGTTTGTTTGTTCAGATAGTTTGGCTGTCACTCTTTATTAGTTATATCCATGATTAGTTTGAACATTCTGCTTCAAGTTATTATGCAAAAGGTTATAGTTGTGGAATTCCTAACATTTTTCATCATAATCACAATTTATAAACTTGTGCAATGTTCAATTGCATGGAAGTCAATACCATGCCAATAAGCATTTAGCTATATAAAATTGTGCTGTGTCTCTATTCAAGATTCTTTAATAAACAAATGAACATGAATGACTTGAAAAGAGAGTTATCCATGAAGTGGTTGGTTCATTTACGATTATGGTGCTACTAAATCTTGCCTCAAAATGTTGAACTAATCAATTATTTCTGATGGAGTTGCATGCATGTGCAAATCCCAGCATAATGCCTAACAACTTGGAAAGAAGCCATTATAGTAGATTGACAAATGTGTGCACTTGACTTTGTGTGTGAGAGAGGTAAAGATGATTGTAAAAGATAGGTTTTAGCCAAAGCCCAAGTTCTTTAATTGTTTCTCAAACCTCCTTTTTATCACTTTTCCTTTGGTTATCTTGATGAATAGCCCATTTACCACTTAATAGATTAAATTGTATGTGTTTGCAGACAGTTTCTTTCTTGACTTATTTGCTGAAGAGCTTTGCCGACTACATTAGGCCACATGAGGAAAGCATTTGCAAAAGCATTGTTAACCTGCTTGTCACCTGTTCAGACTCCGTTTCTATACGTAAGGTGAAGTATCTATTATTCTATTGTATTGAATTTTAATTGAATTTTTCTCTTATCATCCAGGAGTGTAATAACCTATAAATCTTGTTTGCTGCAGGAATTGTTGGTGGCCCTGAAGCATGTTCTTGGGACTGATTTCAAGAGGGGGTTGTTTCCTTTGATTGATACCCTATTGGATGAAAAGTAAAATTTCTTTTGTGTGAACTTTGTTCAAACATATATATTACCAGAGTTGCTTAGGTTGTTTGGTCTTAAGCACTATGTTTTGAAACACATTTTAACATCATTTAGTGGATGTTGGTCTGTCTTTCTTGTCCTATCTTTTCATTTAGTTTTACATACTGCACAACTTCTAGCTGATTTTTGGTCACATTTCACTGCTGATTTTATGTTCTTCTTCCCTTTTCTTTTTTGGTTCCGATACTGTTATGCTTCTTGTTTAAATTATGTGGTTTTCTATTATCTCTTTATGTTCCTTTAGTTTGCAATGTGTCTTGGTTCAATTTTCTCATTAATGGTCTTAATTATTGGTATTCAATCTACTTCGTGTCCATTTGCTTCTAGTTAATTGGTTAATTGGTTTCTTTTTCTGAATATGTATAATTTTGTATTTGCAACAAATTGTGTCAGGGTTCTTGTGGGGACTGGAAGAGCATGCTTTGAGACTTTGAGGCCATTGGCTTATAGTTTATTGGCAGAGATAGTTCATCATGTTCGAGGAGATCTTTCTTTGTCTCAGGTATGCTCTGATGTAATTTCTTGTTGTTATATTCCATTGATAATACTATCTATCTCCTTAGGGCTGAGATAAGATTGAAGCTGCTATGTGCATGAATACTATTTTTGATAATTGTGGGTGGTTTCACTGTTAGTATCTATAGATAGAAGAACTACTTTACCTGTATCTTCATTTTGGGGAAGCTTGACATGGTTGTGATATTGTTTGCGTGGCATTGGGGGTGCAATTTATTGAGGTTGAGCTTAGCAATTGGACATTCAAGCTCAAGCTCATATAAATACCCAAAGCACAATGCCTGGCTTGTGCTTGACAAATTTTTTTTCGGCTCAAGCTTGAGTTGATACATAAATCAAGATACTTGAGCTGACTCGATTAAGCTTGATAAAGCTTCATTTGCTCAATTGGTCCAAAATATTCTTATGTTCGAACTGGATCTCGAGCTTGAGTTTCAACTTCATGTAAACAATAATATAATTTTAACTTTTTAAGGTTAAAATAATAAATTGAATAAATAATTTATAGATTATGCTCAACTAGGTTTGACAAGTGTCAAACTTAGGGTTCAGGAAAAAAAAAAAAAAAAAGAATCCCTTATTCTTTTGATAGGTTACAATAGATATTTATATACAATGAAGAGTCCTAACATAACTGTACAAGAAAGAAATTTACACAATAATTTGTGTAATTACCAGAATATAAACTTAACTAAGACTCCTTAGCAGTAAAACTATATCAGATAGGCTCCTTATCCATAAAACTATATCAGATGTATCTTATCCATAATAAGCCTTATTAGATCCACAATTCTCTCATCAGATAATCTGACAACAAGTATTCGAGTAAAGAACTGAACTATGTGAATTGGGTTATTTGAGTAGCTTGAGCTTGACTCTATTGTCAATAGTGTTGGATTTGAGTAGAGAGGTTAACGACTGAACAATTTGCGTGTAGAACTCGTTCAAGCTCGTTTGTATTTGTTTTAAAGCTTGTTCATTTAATACTCAAAAACATGAATACAAAATTTAGGTTGTTTATTAATTGAAGGAACACAAGTTTGTTTGCAAACAAATTTGATTGTTGGTGAACACTCTATTATATGTATAATATTATTTTTATTTCTATTTTCTAAAAAATTCAAATTTAAATTCATTTGAACTTGATCCAGATAATTGAAACTATTTAAATTATTTGAATGGTTCGAACTTGACTTGTAATTAAATGAAGCACACATGAATGATCAGAAATTGAACTTTATGGATAAATAAACAAATGAATTCGAATAAAAATTTTTCCTTGAACCTATAAAAGAATAAAATCCAACAACGATTGAGTACTACACGAGTTGAACTTGAAAATCTTAGGCTCAATTCAGCTCGACTTATTTAGAGCTCTGCCTGCAAGCGAGAGTTGTTTACACTTGTTTGGCATCATCATTTAGGTTGTTGAGCTAATGCTGCGGTTGCCTTACTATTGAGGTTTAATTAATGTCTTTTGTGTAAAGCTTTTACATACAGTACTTGGTCATTTATTTCCAACATGCTAATGCTCTTGTTTACCTGCATTTACTGTTGTTATATCATCATCATTGTTGTTCCTGTCAAGTCAGATTGTTTACATGATTCCTTTATGCCGTGTGACATTGTTAACTCTTTCATCTGTTTGTGTTGCAGTTATCACGGATCATTTATCTTTTTTCAAGTAACATGCATGATGCTTCCTTGTCACTTAGCATCCACACAACTTGCGCTCGTTTAATGTTGAATCTGGTACCTATATTAACAACTCTTTTTGTTAACTTAAGGCCCAAGAGCCTAAGTGTTATTCTTCTCCTTGCCACTGTTTTTGATGATGCTAACTTCTCGAATGTGCTATTTGTCATTGATTTTTAGGTCGAGCCAATTTTTGAGAAGGGTGTTGACCAACCATCTATGGATGAAGCACGCATTTTATTGGTCACAATCTTGGACCTCCTTTTAGACTCTGTTATATATATTCTCAAAAAAACTCTTCCTGAGAAGATGAGTTGACCTTTACTAGCTATATTTTTCTGCTGGGAATAATTTGTCCTGTCCTTCACTGCAGGGTCGAATTTTGGATGCTTTTATTGGTAAATTTAATACTTTTAAGCGCACTATTCCTCAGGTAGTCATAAATTTAAACTATTTTCAGTATTGTAAATCACTCATGCATTAATCGATATGCTTGTTTGAACTAAGAAGATTGAACCATCTGCTGTGATCTCTTTAACTGAATAACTGTACTGATGCTTGTAAAAAGAGCTGCTATTTATTTTTTCAACCTTTTTCATGTAAATTTGACATGTAGACTATGGTTTGTCCCTCTTGCCTTTTTGATTATTCAACATTATCTATCATGGGGTATGGCACTTCCATGATTGCTACATTTTTATTTTTGTTTGGGAAAACAATGTACTGAATTGCAAAAGGGACATTTCATTTATGGTTACATGTTCAGGAAAACCTTTCCAATATTATGCATTTAATTTGGAGGTTTTGAGCATCTCAGTATTCCCCTTTTTGGTGCTCTTTTAAGAGGGTGAGGTCTTTGTGGTTGATATATTCCTTCACTGAAATTTCTTCTTTTTGTTATCTGTTATTTATGAATCTCAAACTTATGATGTTTAGTTGAGCAGGAAGTTTGAAAACAAGCTTTTCCGAAGAAGTTCATCAGAATTTGAAAATCTTTTTACTCTCTGCTGTCACTTTAGTTCCAAATAGTTTGAAACTTCACACACAATTAAATGTCGAGCTCTTTGCTTATTAGCTAAATGTCAGAGGTCATGCATTCCTCTCTCATTACATTTTTACTCATTAAATGTTCTCTGGGCTAATAGCATCTTGACCCTTCTTCTGTATGACAAATCTTTTTGTATAGTAATTTTTTCAAATACCTCTACATGTAAATATTTTTGATAATATGTCAAAACAATATATAATTTTAAATGTTCAAATATTAGTATGCTAGTATTTTAATGATAATCTTAATGCCTTGCAATTAAGAAAGAAAGTTGCCTTGTGTGTAGCCAAGGCATATCCGTGTAAGAACTATGATTCTTTGCTCTTTGCTAAATTGACTTAGATTGCCACTTGCTCTAAAAGTTTAAGCTTGATAGAGAGGGGTTAATCTGATCACTTAATGCACTCCCTCATGTGTAGGTTGAACACAAATTTTCATACCAAACGCCTAACATGTGAATAGTAATTAACAAATGGAGCAAAGGTAGAGTTGAACACAAGACCTGATACTATGTTAAATTGAGTTAGATTGCTACCTGCTTTAAACGCTTAAGCTTGATAGGGAGGGGTTAATTTAACCACTTAACACACTCCTTCACGTGTAGGCCCAACACATATTTTCATAACACGTGAACAATAATTAACAAATGGGGAAAAAGCAGGAGTTGAACATAAGACCTCCACCTATGATACTACGTTAAATTGAGTTAGATTGCCATCTGCTTTAAAAGCTTAAGCTTGATGGAGAGGAGTTAATTTAACCACTTAATTTAAACATATTCAAGTTAAATGAGTTAATGGTTCAGTTAGATGCATGATTTTGTAGTTCTTGATTTTCATTTCCCCTTTATTTTGATATTCAAGTTGAGAGAATTAAGAGTTAGATCTAAGATTCTTTTGATGTGATACTGTCCCTGTATTTGCTAACTTATCTTCATTAAAATGGAAAGAATTCCCTTTAGAAAATTAACTACAAGAACTCTTTTTGTGTTTGTCTTTGATTATAGCTTCTGGAAGAGGGAGAGGAGGGGAAGAATAGATCCAGTACAAGATCAAAACTGGAACTTCCAGTTCAGGTAGTTTGATAACCATGCCTTTTCGCATGAGATTTGATGCAATTCAATGCATATCCACTTTGTTACATCATGATTTCTTTTTTGCTATCATTATTAGAAAACTGGGAAGGCAATTTCGTAAGGGGTCACATAGTATTTCTATGATAGAACTGGTTAAATTTATCCATTCTGATAGGTCTCCAAGTATTGAAAGCAGAGTAGTATGTTTGTACACCGTCAGTTATGTATGGGATTTCTTTTCTTCTTCCTCTTCCTCTTGTTGATCTTAGAGCTTTTGTAACTGAATACAAGAATTGTTTCATTGTGAGAAATATATAAAATTGACAAATTTATTAATTTGGAGTTACGATTTTATGCTGGAAGAAATCTGAATGATAATCATTTTGTTTGTGTTGACTCCACTTTGCCTTAAACTGTCATTCCTTAATTAACCAATTTAAATAAATCTGTTCTCTTATCTATCAATCCAATTCTTGAATGCTTAGCACAATAAAGGTATTCTAGTTTTTATTTTTTTTTCCCTTTTTTTTTCCCTTGGGGTTGGGGGTGGGAGTTTGAACCAATTCTAGTCCTTGATAATGATGCTGTACATTTCTGTGGACTCATGATCAATTTGTGCTAATATATAAATAAGGGAGATGAGTTTTTCTGAATGCTTTCAAATCAATAGCTCTTCCTACAATATTTGTTTTTGGCGACCCTTCAGCTGTCAACTTCCATATGCTTTTTGGTTCTTGTTAGACATCATCCCAAAAACTTTACATAAATATCTTTTTGCTACATATTCAAGTTCTATTGTGATCAGGACCTGTTGTATATATATCTAGGTTATAATTTCTTCGCCCTTGTGCACTCTTGTTGTATGCTGGTTAATGGTCTTCTTCTTCCCTTTCATTTATTTAATCCTTTCATTTTCTTTATATTTTATTTTAAATATAATGCTCTTTTTTCTGATTATAAGCTAAATGTTGCAGGCAGTTCTAAGTTTGCAGGTCCCAGTAGAGCATGCAAAGGAAGTCAGTGATTGCAAGCATCTAATTAAAACACTGGTTTTGGGTAATTGTTCCTCTTCCGTTTTTTTCCTCTTCAAAAGGTTTTCATTCACTGTTATAAATCTATCTGACTTGTATTTTGTTGCACATGTGGCTTGCTTGTTCATTTTGCACAATGGAATTCCACTTCAATTTCAGGAATGAAGACCATTATTTGGAGCATCACTCATGCACATTTACCACGCTCTCAGGTAATTATTAATCTTTCTACCTAATATCCACAAGATATCCATGCATAGTAGTTTATCTTTATGTTTTGAGGTACGCATTTCCTTCTAGGTTTCACCATCCACACATGGTACATCTCCACAAGTGCTTGGGGCACCTACATCAGGTTCTTCTATTGCGCAACCTTTTAAAGGAATGAGAGAAGATGAGGTATGAAGTATTGTGTGAGGGTACGAATGTGCTTATCTTTAGGTGTCTTCTTACCTCTCTAGTTTTGATAGGTGTGGAAAGCTTCTGGTGTTCTGAAGAGTGGTGTACACTGCTTGGCTCTGTTTAAAGAAAAGGAGGAGGAGAGGGAGATGATCCATCTCTTTTCCCAGATTTTGGCTATTATGGAGCCTCGAGACCTAATGGATATGTTCTCACTGTGCATGCCACAACTGTTTGAGTGCATGATTTCAAATACACAACTAGTCCACATATTCTCGACCCTTTTGCAAGCCCCAAAGGTGTTCCGACCTTTTGCAGATGTTCTAGTGAATTTCCTTGTGAGCAGTAAGCTTGATGTTCTGAAGCAGCCTGATTCACCTGCAGCAAAACTTGTTCTTCATCTATTTCGCTTTTTGTTTGGTGCTGTTGCAAAGGCTCCTTCAGACTGTGAAAGGATTCTGCAGCCTCATGTCCCCGTCATCATGGATGCCTGCATGAAAAATGCAACTGAGGTTGAGAAGCCAATTGGTTACTTGCAACTGCTCCGGACAATGTTTCATGCACTTGCTGGAGGAAAGTTTGAACTTCTTCTGCGAGACTTGATTCCTACTCTGCAGCGCTGCTTGAATATGTTGTTAGCTATGCTTGATGGACCTATTGGTGAAGATATGAGGGAGCTTTTACTAGAGCTTTGCTTAACTCTTCCTGCACGTTTAAGTTCATTATTGCCACATCTTCCTCGACTCATGAAACCTCTAGTTATGTGTCTCAAAGGAAGTGATGATGTAGTAAGTCTTGGTTTAAGAACACTTGAGTTTTGGATTGATAGCTTGAATCCTGATTTTTTGGAGCCAAGTATGGCAAATGTCATGTCTGAGGTGATTTTGGCACTGTGGTCTCATCTGCGGCCTGCACCATATCCTTGGGGTGCAAAATCATTGCAACTACTTGGAAAACTGGGGGGTCGCAACAGACGTTTCCTCAAGGAGCCTCTTGCTTTGGATTGCAAGGAAAATCCAGAGCATGGACTTCGTTTGATTCTTACATTTGAACCTTCCACACCATTTTTGGTACCTCTTGATCGCTGTATAAATCTTGCTGTGGCAGCAGTCATGCACAAGAAGGGTGGGATTGATCCTTTCTACAGAAAGCAGGCTCTAAAGTTCCTTCGCGTATGCTTATCATCTCAGCTTAATTTGCCAGGAATTGTTAGTGATGAGGCATCAACATCTCGGCAGTTATCAACTCTGTTACTTTCCTCCATTGACCCATCTTGGAGAAGATCTGAGACATCTGATATAAAGGTTGGTGTTGTTGATTTTTGTTAAAGAATTTTCTGAGTAATAGATCTGATGTTTGTTACCCCCCTTCCCCCCAAATTTTAACTTCTGCATGCACTCACGTCTTTTTGGCTCACACAAACATGTTTCTGTGATTTGCTGTGTTGTGTGACATTTAAATTTCATATAGTCACTGTGAAGATCTCGATGACTGATTCACAATATCCCCTTATATTTTTGGAATGTTACTTAGGGTATCTGTGTTTTCTTCTGATTTTGTGTGGACAAAAATTGATCAGTAGCTAATTTTTTTGAAACTTCTTTCCTTTGAAGTACTTTCTCAAAAGAATTAAAAATAGTTTTTTCAAAGGCAGACTTGACATTTTTCATGATTGTGATCTTTGATCATGCTATCTCCATTATATTATATATTTAGAATTTCTTTAAATCTCCTTTTTTATCCTTGTTTTGTTGTTTTGGCTTTGATCTTTTAGCTTTCTTTATTTTCTCTTTTCGATATAACGCTTAAAATTCCCTTTCATTTTATTCTTTATTGCTTCATAATTGTTTGAACTACCACTAGAATGATTTCTGGGTGCCTTTATGGCTGCTTGCATAGTTTACTGTTTTTTTTTTTTTTTTTTTTTAAAATTTTTTACATATGGAATTCCTAAGCTAACTTTCGTTTCTTCTCGGGTCAACTCAATTCATTTGGACATGCAGGGTGACCTTGGTGTGAAGACAAAAACCCAGCTTATGGCTGAGAAATCTGTTTTTAAGATTCTTTTGATGACCATAATTGCTTCTGGTGCAGAACCTGAATTACTTGACCCTAAGGATGATTTCATCACAAGTGTATGTCGTCATTTTGCTATCATATTTCACGTAGAAAGCACATCGACGCAGACTTCAGTTAATTCTTCTTCACTAGGTGGCCCTCTTCTTGCATCTACCTCAACTGTTCCTCCAAAGTTGAGACATAATACACCTTCCAACTTGAAAGAGTTGGATCCCCTGATATTTTTAGATGCTTTGGTTGATGTTTTGGCTGATGAAAATAGATTTCATGCTAAAGCTGCATTAGATGCTTTGAATGTTTTCACTGAGACACTTCTATTCCTTGCCCGTTCAAAGCATTCAGATGTGCTAATGTCAAGGGGTGGTCCTAGTACTCCCATGGTTGTTTCTAGTCCGTCAATGAGCCCTGTATATTCACCACCTCCAAGTGTTCGT
Source organism: Marsdenia floribunda (assembly GCA_035583425.1). Classification (NCBI taxonomy): domain Eukaryota; kingdom Viridiplantae; phylum Streptophyta; class Magnoliopsida; order Gentianales; family Apocynaceae; genus Marsdenia; species Marsdenia floribunda. Next base: position 2,779,283 of record JAXGGT010000002.1, read on the forward strand.
GTCCCTGTTTTTGAGCAACTTTTACCGCGACTTCTGCATTGTTGTTACGGAAGCACCTGGCAAGCACAAATTGGGGGAGTTATGGGCCTTGGTGCGATGGTTGGAAAGGTTACGGTTGAAACTTTATGCCATTTTCAAGTAAGGATTGTTCGAGGGCTGGTATATGTCCTTAAAAGACTTCCACTTTATGCTTCTAAAGAGCAGGAAGAGACTAGTCAGGTTCTGACACAGGTTCTTCGTGTCGTGAATAATGTTGATGAGGCTAACAGTGAGGCACGGAGGCAAAGTTTTCAAGGAGTTGTGGAGTATCTTGCAAGTGAGTTGTTTAATGCAAATGCATCTGCTAGTGTAAGGAAAATTGTGCAGTCTTGTTTGGCCCTCTTAGCAAGTAGGACAGGAAGTGAGGTTTCTGAGTTGCTAGAACCTTTATACCAACCTTTGCTTCATCCACTTATCACGCGCTCACTTCGAATGAAGACTATTGATCAACAGGTAAATTATTGTCGTTGTTTTTTCCCACAAGAAGAAAAAAGGAAAAAAAAAAAAAAGAAGGAAAATCTTTGCCACTATTGTTATTAGTAATAGGAAAAGATCCTAATTTGTCTTGTATGATTGAAGGTTGGGACAGTTACTGCATTAAACTTCTGCCTAGGTTTGAGGCCTCCCCTTCTTAAGTTGACTCCGGAGCTGGTCAATTTCCTGCAAGAGGCTTTGCAAATAGCTGAGTCTGATGACACAGGTTGGGTTGTGAAATTTATGAACCCTAAAGTGGCCTCGTCATTGAATAATCTCAGGACTGCTTGCATTGAGCTGCTATGTACTGCAATGGCATGGGCAGATTTCAAAACACAAAATCATGCTGAATTGCGTGCCAAAATCATTTCTATGTTCTTCAAATCATTAACTAGCCGCACTCCTGAAATTGTGGCTGTTGCAAAGGAAGGCCTGCGTCAGGTATGTTAAACCTTATTTGGCATTTATCTTTACTTTGTATTGCAGGCTCATAATCTACTACTTTGCCTTGTATGCACATAGGTCTAATTTTTAATCCTGACCTCTGCATTTTAGGTTATTTTACAGCAAAGAATGCCTAAAGAACTTCTTCAGAGTAGCCTGAGGCCTATCCTAGTTAACCTGGCACATACCAAAAATCTAAGCATGCCCCTTTTACAAGGTCTGGCTCGTCTTCTTGAACTTCTTTCGAACTGGTTTAATGTGACACTGGGAGGTAAATTGTTGGAGCATCTGAAGAAATGGTTAGAGCCTGAAAAGCTTGCTCAGTGCCAGAAGTCTTGGAAGGCTGGTGAAGAACCAAAAATTGCTGCTGGTATGTATTAAGTTGTTCATGCTTGTTGGAATGGCTACTTCCATATATCTTGCTTATTTAACTTTTGCACATTTGAATGGGCTCTAAAGCTTGTAGTTTTATCTGTGAATACTTGGCAGCAATCATTGAGCTTTTCCACCTGCTTCCGTCTGCTGCTGGGAAATTTCTTGATGAGCTTGTGACATTGACTATTGATTTGGAGACTGCCCTTCCCCCAGGACAGTTTTATAGTGAGATTAACAGTCCTTATCGCTTGCCACTCACCAAGTTTTTAAACCGATATCCGGCTGCTGCTGTTGATTACTTTCTTGCACGAATGTGCCAGTCCAAATACTTCAGGCGGTAAAGCTTGTCTGCACTGTTGATAGTTGAGAATTGACTTACAAGTCACATGTCTTAAGCAGATTTTTTTTTTTTTCTCTCTCTCTCTCTTTTAAATTTTATGTGCTTGATTTCAGGTTTATGTACATTATTCGATCGGATGCTGGCCAACCATTGAGAGAGGAACTTGCTAAATCACCTGATAAGATAATTGCAAGCGCATTTCCTGAATTTTTGCCGCATTCAGATGCATCAGTAGCCCAGGGATCTTTTAATCACCCTACTTCGATGACTGAAGAAGGCCATATGAATCAAACCGAGAGTTCACTTCCATCTTCAACTAACACTGGCGGGACTCAAGATGCTTATTTCCAGGGTCTTGTGATGATCAAAACCTTAGTAAAATTGATGCCTGGCTGGTTGCAGAGTAACCGCATTGTGTTTGATACTCTGGTACTTCTCTGGAAATCGCCAGCTAGAATCTCGAGGCTGCAGAATGAGCAGGAGTTGAATTTGGTCCAGGCAAGTTTACAGGCTCTCTAGAATAGTCAGTTATCAGCGATTCACAAAGCTGCGTAATTGCCCAAGGATTTCTTTGCAGATGTTTCCTGTTTTTCACTTCATTGCTTGCCCGTTTCTTGAGTGTTAATTGGGACCATCTTTGTTTCTTTTATGCCATTTTATCATGCACAGTAGTTATTTTGGTTTTTTCGCTTCATTTCAATCCTTTCCTACCTGAGGTAATTATTGTCCCTTGGAAAATCTCCTCTGATGTGTGTTTCTTTCTACCAGCATATGATATCTGTAGGGCTAACGTGGAAAATGTAAATAATCAAAAGGGAAATTGCAAATAGAGTTGTTTTCGCAGAGATGTTGGCTATTGCTATATCCTATTCTTGTCTGACTGAATTCTACTTATTTTGTACATCTTTGTGATAAGTTTCTTGTATTACATTATGCAAGGTGTTTGGATAATTGAATTATTCTGGGTTCATGCTTAAAGTTTTCCTGCATGGAAATTAGTTCCCATGTTGTTTCTTGCATCATCAAGCAAAAATTATATGTTTTAGTTTATTCCTTTTGATGATCTTAAAACTTGTTGGGTTTTGCTGACCTTATTTTGAGCACTTCTGGCTTATAATATCCTCTGTTCTCAATCGGACCTCTGGCCTTTTGAATCATTATGTGCTACACTTGGATGCCTAAGTTGTCTATACTTCTTTTTTTTCCTGTTCTTGAGCATGCAAAGAATAAATTGAGAAAATAGTAAGTCTTATATTTTTGTGTTACGGGAGTGGGGAAGACATAAAAGATTATACAAGATTTTCTCATGAGCTCCATTATTTATCTTCCTGAAGTTTCTCTGCATCTATATGCCCTATGCCTGCAGGTGGCTATGTTTGCTTTCATGTCAGGCATTTATCCAGTTTACTTTGAATGTACTGAATGACTAATTATTATTGCATGTGTTTCTATATGCAGGTGAAAGAGAGCAAATGGCTGGTGAAGTGCTTTCTAAATTACTTGAGACATGATAAAAATGAAGTCAATGTCCTTTTTGATATACTCTCGATTTTTCTGCGTCATACTCGTATAGACTTTACTTTCCTGAAGGAATTTTACATTATTGAGGTATGTGAAATAGTTCAGATCGTTCTCTTTGCTATTATTGTCTATAATCTCCTCTAGTATCTGTATTCTTGCCATGATTAGTTTCTCCTGCTCTTATTTTTGAGGTTTCTGCTACATTTGACAACATCCAAGTAACCATCTTCCTCTTAGGTTGCTGAGGGCTATGAACCAAACATGAAGAAAACCCTGCTCCTCCATTTTCTAGATCTTTTCCAATCGAAAACACTAGCTCATGATCATTTGGTGGTTATTATGCAAATGCTTATTCTTCCAATGTTAGCTCATGCATTTCAAAATGGCCAAACTTGGGAGGTTGTTGACAGTGGTATCATCAAGACAATTGTTGACAAGCTTCTTGATCCGCCAGAAGAGGTACCTGTGTACTGTTTACTCACAGAACCCAACTCCCCCACCCCACAAAAAAAAAACAAACACAATCAAATGTTGTCCTTGTTTGTATTTTTGCCTCAAAGTCATTCCTTTAGAATTGACTCTGTCACGTCTTTTGTAGGTGTCTGCTGAATATGATGAGCCATTAAGGATAGAGCTTCTGCAATTAGCCACCCTACTTCTGAAGTACCTTCAGACTGATCTGGTTCACCACAGGAAGGAGCTTATCAAATTTGGATGGAATCATCTTAAACGTGAAGACAGTGCTAGTAAACAATGGGCATTTGTAAATGTTTGCCACTTTTTGGAGGCCTATCAAGCTCCTGAGAAAATCATACTGCAGGTTTATTACAGGCTAAATCTTTTGGTTGTTAATTGCTATTATTTCACACCACAACAGCAATTTGCATTTTATTGCACAATGCTCTTTTCAAAAGTTATTGGATCAAGTTCTGTGGTTATTAGTTTCCTGTATGATGCATTATAGTTTATAAAGGTTATCATCATGCCCATCATCTGGTGTGTCTGTTAATTGGAAGATTTTATGTTGGTTATGTGCTGCGGGTATTGTTCACATATTAATCTTCAGGCTACATGTTTTGTTTGCATTTGTTTTTTCTTAAAATGGAAATCCTAGAATGCAATTGCGAGATCTGTTATTTGCAGGAGATGCTTGTCTTTATGCTAGGGTTCTAAAGGTGCTACACATTTCTAGCACTATCCTTGGAACCTTCTCTTTTTGAATTATAGTTAGAAATAATATCATTAAAATACACATTGTAGTCAACTTGACTTCTTTTTGGAATTTAATAAGCAAGATGTATCCTGCGAAGCTTATATATTCTTATTTTTCTTTTTCCTACCGTTGTGTTTGTTGATTATGCTCCATAGTGTTGTTGCCTGCTAATCATTTGTTTGTTACTACAGGTCTTTGTTGCACTTCTGAGAACTTGCCAGCCAGAGAATAAAATGTTGGTCAAACAAGCTCTTGATATACTAATGCCAGCGCTTCCTCGCAGACTGCCCCTGGGTGATTCCCGGATGCCCATTTGGATACGCTATACAAAGAAGATTCTGGTTGAGGAAGGTCACTCAATTCCTAACCTCATCCACATATTCCAGCTCATCGTCCGCCACTCGGATCTTTTTTATAGTTGCAGAGCACAGTTTGTGCCTCAGATGGTCAATGCTCTCAGTCGCCTTGGTTTGCCATATAATACTTCAGCAGAGAATAGGCGTCTTGCGATTGAACTTGCTGGATTGGTTGTTAACTGGGAAAAACAAAGGCAAAGTGAAATGAAAGCTGCTGCTTGTCCTGGTGCTTCTGGTCAGAATACTGATGGAGTGAGCCATGTCTCTACTTCTACTGATCCTTCACACCCAATAGATGCCTCAAACTTTACTGAAGACCCTAGTAGAAGAATAAAAGTTGAGCCTGGGCTTCAGTCTCTTGGAGTCATGTCACCTGGTGGTGTCTCTTCTATCCCCAATATTGAGACTCCAGGACCTTCTGCCCAGCCTGATGAAGAATTTAAGCCTAATGCAGCAATGGAAGAGATGATAATCAATTTCTTAATTAGAGTATGGCTATTCTCTTCTATTCTCATTTTATCCCATGGTTATTGTAGTTTTCAACTCTTAATCTCAGTTGCATAAACAAATTTCTGTATCTGTTGGTGGAGTCACTTGGCATGTCAATATTTTTAATCCCCTTGTACTTCTGGTGGACCCTTGCCCTGATTTTCTATTGTATTCATCAGGGAAAGAAACAAGCATACCTCTTTGTCATTCAGACCACTTGGATTTCTAATTCTAAGTGATGGTTACGCAAGCTTTTCCACCCTAGATTTTTGTTTGGTTTTGTAGTCAGTGGATGCCTAGTAGATTTAGTTGTCTCCTAGTTTGAATAAGTTCTTCCTGCTTTGACTTTCCATAAGTTGAGGAGAGCCTCTGGGCCCTTGTGAATGATGGGTCAACGGTTTAACCTTATGGTCTGAATTTTATAGTTGGCTGGTCAGCTTTTGTTTCTTTCGTTTCATGTGAACTGGTTTTATGCCGAGGTTTGCTTCCTCAAATCTTCATTTGTCACCTTGATCATGCCACCACTGATGATTTCCCCATTTGAAGTTTTTTTCTGCCCCTTGTATTCACTTCTTTTCACTGAGTATTGCCATTTTTCAGGATTGTAAATAGTATTAACAATTTCATTGGGCTGTTAGATGTGCTTCTTTGTGCATACTTACCTTGATAAAATCCAGACACTGCTGGCTGAAACTCAGGCTTTCTGCTGTTTCTGCTCTCTGTGATGTTGTTACAGATTATCATGGCAATTTTTTGTAGTGCACTTAGATTAATGTTCTCTCCTAACACCAGAAATTGTAGGTTCTATTGTTTGTCAAATGGTTATTTTATTTTTGAGTATTATTCCATGGCTGCATGAATTATATAATTTGTTTTCCTCTGATTAGGTGGCACTAGTGATAGATACAAAGGATAAAGAAGCAAGTCTTATGTACAAGCAAGCTTTAGAGCTCTTGTCACTTGCGTTGGAGGTGTGGCCAAATGCAAATGTGAAATTCAACTATTTGGAAAAGCTTCTGAGTAGCATTTCTCCTTCTCAGTCAAAGGACCCATCCACTGCTCTTGCTCAGGGACTTGATGTGATGAACAAGGTTTTGGAGAAGCAACCACATCTGTTCATTCGAAATAACATCAACCAAATTTCTCAGGTACATAGGTTGGTGAATGTATGTGATTTGTTTTCTTTTTCATGTTTACCTTATGTGTTTTACTTTTCCTATTTCTTGCAGATTCTGGAACCATGTTTCAAGTATAAAATGCTAGATGCTGGGAAGTCTTTATGCTCTCTTTTGAAGATGGTGTCCATTGCTTTCCCTCCAGAAGCACCAAGTACCCCACACGATGTCAAGATATTGTACCATAAGGTGGAGGAGCTTGTACAGAGGCACCTTGCATCCATTGCCACTCCTCAATCTTCAGGGGAAGATATTTCTGCTAGCACGATAAGCTTTGTTCTGTATGTCATTAAAACTCTAGCAGAGGTGCAGAAAAACTTCATTGACCCTTCAAATTTAGTCCGTGTGCTTCAACGCTTGGCAAGAGATATGACAGCATCAGCTAGTTCCTACATGAAACAAGTATGATCTTTCTTTACACTAACTAAACTGGGCTCTTGCATCCCTTTGAGTGCTATACCTCATCTTTTCTTATCATCATTATTACTTCCTTTTGCAGTGAATTAGTGTAAAGTAATATATTTGATAATAGGAAGTTTCTATCGCCTAATGGAGTTTGTCTTTTATTTAGGTTTTCTATTGCATGATACTCGTAGATCCCTATATTCAGATTTTTTCCTAATCATGGTGTGAATTGGACAAAAAAAGGGTGGGGGTGTAAAGGTTGTCACTAATTGAATAGTGATATAATATTGTTCTGGCACATACAATATTGTGCTTCTATAGCTTGATTTTTAAGAAATAACCTGAGGGTTTTTGCTTGTCCTATTTTAATTTTCATATATAGTTCCCCTGTATGTTTGTCTGTACAGTTACAATGTTGCTAAAGATTTTCATAGTTTCATGCTTTCCACATTTTACGTATTCACTTCCTCATGCGGCTGCCTACTACTTCTCAACTTGGTTTAATGTTCCAGGGTCAAAAATTAGATACAGATTCTGCAGTTACTTCTTCTCGTCAAGGTGCTGATATTGGAGCAGTTATCACTAATCTGAAATCTGTTTTGAAACTCATAAGTGAAAGGGTCATGCTTGTTCCTGACTGCAAGCGATCCGTTACTCAAATTCTGAACTCCTTGCTCTCTGAGAAGGGCACTGATCCTTCGGTACTTCTCTGTATTTTGGATGTGATACGAGGATGGATTGAAGATGATTTCGTTAAACCTGGGATGCCTGCTGCATCTAATAGTTTTCTCTCTTCCAAGGATTTAGTTTCTTTCCTCCAGAAGCTTTCACAAGTGGATAAGCAGAGCTTTTCAGGCACTGCTGTTGAAGAATGGGATCAGAAATACCTGGAGCTCCTCTATGGACTTTGTGCTGACTCCAATAAGTAAGAACAATACTCATTTTTGTTTTTATAAAGTATTTGATGATGATAACAATACAAACAACATTGATTGCAGATACTCTCTTCCCTCACGTCAAGAAGTATTTCAGAAAGTGGAGAGACAATATTTGCTAGGTTTGCGGGCAAAAGATCCAGAAATGAGGAAGAAGTTTTTCTCCCTCTATCACGAATCTCTGGGGAAGACACTGTTTACTAGACTACAGTACATAATCCAAATTCAGGACTGGGAAGCATTAAGTGATGTTTTCTGGCTGAAGCAAGGCCTTGATCTTCTCTTGGCGATTTTGGTTGAGGATAAACCTATCACGCTTGCTCCGAATTCAGCCAAAGTTCCGCCACTTATGGTCTCGGGAACTCTTGCAGATAGTACAGGAGTTCAGCCTATGATTACTGATATTCCAGAAGGTTCAGAGGAGGCCCCTTTAACATTTGATAGTCTTGTATTGAAGCAATCACGTTTTCTAAGTGAAATGAGCAAGCTTCAGGTAAATATATTTGTCTTTGACATTTCATTAAATTTGGCAAATGGATTCCTCAGAACAATTTGTATGCTGCTTCTCTTCATGAATGGCAATGCTTCATGTTCAGATTATTGTTGTTAGAGAAGTTGCTAAAATTGGTTGATGAACCCAATCAATAGGAATCTGCTGTGGAAAAAAAAAATAGTTATATCCAGTGCGTGTTGCTTTACTGTATTTCTTTTGATATCTTTAAAATTCTTTCAACAATGTCTTCACATACATGTCACCATTTAATGTGCTATCTGATCTCTCAGGATGCTTAATCAGCATTTCTATCTATTAAAATAGCTTTCTACATTTAATGGTGCTCTGCTCAACATTTACCTTCCCCCTTGTCTCATCTAATCCCTGTTTCCTGCTAAATCATTATTGTTCTTTATAATTGGTTCAGCACCTCTACCCTGTTTCAGTGGATCACAGTTGTCTTTTATTTTTGTAGGTTGCCAATCTTGTCGTTCCACTGAGAGAGCTGGCTCACACAGATTCAAATGTTGCATATCATTTGTGGGTCTTGGTATTTCCTATTGTTTGGGTTACCTTACAGAAGGAAGAACAGGTTGCACTTGCTAAGCCAATGATAAATTTATTGTCAAAGGACTATCATAAGAAACAGCAAGCACACCGCCCAAATGTGGTTCAAGCTCTGCTAGAAGGACTTCAGTTAAGCCATCCTCAACCCCGAATGCCTAGTGAACTCATTAAATATATTGGAAAGACATATAATGCCTGGCACATTGCATTAGCACTGTTGGAAAGTCATGTTATGTTGTTCTTGAATGACACAAAATGCTCTGAGTCACTTGCTGAACTGTATCGTTTACTCAATGAAGAAGATATGAGGTGTGGATTGTGGAAGAAACGATCAGAAACAGCGGAAACTAAAGCAGGACTTTCACTTGTCCAGCATGGGTATTGGGAGCGGGCTGCAAATCTTTTCTACCAAGGTATGATTAAGGCAACCCAAGGTACATATAACAACACAGTGCCAAAAGCTGAGATGTGCCTTTGGGAGGAGCAGTGGCTGCTCTGTTCTACTCAACTCAGTGAATGGGATGCACTTGTTGACTTTGGCAAACTTACTGAGAATTATGAGATATTAGTTGATAACCTCTGGAAGCAGCCTGATTGGGCTTATTTGAAGGATGCTGTTATGCCAAAGGCACAAGTTGAAGAAACTCCTAAACTTCGTATAATCCAAGCATACTTTGCTCTTCATGAGAAGAGTGTAAATGGTGTGACAGAGGCTGAAAACATTGTTGGTAAAGGTGTTGATCTTGGTTTGGATCAGTGGTGGCAATTGCCGGAGATGTCTGTCCATGCAAGAATTCCTCTGCTGCAGCAATTTCAGCAACTAGTTGAAGTTCAAGAATCTGCTAGAATTATTGTGGATATAGCTAATGGAAACAAGCCTCCTGGAAATTCTGCTCCTGGTCTATACGCAGATCTGAAGGACATCCTTGAGACCTGGAGACTAAGAACACCTAATGAATGGGACAATATGTCTGTTTGGTGTGATCTTCTTCAGTGGAGAAATGAAATCTATAATTCAGTCATTGATGCATTTAAGGAGTTTAGTAATACAAATTCGCAATTGCATCACTTAGGTTACCGTGACAAAGCATGGAATGTGAATAAGCTTGCCCATATAGCCCGTAAGCAGGGCCTTCATGATGTATGTGTATCAGTACTTGAGAAAATGTATGGTCATTCAACCATGGAAGTTCAGGTTTGCATTTATTTAACACAGTTTTGTTTTGTTATTAGTGTTGTATCCTTGAATAAAGGTGGCTTATCAAGATTGATGATAAAGAATAAGTCTTCTCATAGGTTCCTTTACTGCTTTGCAGGAGGCCTTTATTAAAATAAGGGAACAGGCCAAAGCTTATCTAGAAATGAAGGGAGAGCTTACGAGTGGTATTAATTTGATCAACAGTACTAATCTAGAATATTTTCCTGTTAAACATAAAGCTGAGATTTTCCGACTCAAGGGAGAGTTCCTGTTGAAGCTTAATGATTCTGAAGGTGCCAACCTTGCATATTCAAATTCTATCAGCCTCTTCAAGAACTTGCCAAAAGCGTGGATTAGCTGGGGAAATTATTGTGACATGGTTAGCTCTTTTTTCTTTTGAATTTTCAGAAATATAATCATAATCGGCTGATACCTTGAGCTATGAAATTTTTGTTTCTTTTCAGGCTTTCAAAGATACTCAAGATGAGATTTGGTTGGAATACACTGTCAGCTGCTTTCTTCAAGCCATCAAATTTTGTATTCCCAATTCCAGAAGTCATTTAGCTCGTGTTCTGTATCTTCTTAGCTTTGATACACCCAATGAACCTGTGGGAAGGGCGTTTGATAAATATCTGGACCAAATACCGCAATGGGTTTGGCTTTCTTGGATTCCTCAGCTATTACTTTCCTTGCAGAAGACTGAAGCTCCACATTGCAAACTTGTTTTACTAAAAATATCGGGTGCATTTCCTCAGGTAATTGAGTTTTCTTCTGGTAAATATAAAGGTGTTTTTCATGCCTATCATTGATATTTTTTGTTTGGTTTTAACCCTTAGGCGTTATATTACTGGCTTCGCACATATCTGCTTGAACGTCGTGATGTTGCTAATAAGTCTGAATACAATAGAATGGCAATGGCTCAGCAAAGATTGCAGCAAAATATAGCTGGGAATAATGCCAATGCTTCTATGGGCTTGGCTGATGGGAATGCAAGAGTGGCAGGACAGAGTGGAGGTCAGATGGCTTCTGATAACCAGCTTCATCAGGGAACACAACCCAGTGGAGGTGGCGCATCTCATGATGGGAGTAGCTCTCGGGCACAGGAACCTGAAAGGTCATCTGCTGAAGGCACCATGGCTGGTGGTGACCAAACACACCATCAGACTTCAGCATCTGGAGATGGTGGTCAGAGCACATTGAGACGTAATGGTGCTTTGACCTTGATAGCTGGTGCCTTTGAAGCAGCAAAAGATATAATGGAAACTCTAAGAAGTAAACATGCTAACCTTGCTAGTGAACTTGAGGTAACTTCTAATAGTCCTTATATGATGCTTCCATATCTGTAATTGGGATAGATTTTCTTTTCTGTTTTCTTTTTGGGGAGGAGGTTTTGGGGGGTGGGTGCAAGGGTATGGTTTTTGGCTGGCTGGATGCCGAGAATGATTTACAGTCTATCTTTCAATTTGTGTTTACTTCTGTTGTGAAGCCTTTAAGGGACATTCTGCCTTCATGGTGGCTAAATATTTTCTGTTTTTTGGGTCTATATGACACTGAGAAATTGTTGGTCAAAATTGTTGACTTCTTTCTCCTTGGTGGCAGGTCTTGCTCACAGAAATAGGCTCTAGGTTTGTTACCTTGCCTGAGGAGAGACTATTGGCAGTGGTCAATGCCTTGCTTCATCGTTGTTATAAGTATCCTACTGTCACTACTGCAGAAGTTCCACAATCTCTGAAAAAGGAGCTTTCTGGTGTTTGCCGAGCTTGCTTCTCAGCTGATGCTGTAAATAAACATGTTGAATTTGTGAGAGAATACAAGCAGGAATTTGAACGTGATCTTGACCCAGAGAGTACAACCACATTTCCCTCTACCCTCTCTGAATTGACTGAGCGTTTAAAGCACTGGAAAAATGTTTTACAGAGCAATGTTGAAGATCGATTTCCAGCAGTTCTAAAACTGGAAGATGAGAGCAGGGTGTTGCGAGATTTTCATGTTGTTGATGTGGAAGTTCCGGGGCAGTATTTTACTGATCAGGTTAGTGTATTTCTTTATATGTTCCAAGAATAAAACCATAGGCAGTGTTAGGCTTGATGACAAGTATTTTTGTAGGTAGTTTTTATTGAATCTTTGATGTTATTTGTCATTGAGTTCTTGACTAGCCAAATTTTGTTTAATATATTGTTTTCGGTCAAGGAATCTTTAGACAATTTGTTTGTTCTCTCCTGTCTCAATTAGGAAGTGACACCTGATCATACAGTGAAGCTGGATAGAGTTGGAGCAGATGTTCCAATTGTGAGAAGACATGGCAGCAGTTTCCGCCGCTTGACTTTAATAGCGTCTGATGGCTCTCAGCGTCATTTCATAGTGCAGACGTCTTTGACTCCTAATGCCAGGAGTGATGAACGAATCTTGCAACTTTTCCGTGTTATGAATCGCATGTTTGATAAGCACAAGGAATCAAGACGCCGGCACATATGCATCCACACACCCATCATTATACCAGTATGGTCACAGGTAACAGTTTTCTCCGCGCTTGTATTTTGTTTTACTCAAGGAGGGGGTGTCTTGTGGTAGTTCTTTTAAAAGGAGTCAACTTTTTGGGCTAGGTTTTCAATCAGAAAGATATGGACATGGGCTCTTCCCTTCTGCAATATTTTTGTAGGCTAGGTTTGCAATGTTTTTGTAGATTATTTGTTGTTGACTCATGATTTATTGTGTGTTTCCGCCTTGCTATAAAAATTGTTCGACCTGATTACAGTCCTTTGATTCTATTGTTATGTATGACTTTTTTGACTAGGTTCGCATGGTTGAAGATGACCTAATGTATAGTACCTTCCTTGAGGTCTATGAGAACCATTGTGCAAGGAACAATCGAGAAGCAGATCACCCTATCACATATTTCAAGGAGCAACTGAACCAAGCTATATCAGGCCAGATAACACCAGAAGCTGTAGTTGATCTCCGCCTCCAAGCTTATAATGATATAACGAAGAACCATGTCACAGAGAGCATATTTTCACAGTACATGTATAAGACATTGTTGAATGGAAACCATTTGTGGACCTTCAAAAAGCAATTTGCTGTCCAGTTAGCTCTTTCAAGCTTCATGTCCTACATGCTGCAAATCGGCGGAAGGTCCCCGAACAAGATATTGTTTGCTAAGAACACTGGAAAAGTATTCCAAACAGATTTTCATCCAGCATATGATGCAAACGGCATGATTGAGTTTAATGAACCAGTGCCCTTCCGCTTGACAAGGAATCTGCAACAATTCTTTTCCAATTTCGGAGTTGAAGGCCTTATTGTCTCTGATATGTGTGCTGCTGCACAGGCTGTCGTCTCACCTAAGGTGATTATAATAATGATGCAATTCCATACGTGAGTTAAAACTATTATCCTTTTATTTATGCACTCAAATGTGTTTCCTCCAATACCTTTGCAGCAAAGCCAACATTTGTGGCATCATCTGGCTATGTTCTTTAGGGATGAACTGTTATCTTGGTCCTGGAGAAGACCCCTTGGGATGATGCCTCTGGGGCCGGTAGTTGCAGGCGGTGGTCTGAACCCCAATGACTTGAAACAGAAAATCAACATGAACGTTGAACATGTTATTGGCCGAATTAGTGCGATAGCACCTCAGCACATCTCTGAAGAGGTATGGAATTGTCTGCTTCTTTCAGTCCCTGAAATTTTGTTTTCCTATTTTCAGATCCATCACCTTTTTTGTCATTGTTATTTTTTATTTGCATTATACGAAGTGATTGCATTCCATCTCCTTTGACTCTGTGTTGGTTTAATTTATGCTTGGCTTAGGGGGAAAATGGTGTAGATCCTCCACAATCAGTGCAGAGAGGGGTTGCTGAGTTAGTTGATTCTGCATTGACTCCCAGGAACTTGTGCATGATGGATCCCACATGGCACCCCTGGTTCTGATTAACATGAATAAAAATTGGCAAAGCATGGACATAATATATGTTAGGCATTCAGGCTAGTGTATAGCAGAGCCTATTGCTTCCAGAAAGTGATGTATATATTACTACAAAAAGATATTTATTTGATTGGTTGTTGAATGAGAGAGCTATCAGTCCCTGTAGTGATGTCTATCTATTTTATCTGTTTTAAGATCCCAGTTTCCTTACATCTATTTTTTTATCTACAAAGCAATCTCCTCTAACCCCACTCAAACTATTCACTTTTATTATTATTATTTTTTATTTATTAAACTTAAAATTTGCATTTGATTATAAATTTTATTACATTTGGATATGAAATTAATAATTTCTTTTTACATGTGAAAAAAAAAAGAAAGAAAGAAAAGGCTAATTGGTTGATCATTTGATCTAGTATTTTAATCTCGTGTTAAGTTCATAACGCGATTATATAAGCCCATGGAATAAGCACGACATCCTATGATGTAGGAGGGGATGTCAGATTTAGCCTTACCGAACTTCTAGTATCTTCTATCCCGACCAACTTAGTTCCCAGTTTGGCAGGTGTTCGAGTTAACAGGCAGGAAACTGTTGAGAAAAAAAAAAAGAAAAATTTATGGTACAAAATGGACGTTACGGAAAAGTTTCCCCAAGAGATCTCTGTAGTTCCTATTTGAATTAAAATGGGAAAAAAAAAAAAAAAATCTTAAACAGAGCAACTATTATTCCCCGAACAAAAAATAAATCGGTACCCGCAATCTGCTAGGCAACCAGTGTAGTTGTTGCCACAGGAAAAGACAAACCAAAAATCCAAAAACAACATTGGATCAATTGCTATTCATTTGTTCTTTCCTCGGGGAACCGAAGGTGCTTCCCTCTTGGTGTGGGCAATCCCTTCAAACGCAATGCACCACCACAGCCACCTCCCCCTGATGCGGTTTCATCGTCACAAACTTCCTCTTCTCCATCAATCTCGTCATCGCTGTTGTAGCAGAATCGCGTGTGCTTCCCGGCGAACTTGGCCATCGTCGTCGTTGGTTTCTCCTCCGCGGCCACATCGATCTTGCTGATTCCTTCACAGAGTTCGTCGACCAGTTCTGATTCACCTACTTCCTCTTCTTCTCCATCATCGTAATGGTAGTAGTAGAACTCGTCATCGTTCTCGTCGCATTCCTCCTCGAGGCCTTCTTCTTCTTCTTCCTGCTCATCTCTGGTGCTTGCGTTCACCTGAATGGACCAAATGGATGCATCATCGTCTTCTGCACTTGTTTTCTCTTTCTTGTCTTCGCTTTCTGTTCCTTGGTACGTGACCACAGATGAAAATGACTCTTCTGATTTCTCAGAGAAATCCAGTAGCAGAGACCTTGTAACTATCAAATTCTTGTCACACTCGCTATCCCTCTCCTCCTCCTCCTGCTTCTTACCCTCAATTATATCAGAAATCATCTAAGAAACATAAAAGGTAACAAGAAAAGGTATCAAATATCAAAAGAGAATCGGAAAGTACACTTCTTTTGCCAAATTTACCCAAAAAGAAAACAAAAAAAAAAAAAAATCGAGTAGATGATTTGAATGAGAGTTTTATTAACCTGAGAAATCAAAAACTTATCTTCTACGGGGGATTCCGCTGGAGAGCCCAGTTCTTTGCTCTGAGCAGAGAGCGAGAGGACTTGAGGGGTATTAGCAGGGGTAGGGGCAATAATAAGACCCATGGGAGAATTGACAAGACCTTTTAAGGGAAGAAAAGGACCGTGTTCCGAAGTCAGTTTTGAGAGCTCAGCCTCTTCCTCAACCTTTTGCAATAAAGTCTTTACTTGACCCCTCAAAAGCGCCTCCCCAGAACCAGGAGTACTCTCGTGCTTGTGCTTTCCTCTACTGATGACCTTTTTCTTTGACATTGCTGATGATGGTGTCTCCATAATCCCCATAGCAAGCCCAACAATTGGCGAATCGTTTGTGATATCAAAGAGGGCCGATCGATCTTGTTGCTTTACGGTTCTTTGTCTTGTTTCTGTTAATTCCTTTTCAGATTCTTCAAGTTTCCCTGAAAACCCATAAAATAAAATAAAACAAGATCAATACACTCTAATTTAATCCGAGTAAAACTTCAATCGACCGTTCATTCAATTGAAGCGGAAAGATGAACATTGAACAAACCACAAGTACTCAATGTGGAAACGTTATTGCCGTTGTTTGTGGCAGCCAGGGTTTGTGATCTTGTGACTCTTCTTGTTGACGATGGGGTCTCCATTTCAATCGGTAAAAGAACTCAAGAAAAAAAGCGTCTGAAATTTAATGCCGGAGCTGCGCAGGAAAATTGAGATGATTTTCTCGGGAGAAAGAGGACAAGATTTCTTGATTCAGAGAGAGAGAGAGAGAGAGAGAGAGAGATCAAGAACGAACTAAAACTGGAGATGTTGTGCGGGCACAGAAGTATAGATTTTATAGGTCCACCATTGGGAAGAAAAATAAGTCTCAACCGAGAATATGACCGTTGGTTGGAGCCTGTTCAGGTGGCGTTGAGAAACTAGCCGTTGGGATTTGAATGTAATAGTAGACCTACAAATATTATGGCCCACTTATATAAAATCTCTGTTTTGGCCCAGTATAGCTAACTTCACTTTTTTGGGCCATCTGGTCAAAAATTCTCCACATTTTGGGCCATCGTGTATTTACTATTTTCGTTTTTGGATAACTTTTAAAAGTGTTTTGAAATCTATTTCGTTTTTTTTTTTGAATAACTATTAAAAATGTTGTCCATAGTTAAAATTCACTCAATACACCTCATACATTAAAAAAAAAAAAAAAACTTTCATATTTAAGTCTCTTCGTATTTAATTATCACTATTGAATGGAACGGAATCTCCTAAAACTTATTTTTTAAAATATTATCTAAAATACTAATCAATTTTAAAAAATTAATTTTTATAACAGTAATATTTATTACTTTTTTACAAAATAAAATTTATAATTACATTAAAAAAATTATAGAAAAATATAAAAATTATTTTTCTCATCAATTTAAACAATTAAAAATATTTTAATAATCTTTACTTAATAGAAAATTTATAAATATTAATTTAATAATTAACAAATTAATTTTAAATTAATTAAAGTGACACTTTTTTTAATTTTATTAATATCCTAAATAATATCTTAAAAAAAATATTTTGAGAGGTGTTCTGCCGCCTATTTAATTTATGATTAAATGAAAAAATCTTAAGTAACTAACCTTGAGAGTAGCCTTTCAGTAAAATTTTAATTTTGTGCTTAATATTTTAATTAATTATTAAGCAAATAATAGCTCATTTTGAATATTTAAATATATATTTATTAAGATTGTATATAGAATTAGAAAATATATATATACATTTTTTTTTTTTTTCTTAATACGTGTACATTGATTAAGTGAACCAAAAAAAAAAAAAAAAGGACAAATAATCGATTTAGTCCTTTAACTATTTTTATTAATTAACATAAGTTCATAATTTTTTTTTTAATTTGCTAAGTCCTACATATTTTTACGAACAGCTGTTAAGTCCTTTCGGTCAAAATTCATCACGTGCCGAGCATGTGATGATTTTTTAAGAGTAAAATTGTAATCTTGAATATTATAAAGCTGTGAACTCAAACTAACTGCAGGGTCTTATAAAGTTGTTTTTTTTTGTAGAAAGAGGACGATTTTGCAATTACTCTAAGTTCACAGTTTTACAATACTCAAAAAGACGATTTTACCTTTAAAAAATCATTACGTGCCTAGTAAGTGATGAATTTTGGCCTAAAAATTTAAATTTTTGGCTAAAATGACTTAATAAGTTGCTTATAAAAAGATGTAAGACTTAATAAGTTAAAAAAAAAAAAAAAAATTATAAATTTATGTTAATTTATGAAAATAGTTAGAAAACATTCATTTTTCAAATAAATAAATGCAATAAGTCACCGTCACACAGACATTGCTGAGGCAGCCAGCTGGAAATGAGTAAAGAAGAAGAATAGTATCTAATCAGTACTGAGAAGAGGGTGGCGGGGAACAGCTTTGCGTGCTTGCTGGCCTTGCCCTTGCTTTATTATCTCATTACAGCACCAACCCCTTTGACTTTTGCTCTCTCTGCCACCTAGGATCTGCCACGCGTATTGCCAACTGGGACTCCATTTAGACTACTGCATCAATGCTCTGTCCACTTCATTTGGACTAAAATTACATTTTTTTTTTTTTTTTTTAAGTTTTGAGGTTTTTTATTTTACTTTACTCGGGTTTTAATTTATGATTTTTTTAAAAAAAATTATAAATAAAATTACTACTAGTTAAGTTATACTTTTTTAACTATCAACATTACATTTATTTCTTTGGATTCATTGCATTATTATATATATATATATTAAAAAAATATTCATGATGGGATTAATTTTGTTATTTTTTAAAAATATAATTTAAATTTTTGTTAAATCATTTCAAAGTCATTCAGATATAAAAATTATATTAATACATAGAAGTTTACTCTTATTATTGTGTTGGGCGGGGAGGGTGGGGGGGGGGGGCGCAAGAGAAGGGAGATTTTAGTAGCATTTACTTGAAAATACTGATAGTTTCAAGATGCAGTCAATGAGGTCAAAGATGGCCTCACGGTTGACCTCAGTGCCACATTAAAGACAAGGAAAACCGTACCGACTTTTTAATAACTAAGGCTGTTTTTTTTTTTAATGACCCCCAAAAAAAAAAAAAAAAAAAACTAAGGCTGTTTTTTAGAGTAATTTTAATTTTGAGTTGAGTAAATTATTTTTAAAATAAATTAAATTTTTTTATTTGGATAAAAATTGAATTTTTTTTTGTCTATCAACTTGTTATCAAAAGAGTCCACACTTTTCAATCTTTCTTTCAAAAATAAATCTCACACTAATTTTTATACGCTATTTACTAAATAACTTTTTTACTTTCAGAAAAAAAATTTTTTTCGTAACAAAATTCATTTAATTTAAAATAAAAACTAAGTCCAAATACAACCTAAACATTCCCAAAATCAAGAACCTCTCCGCCCCTTGCTCTTCCAATGGGGAAAAAAAAAAAAAAAAAAAAAAAAAATCTAATTATTTCTCGTTGTCATTTTGCCAGTTCCATGACAGTAAAATAAAAATAAAATCTCAGTTTCAATAGTCTTTGAAGTTTCTGTTTCAACGTGCTTTGCAAATCTTGAAAATTATTTTTTAGCTGCAGTAGTGGAACCGTTTCTGGAGTTGCTTATAAAAATGGATGAGAGTGATGTAGAAATATTGAACTGACCTTTGATTTAACTTCATATATATATATATGGCAGAAACAACGGGAATGATATAATCTCCAGAGTCTTAAGTTCTAATATCATTGACGAACAACATGATCTCTCTCTCACTTTCTTAACAGAAAAAAAAAAAAAAAAAGAACAAAGGAATAATTGAGGAGAGAATATATTAATTAATTCAAGGGCACTTGCGAATCTTGTTGCGGGTTGTGAGGTTGAAGTAGCAAGGGCAAGATTCATAATGGCCATAAGTTCCTTCAGGGACGCAGTTGCACTTGAGACAGCAACTCCCACAAGCCCTCTTGCAAAGATTAGGCCTCTTAGTCTTTGAGCATCTCACGGCACAAGCACCTGCACAGTCTGAATATATATTTTTTTTTTGTGGCTCAGCTCTCTCTGTTAATAAACACCACCCCCCAGTACCCACCCATATATAAACAGAGAGGAAAAAACGTATCAGTGCTTGTGTTTTAATTTTACCTATTTTCTTTGTCTGGGGTAGAGGGCTAGGACTTGGACTTGGACTTGGACTTGAACTTGGAATGTTCACCTGCCATGGAAAGTTCAATTCACAGTATATAAATAAGCAATTAAGACAAAGGGGAAAAAAGTATGGAACTTTTTTGAAAGAGAGGAAACCCGCATGTCCTTAATGCAGTTGTGAAGTAATAGTAGTAATGGAAAATGCATATGTTACTTCTTGCAAGGCATCGGTGAGATGGAGAAACAGAAGACAAAGAAAGAGAGCAGCAACAGCCTTGGGGAATGCCATTGTTTAGAGAGAGACAAAGGGAGAGAGATTCAATGCCAATGTATGACTGAAAATCTTGAGATATGGGGTATTATTTGTGTAGAATGAATGAGGTTGAGAACTGAATCCCCTATATATATATATTGACACACAAACACACACACACACATACTATATGGCAAAGGAAATGGCAAGTTGTGGAGGGAGGTCAGAAAATTCACACTATTGAGACTGAACAGGAAACAGCCAAGAAGTTGGGCTATGCAATGGAATACAACCTGGAAAATGGATGGATGTGATAGTAATAATAATAACTACTACTACTATTATTATTATTATTATTTCCTTAAAGAAAATTAAGGTTAGGAATAAAAAATAAAAAAAAAAAAAAAAAAAATTGATGGGTTGAGGATGAAATGATGATTTATTGTCTTGACAGGTTGATATGTTCCAGAAGACAGTACTACAAGTATTTAATTAAGAAAAGCCACTCCCAAAATAATCCACTTAAAACCATCTCTCTTTCCATGCAACCACATGCAAGTATGGCCTGTTCCCTTTTTTTTTTTTTTTTTCTTTTGGGTCAGAAAATTTATATTTAATATTTTATAGAAAATTAAATGGTTATATTTTTAATAAATATTTAAATATATATTTTATAATCATTTTAGATAAATTTAAAAAATAATTTTATATTCTTTATTTATAATTTTCGAATTTTGTATATTTCTTGAATAAATTTACTTGGGATGTACTTCTATACTGCTGAATCTTGGAGGACGTGTCTATTTTGGCAAACGATAGCTACGCTACCTATTTTCATCAAAGGTAACAGAAAAAAAAAAAAGGGAGTGCTGATCTGATACCACAACACGGGAATAAATGCCGCCATCTAACTTTGTTTATGAATACTTATTAATCGTCCTTACAGATACAAAAGGACACGTAACTAATTAAATATGCTTCAGGTTCTTTCCCCTTTTTTTTTTTTTTTTTTTTACTTAGTGCACACATTTGTTAAATGAGTTCTATCTATAAACGACGTTTTTAAGTTATATCCACATTCATATTAATTTCTACTTGAGTCAATTAGGTCTCTTGTGAGAAGTACTGATTCTAAGTTTTTAAACGGTTGTATTCGTGATTGTGAATTCAAGCCCGCGATCTCATTTTTAAGTTAGAAGAGTACTTTACTAACTCACTTACATTTTAGAGTTGTTTTTTTTCTTTTTCTTTTACCTTACTTTATTTTATTTGTTAATGCGACAGTGTTTTAACTTAATGATTCAAGTTATGTTCATATTTCAACTAATTTTATTTAAAGTTAGGTAAGTATTTTTTAGAAGATAAGTTTTCATTTCATTTTTTTCATATATTTATATATGAAAAATTAGTCGGTTTAATCCTTTAACTATTTTCATTAATTAACATAAGTTCACAATTTTTTTAACCTGTTAAGTCTTACATCTTTTTATAAGCAGCCTATTAAGTCCTTCCGGCCAAAATTTTGAATTTTTTGGCCAAAATTCATCACGTGTTGGGCACGTATAGTTTTTTAATGGTAAAATCGTCTTTTTGAGTATTATAAAGTTGTGAATTTAGACTAATTGTAAAATCGTTCTCTTTATACGAAAAAAAAAAAAAAAAAAAAAAAAACTTTATAAGACTTTACAATTAGTTTAAGTTTACAACTTTATAATACTTAAGATGATGATTTTACCCTTAAAAAATCATCAAAATCATTATGTACTCGGCACGTGATGAATTTGGGCAAAA
Source organism: Marsdenia floribunda (assembly GCA_035583425.1). Taxonomy (NCBI): domain Eukaryota; kingdom Viridiplantae; phylum Streptophyta; class Magnoliopsida; order Gentianales; family Apocynaceae; genus Marsdenia; species Marsdenia floribunda. The sequence goes on from JAXGGT010000002.1 coordinate 2,801,036, forward strand.
AAATTTGAATTTTTGACCGAAAGGACTTAATAGGCTGCTCATAAAAAGATGTAAGACTTTACAAGTTAAAAAAAAAAAATTGTGAACTTATATTAATTAATAAAAATAATTAAAGGACTAAACCAACCAATTTTTCATTTATATATAAATTTTTAATTTTTTAAGGGGACAGCTTTTTATTTATTTGCTTTTTTTAAATGTGTAGTTTGGGCCGGAGATTGCATTGCCCAAGTAGTAGGTTAAGATTTGAACTATTGCAGATTAAGAAGCCCAAGCTTCCAGCAAGTTTAGGGTCGTAGATGTCAATTAACTTTATACACCAGAAAGCCCAACCTAACCGGAACAAATGCCATATGTGGGTTAGCTTCTGGTTTCTTCAATACTAAATGTGTAATGGCAAATTGGCACATTTAGTCCCCAATCTATGGGCATTTGGTGATTAAGGTCCCTATTCTAATTTTTTGGTGAAATAGGTCCCCAAATTATCAAAATTGTGTGATTAAGGTCCTTTCGTCCAAAATTTCTGTTACAGTACTGTTCACACGTTAAAAAAAAAAAAAAAACCCCAAGGGCATTTTGATCTTTTCACATCCCTAATTTAAAAAAAAAAAAGAAAAAAGGGGACTTATACGTATTTTGTACTGGGAGAGATTAGTGTTATGTAAGGGAGGGAAAGAAAAAACATGAACCGAAGGAAGAACAGTTTCATCATGCAGCTTCTTCAGCCACTTCGAAGATGACTAAAAGCTCTAATCTTTGAGAGCTCAAGCTGCGAATTACCTCAACTGTTGTCGAAATTGAAGGGGGAAGAGGTTGGTTCTTGAAGGGAGAAAAAAAACCTTGAAAAGAGAGAGAGAGAGGAAAAGCGCGAACCTTGCGCGAGCTATGGGAAGGAAAAGCGTGAACCTTTGAAAAGCTCCAAACTGAAAAGCGTGAACTTTGATCAAGCTTGTGGAGCCATATTATTCTATCCATGGTTTAATTGCATTTATTTGGCGATTAACAATTATACTGCAGTGGTGCAGAATTGTTCTCAAAGTATGTTGGTGAAGGTGAAGCTTTATTGCGGAATACATTTCGAAGAGCACGTCTTGTAGCACCAAGCATAATATTTTTTGATGAGGCTGATGTTGTTGCTGCTAAAAGGTAAATACCACATTTTTTTTTTAGATTTCTGGAGGTTTAGCATTTTCATGCCTCTGTTTGCTGCTAATCCAGTAATTGTAAATGTTTATTCTTAATTTTTTAAAATTTTGAAGATCACAGCTTATACTTGTCTATTGTAATATCCCTTTCTTTCTCTGTTATTTGTTTGCAAATGCATGTGTATGCTACTCCAAAGATTAGATTGTACATGGTCCATATTGCACAAGACTGGCATTTAAGATTGGTCTAACATGATTATTGGTGCCAG
>JAXGGT010000002.1:2808288-2827328 GCA_035583425.1 Marsdenia floribunda
ATCCTATGGGTTAATATAAAAATATATTTTGACTTGGATACATCGGAAATGTGAACATTCAACTTAAGAAAAAAAAATAAAAATAAAAATAATGACTTTATTACAGAAACATGGCTGAGGAACAAAATTGGACCCACCCTCACTCCTTACGCCTTAGCCCTTAACCCTTAACGCTTCCTCCCTCTCCCTCTTTTTAATTTTTATTTCTCCGTCTTCTTCCCCTCCACCTTCTTCCAAAAAGTCTTTTTTGACCGTCTCCATCTCCAACTCCATCACCACCACCACCTCACCTGCCCCTCTCCTTCTTCCTTTCTTCCTCCAATCTGCTTTATACTTTCCTTTTATAATATTATATGTGTCATATAATTATATATAAAAATATAATTGTCATTCACATTTATCTTAATTGCATGTAACACACATATATATTTGATCACTGCAGCCTTCTTCAGCTTTATTATCTTATGATGAGTTATTAGTATCTTGATGTTTGATGGTTCTTTTGTATCTTTTTTTGATACCTTAAAGCCTCAAATATTAAAGAAAGAAAAAGAAAAAGAAGAAGATAAATAAGGTTGGATTCTTTTGGTGCTGGGTTGTTTTGTCAATATGGGGAGCTGTTTTTCAACCAACAAAGTAAGTGGTTCCAATAGCAATTCCCAATCTGGCAACACCGCCGGAAACAACAACCATAATCGGAAGGCTGCTACCACCCATCGTCCTGCCTCATCCACTACCTCTGCTGTATCCAAACAAAGTGGGTCGCATTATAAAGGAAAAGAAAGCAAAAAGAATCAACAGCCGAGGAATTCTCATCAGATTAGAAAGCCCGGGTCGAGGAGGCAAGGTGGGGTGATCCCATGTGGTAAAAGAACAGATTTTGGGTATGAGAAGGATTTTGATAAGAGGTATACAATTGGGAAATTGTTGGGTCATGGTCAATTTGGTTATACATATGTTGCCACGGATAAGTCCAATGGAGATCGCGTTGCTGTTAAGAGAATTGAGAAGAACAAGGTACTCCTTTCTCTTTCATGTTCTCTGGGACATGTTGATATCTGCTGGCAAGAGATTAATGTGGGTATTCTTTGATTTCGTGTTTTTAGTTTTCATGGTTGATTCCATTTTGTTATTCATAGTATATTTATGGATTGGGACTTCGTTTTCCTCATTCATGAATTTCAGCAAATTTCCCCGTTTGTATTTTAATTTTCTCCTTTGAAAGTTTTATTAGCTTCTGGGAATAGGTTTTTAGCCTTTGGACGTTTCTGGCTGTGTGCTCTTTGTGAAATGAAGGTTCTCAAGCATCTGCAAGTTTGCTGGTTATATTGAAGATGGAACTTAAACGTTCAAACTGTAAAATTTTCACCTTTTGAGGGCTATCTTTCTCAATTGCCCACTCACTTGATCATTCTAGGGTCAGATACTGTTTTGCTTAGCATAAGTCTTAATTGGTAATGAACAAGTATTTGGGGGAGAGTATTGAAATATTTCCTTTGTATCAGCTGCTAGAGTTTAAAAAAAGGAAGCATGGTCTTGGTTGAAGTATGTGCTTATGCTTTCGTTCAACAATTCATGAGTTCCCTATGGAAAAGTAGGTAATGATCAGTATTCTTTTACAAAGCTCCATAAAATTTCTGGAGCATTTACTGAACCCAATGGTTTTATCTAATAAGTTTTCAGGGTCTTGCTTTTCTTCTTTCTCCTGGATATGTCCATAAGGATAGGCTGACTCTGTTTCCTATGATGGTATTATCTTGCTATTTGCTTTATATCTGTATTTTGTTGATGTTGAGTGAGAGATTCCACAAGGAAGGATTAGAAATGAAGCAGTGGTAGTGTCATTAAATTCTTCATCTTGCTGTGTCTTAGGCAATGGAGGGTAGGGGTTATTAGAAAAAACTAAGCAAATTGGTCCATTGGTTACTGATTATTCTTACGGACCTCGACAAAGGATGATGACAGTTCCTATGTAGTATGAAGATTCTGTTTGTGATGGCATCTTTTATTTGTTGCCAGGTAACAATGCATGGATCAAGCAATACCTAGGGTAATTGTGTTACATATCTTCACTATATTTTATGTATTCCAATAGATCTCTGTGAATACCTTTTTGTTTCATTTATTTTGTGCCTTTTCTTTTCTTTTATATGCTATATTTTAAATGCATTTTTTGTCCACAATTATTCTTAAATTTAGTAAGGAGCAATCTTGACCATTAAAGTATGATACTATTCCTTTCATCTTTAAAAGATGTTATTAAATTCAAAATTTTCATTTCTGGTAGATGATTCTTCCAATTGCTGTTGAGGATGTCAAGCGAGAAGTAAAGATATTAAAAGCTTTAACTGGCCATGAAAATGTGGTACAAGTCCATAATGCATTTGAGGATGACTCTTACGTGTATATAGTGATGGAGTAAGTTATGTTGTTTGGAGCTCTAAATTTTATACCAGTCTCAGTTTCCTTTTCTCTCATCTGCTGGATATGTTTAATAAATCAGAGTCTCCTTTTTTTAATTGTTTTTCTTACTAGGTTGTGTGAAGGTGGAGAATTGCTAGACCGTATTTTATCCAAGTAAGTTTTATAGATTTAGAGAAAAAAATTTATATTTTCTGCACTTTCTCACGTTACATTGTGCATTTAAGTCAACGGTCTCGTAACAGTCTAAACTATTTCCTGTAATCAGAAAAGATAGCCGATATACTGAAAAAGATGCAGCGAAAGTAGTACGCCAGATGCTAAAAGTTGCAGCTGAATGTCATTTACATGGTCTTGTACATCGTGACATGAAGCCAGAGGTATGTGGGTGGGTGAATATATTTGTTTGGCATCAGACTGCAGAATCTTGTTCCAGTTCTGATTACAACCATTTCTTGCAGAATTTTCTTTTCAAGTCACCAAAAGAGGATTCACCCTTGAAGGCTACAGATTTTGGTCTCTCAGACTTTATAAGACCAGGTGATTTGATGCTGATATTTGCTCTAGAGATATTTATTTTCCAATTTCATTTAGTGATCAAGTACATTTTCTCTAGTCATCTTCCTAGTTGGTTTCTGTTTCAAACATAGGCTCAGTGCAATACATTAAGCTTCAGTGATCATGGTGTAATCTTTTACAAAATCTTTGATGCATGGATACACATATCTTGGGATATTGTTTTTTTACCTCTTCAAAAATGTTATTTTTATCAATTTTTCTTGAGATAATGGGAACACTTAAATAAATAACAAATGCAGGGAAAAAATTTCAAGACATTGTTGGTAGTGCATATTATGTTGCCCCAGAGGTATTGAAGCGCAGATCAGGTCCTGAATCTGATGTATGGAGTATTGGTGTAATAACCTACATTCTGCTCTGTGGACGGCGCCCATTTTGGGACAAAACAGAGGATGGTATATTCAAAGAGGTAGTAGAGCATGGGAAAATTTTATCTTCTCTACCGAGTTAAAAAATTGAAACTTGGCTTGTCATTCTCCTTTTTATACTTATGCAATAATATTAACATTGTATTTTTCCAATAATCTTTTTTTTTTTTTTAAAGAGAAATGTTTCTTAGTATTCTTTCCATTTCATTGCATGCAATTAGGATCTTGACATTCCTTATAAGTTTATGTTTTATCTGTATTTGCTCCTATTAATGTTAAGTTTCTTCTTTTCTTTTGTTAAAATAGAGAAAGTGATCATCTTTAAATTGTTGAAGTTTATTTAGTACCAGCTGTATCCTTAATGTCATTTTGAGGGTTGACATATAATTACATGTTCTAATGATTTTAGGTTCTAAAAAATAAGCCTGACTTCCGTCGTAAACCTTGGCCCAGCATAAGCCACAGTGCTAAAGATTTTGTAAAGAAATTGTTGGTGAAAGATCCTCGTGCCAGACTTACTGCTGCACAAGCCCTGTGTACGTGTTATCATGCTTAGTTTTAATGGTTTGTAGAGGTTAGACTGCCTTATACTGATAGAGTCCAACTTTTTCAGCACATCCATGGGTTAGAGAAGGAGGAGATGCCTCGGAGATTCCAGTAGACATATCCGTCCTTAACAACATGCGGCAGTTTGTGAAATATAGTCGTTTAAAACAGTTGGCACTGCGGGTAATTTTCAACCTTCTCAGTATTTTTAGTTGCAATTTTGAGTCCCAAATTCGGATGGTATTTTTACTATCAATAATTTCCTTGAGGTCCTCATACTGTTTTATAGGCTTTGGCTAGCACGCTTGGTGAGGAAGAATTGGCAGATCTACGTGATCAGTTTGATGCTATAGATGTAGATAAAAATGGCTCCATTAGTCTTGAAGAAATGAGACAGGTTTGTAACCTTTAACAAGAGACTTGAAGGCTTTTAATCTTGTGCTTGCTGCTGGATTAAATCCTTTCATTTGAAGTGTCGTGGCGAACTTTTAGGCTTGTTTAAGTACTTGTTCTTGTATTTTCCAGCTTCTAACTTATATAGTTTATTGCAGGCCCTTGCCAAAGATCTCCCTTGGAAAATGAAAGATTCGCGTGTTATTGAGATTCTTCATGCGGTAAAGCTCTTACCTCTAAAATGTGTTTATAGAACTTCAAAATCCATGACTCGGCAATGAACAGTTTTTTTATGCTTCATTTATTTTATTTTATTTTATTGCTCTGTTAATAATTTTAATGCTTCCGTTGCTTGTTGAGTATATTGGTCTACTTGATCTTGAAAAATGATATGTTTCTTCGTATGTTTCCTTGAGCAGATTGATAGCAACACTGATGGGCTTGTGGACTTCTCAGAATTTGTTGCAGCCACGCTTCATGTCCATCAGTTAGAGGAGCATAATTCAGCAAAGTGGCAACAAAGATCGCAGGCTGCTTTTGAAAAATTTGATGTAGATAAAGATGGATATATAACCGCAGAAGAACTTAAAATGGTTGGTATCAGAAATTCATCGCTTCTGACTGGATTTCTTCATGGACAACAGTATTTGCGATGGGAATGGCATATTTTCATTTCTTATCATAATCGTGATATGGAATCAAGAGGAATCTGATTTAATCATGCTTCTCTAGTCTTCATTTTTCTCTCATGCTACCTATTGGACCTCAATACCTGAACTAAAACAACTTGTGGGGCTCTCATCTCGTTATTCACTAGGTCTGCATTAGGCCAATCGAATTAACTAGGCACTCTGATGTTTGTGTAGGGGTGCCTGCACATAGTAGATTTCTGTAACTTTCTGTAGTTTCTATATTTTTCTCATAGCAGGTTGCATTTTTACCTGAAATTTTGCGGGAAATAGAACATGCATTTTTTTTTTTTTGGTCAGATCTGTGCATGTTATTTTTGATTGGCCGGGTACTTTTATGGCTGTGCCTTGTACAAAATTGTGCACTTTTGCTGCATAACAATTCACTAATACATGTTTTACTGTGTAATGCAGCACACAGGGTTGAGAGGCTCTATCGACCCTCTGTTAGAGGAAGCAGATATTGACAAGGATGGGAAGATAAGCCTGTCAGAATTTCGCAGACTTTTGAGAACTGCAAGTATTGGTTCTCGAGCCATATCTAGCCCAACTGTACATCGAAGTTCACTGAGGATCTAGGTCTTTTGGAAGTGTTTTCATTTTTTCCTTTTTGTAGTATATTTTGAAGTTTGAAGTGTCAAGGAAGGTGGGAGAGGGAGGCCGGGCGGGTGGGGTGGGTTCATTTCACACGAAATTCTTCCCCAGCAGAAAGTCAAATTACAAAATATGAACTCTCAACTGCTCAACTCCACTGCCATTTTTTTCCCCAAATCTTGTTGGAGTTTTGTTGGAGACATATGCCAGTGTGGTTCCACGGCATATCTGGTGTGAAGTTAGTTTGGTCCTTCAAAAGAAATGGCCTCATTTAAGTGGTCACTTCTCTGTACATTCTTGTTAGTGTTCTGAATTCTTGTTGCCTTCTGCGAGATATATGATACGGTGGGGGTATTAAATCAACAATATCTGCCTTCTAGTAAAACTGACTTCTGCTGGTATACTCTTGAGGAAGTTTGTGTGTGGACTTATTCAGGATGACTACCTTTTTATTTTTACTCTCTCCCCGAGTAGGAAGAATGTCGAATTTCACAATCAAAAAATGAAGTCTTTGAGACCTGAATTTTCACTTCAACTGAATTCAATCATAAAATACACATTATATGTCTAAAATTACTGCAATCCGAGTCTGGCAGTTATAAACCTGAAAAAATATTTACAAATTGGTCATATATGTCCATTATATATATATATGTGTGTGTGGGTGCAGTTCAGCAGCATGACATGTTTTTTTTTATCCAGGTGCTCAAGAATAGGGTGTAGAGTTTCTTAATAGAAGGCAATGGTGTGTACAGAAAATCAGGACTATGTAACGCCAGCCAGCACCTATGTCCTAGTTGTTGCTGAGCTCAGAGTCTGAGCAAGGAAGCTATCATATTACTGCCATAACCATTCATCAGAAGTGTATTTCACCATCTCCAGCAAAAACCTTTGCAAATCGTTTGAGCCTACTCCTGGGGAAGTAATGATCAATTATGTGTTAAAGATCAGCAGATAGGGACAATAGGGATGGGCAATCAAAAGCTTCTCATTACATCTATTACATCTCAATGCAGTCAGTTACCTTATCAGATGTTATGCATACTATTAGAAAATCTGCCTGTAATCCTCAAGAGGGAGAAGACATGTTCAGAAAATTCCCATCTCTAATACTTCCCTCATCCTCTAGAGGTCGCTTTCCCTTATTTCTTGGTGACAACTGCAAAAGAAACCAATAAACATTCTTTAATTACCATTGGTGATGCTTATGCAATAAAATGCTTCCCTTTCACTAACCTTATTAGAAATAGAACTTGGCATTAGCTCCAACTCAGTTGCAAGGCTGCCATGATTTTCAACTTCATCACCCTTCTTGTTAGATGCCTTGCTTTCAAAGTTTTGCTGGCGAGGGTTGTAAGTTGTTGAAACAATTGAACTAGAGGGCTCGTCAATGCTTGGAGTAACGAGTGTAAGATACGGGGAGAAAGTTGAATCAGACTTAGATGGCATATCAGATGGATCTTTCAAGAAAGGTACTGACTTGAGACCTGGAGAATGAACTGGAATTGGGTCAGAAGGGGCATGAGGAACAATGGGACATGAAGTTGACTGCGCTACCAAGTTTGAAGGATCAGTTGGAGCAAATGGAAGCATAAAACTAAGAGAATGCTGAAACTGAAGTTCAAGAATCTCAATGTCAGATTTTAGAGATGCTTTCTCCAATCTCAATTCAGTCTTTTCCTGTATCAGCTATTTAACAGCAACAACTTAACTATCAAGCAAAAGAGTTATCCGAAAGAAGTTAAAATAGTTCAAGAAGATCTTCAGGACGCAATACCTCCTGTGCTTCTTCAGAAAGAGCTGTTTGTTCAATTCTCAGTCTGCTTAGTTCAGATGTTAGATCCTTCAAAATATTGATTGCATCATTAAGTATGATTCGCTTACTACTCTTAAGTTTACTGGGATCTGCATCTCAATTCAGCCAAATAGAGAGCAATATATTATCAAAATGCCCCCCTAAAAAAAATATAAATAAAGGAGAAAGTTCACTTTTGCAACTTGAACTGCAAGAGACCAGCTTATTTGAGCATTACTGCTATATGGTACTCACTTAAAGAAAATAGAGCAAAAGAAGGCATATTTCATTTATTCGATTTGAATTGGTGGCATAAATCAGTTGGTTGCTTAGATGCATTGACAATCATTGTCACCCTGGTAAAAATGGAAGGCAGAAGATTAGTACAAAGGCCGCGATTCATGTCTCCTTTCATTTCTGATATAGAATAGTCCAATAATACAGTGAAAATGGTATCAGTAATAGGGACAGAAGAGCCAGCTATGTTGAATATGAATACCTTATATGAAAATTCTAAGTCTGGTTGAGAAGTCCAATAATACAGTGAAAATGTTATCAATAACAGGGACAGAAGAGCCAGCTACGTTGAATATGAATACCTTATACGAAAATTCTAAGTCTGGTTGAAGAGTCAAAATGAAAATAAAATTATTTATTGTTGGGAGGGGTGGCAAAGAGAATTATTTATGGATATGTATTTGGGTGTTGGCAAAAAGATACCTGCTTCCTTAGGATAAGTCACCATCAGAAACAGGAATGTAAAACTGCAAGTATTCGGGATGGAATTCCTTGGGATCTTGCCGCAATTTTAATCATATGCTTTTCCTACTTATGAGATAAGAAAATTACTCCAATACTGTGAAAATTTTCTCTAATTCCAGCTTTTAGTAGTCATCAATAACAAAGCAAGTTGACAAGTAGAGTTGCCACCAAGGGATTTCTGAGAACACTTGCTTATAACATGTTTTTAGGGACATTAGTACAAATTAAGAAGATATCAAACTTGCTAGACAAGGATTTTGCACCGAACCATCTAGTTTCAAAGATTTTAACTAAGACAGAGACTACAACTACAACCATTGAAATGGCATGTATAAAGAAAATAAATAATGGACTAACAACGCCCTAACCCCCACATAAAATAAATAAATAAAGAACGAAAGAAAGAAAGGAAGGAAAAAGATGAACCAAGGAGTATCAAACTAATAATTTGGATTGTACATGTAACATTAAGATAAAGAAATTGCCAACACATATGCCCGGGAAAAAGAAAAGTCTTAACGGGTGAAGCAAAGTATTCATAGAAAAAGGAAACAAAGGATTCCAAGCTTTACCTATAATATTTCCTAACTCCTGAAAAGAGTCATTCAATTTATCTCGTCTAGACTTTTCACGAGCTGCTCTCAATCTTTTTGCAATGATTACATCATCGAGATCAACCTCATCATGTTGTCTGCAAAATTCAAAACCAAAAAGGAAAAATAATGCAGAAAAACAAATATTTTATATAGACACCAAACATATAATTCACAGTACTATTTTTCCACATTATTGCTGAAAATATCAAAAAGGGTAACGAGCAAGCACAATACATCACACATCAGATTGAAAAGCAATTGGTGGTCAAATAGACATAGGAAGAGTACAATTATTTTAACATATTGACTACCTAACTACTGTTTCTAGCAAGAGGACAGTTAATGATGTTATTTTTCTTGGATAAATTTATATTCATTAGGCTGTCTAGCTTGGAACAAAAACAAGATGGCACAAAAACAGAGAGTGATCTATTTCTATAAGCAGGAGAAGGAAAAGGAATCCAAAAGAAAAACAAGATTTTATCCCACTCACTCCTTTTTCTTTTTGGTGAGTTTGTGGTTGTGAATTGAGCAGCAAAGAGAAAGAAAGCTAATCGTGGCCAAGAAGTATAAGCAAAATTGTCAAAGTGCTTCCAATCAATGGGTAAAAGAGCCCCTTCAAAAAAATCTTTCCAGCAATTTATTTATGAGAAGAAAAAAAAAAAGGATGAGATCAATAAAACAGCAAAAAAGAAGAGGTTAAAGTTAAGTACAAGCCACTACACAAGTAATACTCCCTCCCTTACGAAAATACTTTTTCCTAGTTTGACTTTGTCCACATATTAAGAAATATAATTGAAAGTATTGAAATGACATGTCTACCCTTATAATTACTTCTAACAAAACAAATATGTCGTAATAACTTAATCAATATGGTAGTTAGTGAACAGAGATTTCTTGAAAAAATGATATTAAATGCAACCTAGATAAGTATAAGTGGAACAAACCAAATTAGAAATAAGGACAAATTTTTTAAGATGAAATGAAATAAAATCCGGTTTCTTTCACGTGCGACAGAAGCTGGTTTTCTCCTTCGAGGAGGAGTATTCAACCATCATATTTTTCCTACAAACCCTTAGCACAGATTGAATATAATTATAGTAGGCTCTTTTACATAAAATCCACATTTTTCCTGCCATGTGAAAATTTTTTATCACAGCACTTGAGTCAATTTCTTAATGCCCCTCCACCCTTAAAGAAACTCTGTAAAGGACCAAATGCTACATTTCAAAATATATTTGTGCATAATAGATGGATTTGTATGTGGATCAGCCCCAGTTGAAGAGATGAAGAGGCAAAGATGCTCTAAAAAGAACATCCTACAAAAGAGCAATCCTCAGAAATAAACCGTAAACCACAAACCTTTTCCTTTTCAAATGAAAGTTATGAAGTTGATTATTGACCTCTAAATGGAAACATGACTCTTCCTGTTGATTTTCAGAAGAGTGACAACAGTTTTCAGGTACTAAATTGAGATCAACAAGCAAAGATGGGCTTCCTGGTACTGAATTGAGATCAATGGCCAAACATGAGTTTGTAAGTTGATTTTGTGAAGAGGAGTCTGATCTTTCAGGAACTGAATTGAGATCAACAGGAAAATTGATATCAGCAATCAAACAAAAGTCCCTTTGCTGATTTTCAGAAGAGTGACAAGAGCTTTCAGGTTCTGAATTGAGATCGAGAGGCAAAGGGGATACGTTTCCTAGATCCATGTACATCATCTAGTAACTCTAAGAGAGGCAACTAATTCCTGAAGATAAGTACAGTATTTATAGAGGGCCAGACAATAAAGGAAATACCACCGCATCAAAGTCCAAGAGGCATCAGGATGGAAGAGAAAGATACCTATCTTCACCTCATACCCCTCCACCGCTGGGGGAAGCAATGATATGTGTCTGAAAAGACTGCATGTACGCCATTTGCCTTAACTACCTCCACCGCCGAACCACTCTAGTCAATGTTTCTTTGGGTAAATCAGTAATAATATTAATGCACTTGTCATGAACCAGAACTAACTTGCCCGAATATGAAAGTAGGAAGAAAAAAATTAATACTTTCCGTTACTTTTGAGCATTCAGAATGTGTTAAGTATTACAAACAAGGCCACACAAATCTCACAATAGCTTATTACAGCAACCAAAGTTTATTCTGCACATCGATTTTCACAATAATATCTTCTTGCAAGCAACAAGAAATTCAACGTCACCTTTAGGTTATTCCAGGCATTTTTCCATAGAAGAAATCTGTGAAAGATTTTTAACTCTTACACTTTAGGTTTCCATAGTTACTTGGACTAGTAAAAAGAAACTACTGTATGCCTCTTTAGTTTTTACTTTTGTAATCAAACTCTTAAATCTATCTCTATCTATTCTACAGCCTACTGATTCATAAGACCATATCTAGGCTAATAGACTGTGATATATATGCCATATATAAACTAAATTTTCTTAAATAGCTTTCTAATACATAACATGTCCTCCACAAAATTTATTTCCATGAAATCCCAAGCATCTTTTTGTGTCAACATCATTAACTGATAAGGCCTGAGGGTCAATCATTTATGCTTGTATACGAATGAGAACTAGCTGGCCAATGTAGATGGAGAGTTAAACAATATATACATATATGTATATATATTACACTATATGTAGTGTAATCTTTCTGAAGTAAATTAATGACCATAATGTCTAGTCTATTAAAAAAAGTAAAAAAGCCTCATGCATGTAGTGTGGAACTACTAGGAAACAAAAATTTAAATGTCTGAACATCATTCATCTTGACCTACTGAGAAGTTTATAACTCAAAGATTGATAGTTTAACCACAAGGGAAGCTATATTAAAATGATATTAAGAAATCATGGTTCTTTATTTCATTTTCCTATCGAAAATAAAATATAACAACTGCACTTGATAACATAGAGTACAGAACAATGTTGGCTGAAGGCAAAATGCTTATAAATAAATTCATGTGAAAGAAACGATATTTGGTTTTATACCACTTAAGGAGTTTATAGTTTTAGCCACAATTATGTCATGCAATCTGATATCTATAAAGCTTTGGCCTACCAACCCTGGTTTCAATATTTCAACAGAAAAATAACTACCCCATTCTTCTGATCCATATATCCTCAATATTTGAAAATCCCTTTGTACATGGTAAAATGTTCTATTTCATTTTCATCCACCATTCCAAAGAAACAAAAATCCCCTACAACATATAATGCAAGCAACACATTACATAAAGCATGATAATATGCATAATACATAATAATCCACTCTTCACGTCTCATATCTATTCATTCAGAATGGAAAAAATAAGTAGTATACCTTTGGAATCGCTCAGACTGATGCAAAACCTCATTTAACCGAAGGGATAGTCCAATTGACTACGCATAAGACTTTGCGCTCTTCTTTGCCCTTGAGTTTTCTCACCACAGTACTGAATCGCAATAGGAAGTCAGAGAAAATTAACGACCGTCATGCAGTCCAATTCATTTTTTTCACAGGGACATCAAATGCAAACTACCAGAATTTATTCACAAACTTACACAGTAACTATTTTTGGGGATCAAAATCAACAGAGCCCAAACAACAACTATGCAGATAGAATATTTTTTCACTAACTAAAAGAGACATGAAAAAGAAAGAAAGAAGGATAAAGATAGCAACATACATCTTTTGGCATTTCCACAGCTGAAAGAAGCAGTCAATCGTAGCACAACAAGAAGAAGTATTGGAGAAAGTTCGGATATTTTATGGACAAAGAAAAAGAAGGCAAGATAAATCAAACCTGGGATCCTTAATATTGGTTTGGCCACGACACATTTGACATGGGACAGAATTTTCCTTCGTATTTTGTTGGCAAAGAACAAAAGTGAAACTGGGTTTACAAGAGATTTTAGGAATCTGAGAAGGGCTCTGAGCAATTCCGTAACTGATAGAGATGTGGAAGCCAACGTCAGAATTTCAGCCAGCAGCAGCTTGGAATTCGGAAAAATGGTGGACGATTTGCAAGAACCATTGTGCACGTGGATGCCGTATCCTAAGCATGCTGGTCTTGCATTGCATCTTCTTTCTTGCTTTTTCGGGGGAAACGTACACTTCTATTTCCCATTTTCCAATCTTTAATTTAAATTAAAGGAATTATTTATTTGTGTTGTAAATATTCATAAATATTTCTTCTTCTTCTTCTTTTTTTTTTTCTTTTTTATTTTAAGTAAATATTTCTTTTAAGAAATAATTTTTTAAAAAAAAAAATTGTAAAAAAATGAATTTATTTTACAAGAAAAAAATTCTTCAAACCTGAATTTTTCATATTTTCTTTTCTCAAGAAAAGGAGAAAAATGAACAAGCCAGTGTTTAAGAAGGAAAAGAAATCATTTATATGCATATGCCTATGCATACATACATATATATATATATATATATTTATATTTATATTTATATAAATTTCTTTTCTTTTTTTTCTCCTAAAAATCAACCAAAACTTTACAATTAATTTTGAGGTGGTTCAACGGCGGAAGCCGGGACGGCAGGAATCTGGCATTGGTTTCAAAGGTTGCACTTTTGTATGTATTCTAGGTGCGACAGTGTTCAGTGGCCTTCTCCGGCGCGGAAGACGGTAGCAGTGAACCACAGCATCACACACGGACTAAGACATGAATGAATGAAGATGAAGATAGTAACGTACAATATAAACGGTCTGAGGCCTCGCATAGCTCAGTTCGGTTCTCTTCGTAAGCTCCTTGATTCTCTCGATGCCGATATTATCTGCTTCCAGGTAAGCCCTCTTTGTACTTCTTCTAGGGAACACAATTTTTTTTTTTTTTTTTCCCCTCTTTTGGAACTTCAATTTTGAATGGTTCACGAAGGAGACGAAACTGTCGAGACAAGAGTTGAGAGCAGATTTAGTGAGGACGGAGGGGTACGAATCTTTCTTTTCTTGCAATCGCAATTTCGAGAAAAGCCGCGCTGGCTATTCTGGTAAAATTTCTGATCGAAATTTAAGCTTGTCTGGATGTGTATATTGATATACTATATGGCTATATGCATATTTTACTTGGCTTCGGCACGCAGCAATCTTGAGCTGGAATGACAGGGAGGAGAATTATAGCTAGTCCCCTGTAGCAAAGTCTTGATCTTTATGCTAGCTAATAGTTGATAACATTCTTTGTTGAGCTTGAGGCTTCATGCCCTGTCAACTGTAGAGAGAAGTTTGATGATTCATGTTAAGGTTCTATGTCAGGGTTGAAATACAGGGTTGTCTTGACCAAGTATTTGATTCCATGCTTCTGCACGGTAGATTGGTCCGTCTCTCTTTTTTTTTGGGGGAAATTAGTATGTTTTGGGTTCAAAATGGTCCATAACCTGCACATTTGATGTAGAAGAAGATGATTTTCAAGTTAATATATTGTCTAATCTGCCACTTTAGGTAATTTTCGTTCCTTTTGAGGATAAAGAATAACATGGATAAAGTGCCTTTATGAAGTACCTTATTTTTATCCCTCTGATTTTCCCCTATATTTTTTGCGAAGTTTCTTTTCTATTTGGTGCATCATATCTGCTATTATTAAATTTTTATTTGCACAATTACATTGGGATTTGTTCTCCAGATTCACCAAAAGGATACTTAACAGGACTGTTTACCTATCTTGTTGCTCAGGTGTTGCAACATTTTGCCGTGTTAGATCTGCATTTTCGACAGATGAAGTGGCTTTACCCGTTGCTGCGGAGGATGGATTCACTGGTCTTCTGGAAAATGCTCAAGGATTTGGATGTCGAAAGGATGAGTGGCGCTCAATAGCTCGAGGCCTTGAGGACTTCTGTAGAGATGAACTTCTCCAAGTGGATAGTGAGGGGCGATGTGTCATCACTGATCATGGCCATTTTGGTGAGCATGATGATAATTTTGTATGTGTTATTACAATAGTGGCCTAATAGCACATCTTTTTAACAATCTTGACTTTCTTCTTTGGTGGGAAAATGAAATATACCATATATACAACTTCCCTATTCTTACACTTAACCTTTAAAAGAGTGCTCTATTACTTCCACTATTTATCTGACCTTAGCCTTAACTTGTATGACTGAGCTTTGTTGGATGTTGGGCATGTGCAGTGCTTTTCAACGTATACGGTCCTCGAGCTGTAACTGATGACATGGAAAGAGTTCAATTTAAGCTGACATTTTTCAAGATTTTACGGGTAATTTGGTGATTTATTCTTTTACAGTGTTAGCAACAAAGCTCAGTGCTCTGTTCTCCCCTCTCTCCGGTCAATCAGCTTATTTTCTTATTTTAGTTGATAAAATATGCTTATGATCTGAATTGTTCTGCTTTGCTTTCTTTGACTGGTGATTGTCTAACTTCAATGTTAACTTGTTGCTTATTGTGTGACCTTTCAACTCATGGAAGCATGTCTTATTGTGTGAACCTTCACCTAATCTGATTCTGCTTCTGCACATTACATGGCTTATTTATTGTTTCATTTTTCATTTCTTTTTCGTTTTGATGCTATTTTTTTATAGATATAACTTTATTTTTATGTTTTGGGTGGTGGATGGAAAATATAAAATGGGGCAGTGATGAAAAGCAACAAGTAATAGCAGTTAAAAGGAAAATTGGACGAGTAAGATTACAAAGCTGGGATTGGAGTTGTGGCTGACCAAAGGAAGAGAACATTTTTTCTTGTGAAATTGCCCTTTTGTAGTAAATCTTTGTACATTGAAGGTTCACATAATAAGACATGCTTCCAATCCATGAGTTGTGTGGTCACACAATGGCAACAAGTTAACATTGAAGTTAGACAATTACCAGTCAAAGAAAGCAAAGCAGAACAAGAGGAAGGAAAGTAGTGTCCTTCCCTTCCAGTATATACCCCTTATAACATTCAAGCTTTTGTAATTTTTCGGTTTTCGGGAGAACCTATTATTTGTTGAACCTGTGTATTCTCATGTTTTATGGTCCTGTTAACTGGGTGTATATCTATTTTAATATGAGACCAGAATGGAACCATAACAATTATAAGCTATTAGGATGGTTCATGTTTGTCATAATCTTATGATGATTTCGCTAATATCATATGCATTCATCACCAGATGAAGATTTTCTGCTTTTCCGTTCCATTGGAAGTTTTCTAACTACACATTTTACATTTTAATCTCCAACAATTACCATCTGTGTTTGTTCTAATAATCTTACCTTAGATTGGCAATATGTAGTTTTAAATATCTTCAGAAATAACATTGTGGTTTTCTTGGTAGCTGTCTGTTGTATTATTCTCCACTCACACTCTTCCCCTCCTGTTTTTCTCCTCCTTTCTTTTATATTGAGGGTACTAGACAAGAGTGTTACTTTCTTGAAGAATGTTGAATGTTTT
Organism: Marsdenia floribunda; assembly: GCA_035583425.1. NCBI lineage: Eukaryota > Viridiplantae > Streptophyta > Magnoliopsida > Gentianales > Apocynaceae > Marsdenia > Marsdenia floribunda. The sequence goes on from JAXGGT010000002.1 coordinate 2,824,408, forward strand.
TGTTAAGATGTGTAAGCTTTGGGTCTTAGATTCATGTTTATGATTTTGTCTAGAGAAGGTGGGAGTGTCTTCTGCGAGAAGGAAGGAAAATATTTGTGGTTGGGGATCTTAACATTGCTCCTGCCACTATAGACCGTTGTGATGCAGGACCAGATTTTGAGAAAAATGAGTAAGTTTCTGTTCTCGTTCAATGTAATTTCATGCAATTCCATGTTTTTCAGGATCCTATAGTTTTCCAAGGGAAATCATACCTTCCTTGGCAATTTGATCTTCTTACAGGTTTAGAAGATGGTTTAGATCTTTACTGGTGGAAAATGGTGGGCAATTTTTTGATGTTTTTAGATCGAAGCACCCTGAGAGGTTTGATTCGCTGGAGCTCCTCCCTTATTTCTGGGGAAATTGTTTTAAATTCCATGTTGTTTTTGATTTAGTATTGATTTGATGCATGTTTATTAAGCGGACTTGTCATGACCATGTATCACGTTCTTTATCTGTTCGGAGTTACATCCTGTGGTACAATCTCTATTGTCTGAGCATCCAGTCTCTTTATATTTTTTGAAAGGTAAACATCATATCTTCTGCTGTGCAGAAGAGAAGCATACACATGCTGGCCTACGAATACTGGGGCTGAGGAATTTAATTTTGGGGCAAGGATTGACCATATCCTTTGTGCTGGATCATGCTTACATTTAGAGCCAAGTCAGGAAGGGCACAATTTTGTTACTTGCCATGTTGAAGAGTGTGACATATTAGGGCAATTCAAGCGGTTCAAACCTGGAAGTTCCCCCCGGTATATGAAGTTCTTATTTGCATAAAACTTTCTGTGATTATTTTGTGTTTGTTTAAATGGATGGTTGTATACATTGTATTTTCTTATAGATCTTGTTGGGTCTGTGTGTATGCCAAGAGACACATATATACATGTGTAAATTTTGATTTGGCCTACTTGTCTTGATAAAATTTTTACTTCACTTTCATATCAGTTACCATCCATCATATGGGGAAGTTGGTGTAAAAATTCTAGTATCATGACTGAACGGAATTTCTTTTCCCCATGCATCCAAGCTAGAGTATCTTCCATAGGCTCTTATGTAAGAATACTTTGACAAAAGAATGTAGTTTGAGTCTTTACTAAAGCTCATCAAATGAGAATTCCTCACCATAAATTCTGGTAGTTCTGTTAGACATGGGCTTTTTTAGATGTAACATCATAATGTCATGTCTATAGAACCAGTAAATTTGTAGTGCGATGTCATGCTTAGCAAATTGCATATGCATATGGTTACTTGTTCACAGAACTATTTTTGGCTGCTGCAAAAAAGATGGATTATCTGCTTACTAACCACAGGTGGAACGGAGGAAGGAGCATCAAATTGGAAGGTTCTGATCATGTTCCAGTCTGGATGCATTTAAGAGAGATACCTAGCATTCAGCAACATAGCACTCCTCCATTATCTACAAGATACTGTCCTCAGGTTTACGGACACCAGCAAACAATAGGTACGAATCTTGTTCTCCTATACTTAACAACTGAGAGAATTTAAGGTTTAATTGTGGAGCCCAGTGTACTATAAGAAATCTTCAAAATGATTGCTTGATCTGTATTCCAAGCATGGGTGAAATTTGTATCGCAATTAGTTTCACAATAAGTACTGTGTATATTAATTGGAGTTTATCCCACATCATCATTTTTCATAAGAAAATAAGTATATAATAAGAAAAGAATCTTCCATCATGCTACATGCTTCTCTGGTGTATACCAGTCAATGTTACTTTCTTGCAAGTGCTTTAACTTGTTGTTTTAATACATTGTGGAAAACTATTTGGCAGTCTCGATGATAACAAGGAGGCAATCTAGTGAACAAGTTGAGACTTGTGCAGGATCAAGTACTTTTCCTGGTGAAAACATTATTCCATATGATTAATTTATCAAATATTGTCCCAGTTTTGTGTTTGATTCTTAAAATATAAACTTCAGTATCTTTTGCACAGAGGACTGCTCCAGTGGAAGTACTATTGGGACACCAGGTTCACTTGTAGAAACAAGGAAGAAAGCAAGACAAAGTCGTCTGTCTCAGCTTTCTCTGACCTCCTTTTTCAAGATAAGTTCAAGCAGTGCTGAGAATTCTGACAGAACTGGTGATGAAATCAAGGTTAATCAGTCTGATGTATCTAACTCTTACCATGAATGTACTGGACCATCAGCACAGGATGATGAAAGTAATAACTTGAAGGAGTGTGAAACTGATGTCAGTGCATCAACACCAGCAGAAGATGGCTTTGCTGTCAGCCTGCCTTCCCAGAAAGAGAAGTCAGACGGTGCCTTTCTGGAATGGCAAAGAATTCAACAGTTGATGCAAAACAGCATACCTCTTTGCAAAGGCCACAATGAACCTTGTGTTTCTCGGATTGTGAAGAAAGCAGGACCTAATTTGGGCCGCCGATTTTATGTCTGTGCTCGTGCTGAGGTATGATTTGCATATAGCTCGGTGTCTTATTCTAATCATATATGTATTCTACTTCCTCCATTTCAAAATAAATGTCACATTCTACTTGGCACAAAACTTAGCATTTGATTATTTGGTAGTTACCATCTTATCCTTAACGAGTTATACCTCGCCAGATGATTAAGGTGAATCTTTCATTGCTTTTCCTCTCATGCAGTATCAGTGGTGTACTCATTCTAGGAAGGTTAACATTCGTTTTAAAAATTTGTTCAGAACACTTCACATATTTTAGCTGGTTCCTCCTCCTTTAATTAGGTCTCCTCCAGCTTTTCAGCCAAGTCTTTCTCTATATGTTTTCCATTTTTTTTTTCATGTTAAACTGTCCAGTATCTGGAGGTCACTACATTGGCGTAAAGTCTAACTTTTGTTAGAGAGAAAGTCTCATCTAGATTCTTACATAACACTCATAACGAG
>JAXGGT010000002.1:2910108-2922707 GCA_035583425.1 Marsdenia floribunda
TCATTGAACGATTCAAATATTAAATTTAAAAACATACTCTGAATCATGATATCATATGATGGAATGAAAATTTGAGTGGTGGTATCCAATGAATTGATAATCATAACAATGGTATTTTGAGTAAAAGTCGGACATTATCTTAGTGACTAACCCTGTATCTGTATGTACCCCCATACCCACCCACCGGGTGATGGTAAAAAGATTAATAAAACTCCCCCCAAACCTTCCCTCCTCTTGACCTCTCATATTTAAAAATATATATATATATATAGTTTTAAATTAATTAATATTAAAAAATAATAATAATATTTGTCTATTAACAAAAACTCGATTGTTTCAATCAGTAAAATAATATTATTTTTAAAAAAATTAGAAATAATAAAAATGGAATTAATCAGATTAAAATATCTAATATATGTAATGTGTATGTATGTATGTATGTATGTATATATATATATTATGTATAGAAGAAAGAAATGGCCTTCTGAGTGGTTTTATGATGATGATGATCAAGTTTCAAATCTCGATTAAACTATGCAAAATATAGTTTGGCAAACAACAACAAACCCTAATTAAGTAATTAAACTTATGGATTAAGCAATTATATATGCCATGTATTCTCTACTCCAAGTTTCAATAATTTCAACATTTGCCCCATACTAAAAGATTATGGTTTTACTGGGATAGCAATTAAAATTCAAAACAAAATATGTTAAATTATTTCTTTTTCAGTAAAATAAAAAAATAAATAAATTAAATTATTATTCAAAATTATTTTTTTTTTTTAAATTTTAAGATTTTTTGAACATTCTCTAATAAATGTAACAATCATGAAAGAATGCTTAGATGGAAGTAGCATATTAAAAAGGTACTACTACTACTAACTAAATGATATTCTAGAAAGGACAAAGAGAATTTTAAAAAATGCAATGCAATCAAGGGGACAAACTCTGGCCTCGCCACGGTTCTATTTAGGTGTTTTTCCAATTTAGCCCCATTAATTTGGGGACATGGGCACTTTAGTCTCTTATCTTAAACAATAATGCTAATTGGGTACTAAATTGACATGTTTACCCTTAAACCTTTTTTATGGGCATGTTAAGAATGTAGAATGCAGTGAGGTAAAATGTGCTGCCCTTGAAGCCAGGCCTTGTTTTGCCACTCATCCAAGTCAAAATCTCCTGTTATACTTGTTATTACATATCGTACAAATGCACCGATAAAATAATGATCCTCGATATTATTTCTATTAGTACAATAGAAAATGTAACAGGAGATCTCAAGTTCCATCCTTGACAATAATGGTCAAACCCTGTTTGTTTATAGTTCCTATCAATGATAATGTTTTACAAGTTACACCAAGCCATCTGTATCTGTAGGACTATAGAAGGCATTTGCAATAAAAGAAAGAATGTGGAGTACACACATAAATACAGTAAACAAGACATTAGGGGATACTGATGGCCATTACCCACCTTCAAGACTTGCAGAATGCATGTAGTGTTTCATCAAGGGCTTTTCCATCGTAGTCGCCTGTGAAAACACAGTTGCCAAGAGGACCTTTCAAGAGAATGAGCCTGAGCAACCCATCAGCCACTTTTTTATCAACCTAATAATCAAGAATGAACAGTAAGGATATGTAGAATTTTATGAGGGAATATGATGAGGAAAATTTATGAACGTCCCTTACCGCCATGATAGATTTGAACATCTCCACTGTCATGGTATCTGGTGGTGCAGTGGGTAGCTTTGCCTGTTTTAAGATTTTATCTACTCGCTTCACTATTGAATCATCTATCCAACCCAACCTATATGACATATCCACAGCCATAACCTGAAAATTTGCCACGCAGGGATCATTTAACACTTGGTAGATTAAATAAAGAATATATTCAGTTGAAGTTTTACTTTTTCCGTTTGTGCACAAAAGAACAAGGGTCCACTACTGACAAAGAGGAGATCTTTAAGGAGAAAGCATTACCATGCCAGCGGCAACAGCTTCTCCATGTAGCCACTGCCCATAGCCAAAACCAGTTTCAATTGCCTGTAAAAGTAACCATATTAGCAAGAAAAACCTGCAGTAACCAATAAATGGTCACAAGACATATTCAACCTTCAACATTTTCAAAATTAAGTAGGCAGAATCAATGAAGTAGGAGACTAGATGAGAGGTGGGAGTGCTAAGTTTCATCCTTGAACATAACATACATACATCTAGTAGGTACTCAATCAATCCAAAATTAAATTTCCACTTCTCTATTTTATAATATCCAAAATTAAATATCTATAACCTAAAATTAATATATTTTCCATCTAAATTTTCAAAAACAAAAACAACCCTTCTTAATTTATGACGCCTACCTCCCAGAATACACATATTCCCACCAAGAACACATTATTAGTAAGAATAGTTAGGTATCTTTCAAGGACCTTTTCAATTTTCGTGCTAAATTCAAAAGTTGAAGTGGAGAAACACTATTCCATTTTACAATCGAATATTCACAAATTAAGCAAATATTCAGGGGGAAAAAAAAAAAAGAAAACATAATAACAGCACGTAGCATTTGGTTCTAATGAAACATAATATGGAAAACTATAGATCAAGGCTTTATTAAGATAGAAGATGCACAGCTTATGGTCAAAGTTCCAAGTCTAAAGACTTAAAAAGAAGCAGTATCATAACATTAGTCCTTCACTTACATGGCCGAAAGTATGACCCAAATTCAATGTAGCCCTCAATCCACTTTCCTTCTCATCTAAAGCCACTACCTCAGCCTTGTTCTCGCATGAACGCTTGATGGCATAAGTAAATGCAGTAGGGTCCCTGGAAAGAACAAACTTTCATCAGTTTCAGAACATTCATGGGAAGGAGGAGGTACACAAATATTTTACCTTGCTATTAATGCCGGCATGTTCTTCTCTTGCCACTCAAAAAATTCACCATCTCTTATAAGCCCATATTTTATAACCTCACCAAGCCCTGAAGCTAGTTCTCTATCTGGTAAAGTGTTCAATGTGTCGGTGTCTATCAGCACACACTGTGGTTGGTAGAATGCACCAATCAAATTTTTACCAAGTCGGTGGTTTATTCCAGTTTTTCCCCCAACTGAAGAATCAACCTATAACAAAAGAAGACAAAACATAATTTGAAGAGTGAAGAAAATAAGAAGGCAAAAAGAGATGGAAAGATTGAGCTCCATGGCTAACCTGTGCCATAACAGTAGTAGGAATCTGAATGAAATTAACTCCACGAAGGTAAGAGGCAGCAGCATATCCACACATGTCACCAATGACTCCACCACCAAGGGCAACAAAGGTACAGCGTCGGTCCAGTCGGGACTCAATTGCTTTGTCAAAAACTTTCATTAAAGTATCCTGCAAAAGTAGAACAAGATTGTCACTTATTTCCACCAAGACAACATTAACTCAAAAGCTTATGCCAACTTTAAATGCTTACCATGTTCTTAAACTGCTCACCATCTGGCAAGATAACACTCTCAACGGTAACATTAGGGTTTCCATCTGTCAAAGCACTGATTGTTTTATCTAGATACAATGGCGCAATGGTGGTGTTTGTCACCACAAGGATTTTCTTGCCGTGAATATGCCTAAATGAAAGTAGTGAGTTAGAGATCAAACAAAGGAATACATAGGTAAAGAAGCAAAGGCAGCATAATACATGAAATTGATTGTAATTTCTGCAAATAACTTTCTCTGGCAGGTCACAGAGAGCAGTAGCCACGCATAAGCAAATTCACTTCAGTACTAAAAGGTCAAAAGGATAAAGCACTACTTGATGAATACTAAGTCTAAATCTCAAATCCTGCAATCAAACTAATAGAAAGTCGACCACATATCGAGAAAGTAACATGGAAACCAGTTTTATTGATCTCTCTAGAGGGAAGCCATACTCTATTTATCAATTCTAGCCTATTAAAAGGTGTAATTGATCCAGCAAGATTTTTTTTTTTTTTTCCTTCTAAGTACTAAGCAAGATTAAAAGCATAAAGAAATTGTTTCACAAATAAAGAGCAGGACAACCTCCTTGCAAACCATAAAAGTAAATCCAGCCTCAACCCATGAATAGAAAGATCACTTTATGACTAGCAGCTGTCTAATCTTGAGTACAACAGAATTAATGATGAAATCACGAGCACTCCATCTTCTAAGGCATAAAATAGTAGAGCAATTTATTTGAGCATTGAGAACATCATCAGTGCATATGTACACGGTATCAATACCCACATAATACTAAAAGCCAAAAACTTCACCAAGAAAATCCAAACTACTTGTTCGTTAGTGATTAGTTCCAGAATATCGTAAAAACTACGTTTACCTTGGAACTAAAATATCCATAATCCAACTTCAAGCTCTTTAAGACCCTCTCTCACACAAAAAAAAAGAGAAACTTGACTCCATTTAATATTATTCTTATTCCTGTGACTTAAGTATTGTACTTAATCAGCCAAAAGTTTCGAAAGGAAAAACTACAATACGTTTCTCAGCTGCAAAGAAAAATCTTTTGGGCAACCTACAAGATTTCCGGAACTGGATACATTTCCACGTGAATGATCAATAACGCAGAAAGACGAACACTTCCAAAATCACACTCAAGAACTACCTACGGCTGCATAATAAATTATACTGATTATCACCGGCAGGAGGACTGGAATATTATTTGAATTCTACAAAAGAAAAGAAACGAGTAAAACAAGCACCTTTGTAGAAGGTCTGGCTGATCAAGAAGCCCAGACCCGATATAAATCGGGTAGCTTCGATTTCCCAAGTCGACCTCCACAATCGTGGGAGTCCCAGAACTGGTTTTACTCGGAGATTGATCCATCACCGGCACGGATGAGCTAGCACAGACCTTCAATCGCGTGGCATTAAGCTCTAAACGACACCAAGAAGACCCGGAACCAGATTTACGGAACGGCACGAGAGAGTCGCGCTGGGAACCTTTAATAAAACAATTATACTTCCGGTGGGTGGAAATAGAAGAAAGACACCGTTTCGTGCAGAGAGAAGATGAAGAGGAGGAGGAGGCGGCAGCCATGGGAAGTCAAGGCGGGAGAAATGGAGGAAAACTGGTGTTTGGTTCGAGCCGATTTTGTCGCATATGAGTCTCCTTTGTTGGACATGGTCTGGTTTGGGTTGCTTGAGTGGGTAGAAGAAGACGAGGTGAGGGTGGTAGGTGAGGTACATCAGTAGGGACAGTTTAGGAATTTCAGTGGTATTAGTTGTTCCAATGTCAACCGTCAAGCCTTTTCTAATCTACTTGTAAAAAATAAAATAATTAAATGTGTAAAATATTTTAAATTTACAATATTTGTCATTTGATTAAAAAATAATGTGTAAAATATTAATTAAAAAATATTATAATAGAAATATTAATAAATATTCACTTTCAAACTTATAAAATAAATAAATAATTTTAAAAATAATATTCTTTTTAAATCAGTCAAAATTCATTCAATAATATTTAATTTTTATATCTAATAAAAATACATTCACTAAATACATTACTCCCAAATTGTTCATCGAATAATGCATTAAAATAATAATAACTTTATATTTATTAAATTTATAATGTTTTTATTTATTTTATTATTATTATTATTTTTTTTAAAGAAAGGTGAAATGCATTCAAAAAAGGGGAAAAGAGAAAGGTGAAATTATAAAATGGTTGATAAGCCGAATAAATTCCGGTGCACTGATAGAATCGTGAGCCCGGTGCACCTAAGAAATTCCCTTTTGGGCGTTTCCGCAGCTTCTCTGGTACGCCAAGCCCAATTTCCCCGCCAAAAGCAAGAGAGAGAGAGAGAGAGAAAAAAAAAGAACTGAACTACATCTTCCAAAACCAGAACTAACGTGGCTTCAATAAACTCCGATAGAATCGTTCGAACTGCGGATTCACCTAATCCACATTGAGCTGTCGTCTTCATCGAAAATGTATTCAAAGGATTTTGATTTTTATTGATTTGTCATGATCATCCAAATGTTTGTGCGCAGCCCATTGTAAATTTCCAGTAACTAGGGTTTCTCTGTCTCGGTGGCGGCGGCGGTGATAGGGAGGAGGCGGTTGTAATGGGAAGGGGGAAGAGAAACGCGACTTTAGTTATTTCCTCATCGGACGATGAAAATTTTCTTGTGAAATCCTCATCTAAAACTGCGTCTGTTCCTAGGACGAAGTGTAGAAAGAGGCCTAAGAAGTTTTCATTGTCAAGCTCTTGTCCTCGTTCGCGTAAGGAGTCCATTGCCAACGGTTTTGATGAGGTGGTAAGAGTACTTTTTACCTTCTCTTGCACGTTTTTCTTTCTTTGCTGGGGTTTATTTGGTTATGCTTTTGAGTTGAATTTTATACAATATAAAGATGTTGTTGAAAGCTGGGATGTTGAAAGTTTAACTATGGAGTTTTTTAGAACTGTATATTCACACTTCTAAAAGTAACTTCTTGATTTTCAAACTAGTTTCGCGCATATAAGAAGGAATTATGGCGTATTTCTAGCTAAATTGAAATTTTATGAAATCTCCATTATTATATAACATGAAACTTTAGTTGACAAATTTAGGTCTAATTTGTTTAATCTGAACTCATTCTCCTGCTGGAGCTAGGCACTGTGGTTCTAGTTTCGATTATTGGACTGGATTTTGGATTTAGGATAACTTTAAATATAATTTTATTTTTTGATATGCAAGGCTTCATTTTGGTCCCTCTGTATGCACTGTGCACAATCTTAGCATCCTATTGAAGTCTTGACACAAGATGGCAGTCATCCAAAATTCTTTCTACAAGCCTTCTTTATACCCTGAGTTTCTGCCTAGGCTTCAGAATGGAATTCAGGGATGTTTATTTGCATTGCAGAAACTGGCGTCATGAATATTATGTCGTACTCTGTCTTTTCAGAATTTCCTGAGAGTTTTGTTCTTCACTACAGATTAAGCGGTTTCGCGAGGAATTTGATGAGGGCATAAATAGGTTCAAGGTATTTGCTGGTATGCCTTTCTTGAAGCTTTAGTTTGTCTGCTTTTGTTACTCTTTGTGCATTCAGTTGTTGATAGTTGCTTGATCTTTGATTACACTTTCAAATATTCCTCAAACTTAGACAAATAATTCCTTATTTGGTTCTTGGATATATAGGAATATTGTTCTTATTCCATATATTTGATGATTACAACATCTAAATATATTGGAATGTTTTGCCAAACTGGACTTTCTTATGATTTATTGCATGGTGCATGTCATAACGGAAGTGGTTCAATTTTGGCTTCCCTGGTGCTGGTTCCAGAGTTGGTGTGCCATCATGGTGGTGTTGGTAGTCTTAGTTGAATATAATATTTCTCAAGATGGAATCCGTTTTTTGGTAGTATTTCTATTGTTCTGCATGTCTGGGCACCCCTGTTAAATGCCTCCCCGCTGCATCTTGAACTTACTGCATAGTCTTTTAGGGTGAATTTTGCCAATTATGGTGCCAGAGATTTCCTTGTATCCTCATATTTTATATCTTCTACATTTCTCTTGCCTTTTAATGTGGAAATTCATGAACATAACTAGGCTGCAAAGGGAGCAAAGACTTATGGGTTGATAAATACAAACCTCACTCTTTGGAAGAGCTTGCTGTTCACAATAAGAAGGTGTGGATTTGTGACGTTCCTTAGTTGGGTTATGTGCATGTTCATAGCTTTTACATCTCACATTCTTAGTGTCATTTTTCTCTCCTCAATTTTGCAGGTTGAAGAAGTTAAAACCTTTTTTGAGGAAAGACTTTTTGCATCAAAGGTACTTATCTTTGTTGTGGTTGTACATTACTTTCTAATATTTGGTAGGCATTACTTTCACACCAGATACCATGATTTTCATATTTCTTATCCACCAATACTTTTGGTATAATGGTAATTTATGGAAGTCTGTTATTGATTTGATTGCACTAAGCATCAACCGGAAGGTGATTGTGTCTGATTCATATTTTCTTAAAATAAAGGAAAATAACATTGACAAGACTTTTCAGCTTTCAAATTTTCCATATTTTGGGGATACATGTATTAGTCCAACACTTCATGTCTTCCAAATAGAAAGAACAACTCATTGCTTACAAATTATTTTAATTTTCTTATGTTTGTCCTTTTTGGTGCTCTATATCTGCTTGTGTTGTAGTTCTCAACTACCATGCTGGGTTGGGTTTCTTTTATAAACTACCATGCAGAAGTAGTTCTTTTGGTGCCATACAACTCTATGCTTCATTATCCTTACCTTAAAATTTTCTTGTTATTTTTGATATAGGGAAAATCCTGTAATCATGTTCTTCTTATCGGTGGACCAGCTGGAGTTGGAAAATCTGTATGTTCACTGTTCTTCTTTATGTACATGAATCTGAACAATCTGTGATTCTGTTATAGTAGTGGTGGAAATTTTAAACCGTTGATTTTGGTTCCTAATGCATGAAATTCTTCCTTCATATGTATGAGTTGTTATAAGATTCTTATCTATTCAGGTGACTGTCCATGCAATTGCTTCCCATTTTGGAGCCATGGTATATGAGTGGAACACTCCGACTCCTACTATATGGCATGAACATTTGCATAACTCTAATTCAGGTACTTTCAAGCTTTGCATAGTGCTAGTATTATATTGTATCCACATGCCTGCATTTTGAGACTATTCCCAAATGTCGATTTCCATTATAGTTTAGTTGTTCATCTTCAAAGGTCACAGACATTTTGCTCTTTTCTACTAATATGAATTTATATTTCTATTTTCATAGTAATATACATGTTGACAGGCCTTTTATTAATTCTGGATTAGGGTTGAAGTATATCTCAAAGTTGGATGAGTTTGAACATTTTGTTGAAAGGATAAGAAAGTATGGCCTGATTTCATCATCCTCATTTGGAGGATCTCAGACATCTGTCATACTCCTAATTGATGATCTTCCCGTAGTGAATGGAAAAGTTGCTTATAGAAGGCTCCATAGGTGCTTGCAACTTCTTGTGCAGTCAGTGTGTGTTCCAACTGCAATATTAATCACTGAGTATGGCAAGGTGGACTCCACTGACTTCACTATGCGCTGCTGGGATGATATCCAGTTATCTCTTCAGGATGCTGGGGCTTGTAAGGTTGCATAGAATAATGTGTTTGCTATGGGAACTGATGATCTTTTATCTTTATATTAAGCTAGATCTGTGTATATTTCAGGTGACTTTTAATCCAATCACAGTTAATTCCACGAAGAAAACTCTTTCAAGAATATGCAGAGAGGAGCAGTGCAAAGTGAGTGCTGAACAAATTGAATTTATAGCAAAAGCCAGTGGAGGTGACATCAGAAATGCAATTACTTCGTTACAGTATTTCTGCCTCAGGCCATGTGAAGGCCCTTTTTTGGGTTTTCATGATGGCATTACCCCTTCTCTGAAAGGACCAGAGAAAATGGTAGATTTGCTCAATGAACCTTCATTGTCATTTGGCAGAGATGATACTATCTCTCTATTTCATGCACTGGGAAAGTTTTTGCACAATAAAAGAGATACCGAGAATTCCCTTGCTGCAGGTATCTTCAACAGAATTCCCTTTTCATGACTATATCCAGTGATCTTATTGATGTTATAGTTCCTCAAACAAAAAATGGTCATCTGTTTCCTAGTTACTTTGGCTGTTTTTGGATTGAATTTTTTTTTTCAGTTTTCTATTCAAACTTAAAAAAAATGTGGTGTACTTGTTTGGACACCACCTAACACAATACTATTCATGTCTATCCACTTGGCAAAAAAATTAAAAAAAATGGAGAGAAGATGAGAGTATCACACCATTCTTTATACCAATACTCATCATTACATAAATAAAATATAATATTTTTGTACCCTACTTACTAGATAACTTTTTCACTTGTCTCCAACTTACTCTTCATTTTCCGCAAGACATTCATCTCAACTTGAAAAAAACTAACAAGCTAAAAAAAAAAAACTCCAATCCAAAAACACTATTTATTTTCGAAGAATAATGATTTTACATGACAGCATAGTTCCCACTTAAATGGGTTTCTTCCATAGATGTTGGTGATTCAGAGCTTGCCCATAAAGTTGCATCTTAAAGGATTCTTATTATCCCTTGCTGTTATTTAGGGAAAAGAAGTCAATATTATGTGCTTTAAGATTTTTTACTTGATACATACATTCTGGAGTCAGTTGATGTCCTAGAAACTCCTTGAATATTCTCGTTTCACCCTGAATATTAGCATAATTACAGATTGACAGGTAATAAGTTGTCTTGGAGTGCTTATGGTACATTTGAAGTTCCAAAATTGTCCATTCTTATATGGTAGTTGTTAAGTGGTTAAATTAACCCCTCTATCAGCCTAAACTTTTTATAGCAGGTGACAATTTAACAGTAGTAATACATTTTGTCACAGCACCTAACTTATAAGATTTTTCCTTATATTATAAAATGTTTTACCATGATCTTTACAATTTTGTGAACGAATGTGAATTCTTTCTGTACTAGATACACTCTTTGACTTGGCTTATTCTTACTTGTTGAAGATAGAGATTCAATTGTTCTAAAGGAGAAATTTGTAAGGTTGCCTCTGAAAATGGATGCTCCAGAAACAGTTCTTTGTCAAGCACATGGGCAAGCAAGGCCTATTGCTGATTTCCTATATGAAAATGGTAAACTCATTTCTAATATCACTTGCTTATGTGTGGGAGACTTGTGCTTACACATCTCATACAACTTTCTTTAAACTTGCATATGCAGTTCCATTTTAAAGATATTAATATCTTTGAGAATATCTGTCTTGAACTTGATATATCTAAACAAGAATTATGAATGAATGGCAAATATTTGCTTTACTCCTGTACATCTCATCTTGTTTACTGAAGTATTTATTTGCTTTGCCAGATGTGGGTTGTGTTCTTTGGATTCAGTACTATGTCTCTGATTTCCATGCTTTCTAAATCATTGTCTGGCAGTTTTAGATTTCATAAGAGAGGAAGCAATGGAGGACGCCTGGGTTGTGGAATCATACTTAAGTGATGCTGACTTGCTGCTAGCTTCACTTAATGGTATGCGACACAGAAGTTCTGAAGCTGAGAATGTTATTCAGTCTGCTGCTGCTTCAGTTGCAGTACGAGGGGTTCTATTTGGCAACAGACATCAGGTTCCTTCTAGGTGATATATTGTTTAAGTACGTACACTTTCTTCCAAACTCAAATTGGTTACAAAATTATGATATACTTGAGCACACCCTGCAGGTGGCATGCAATTAGACGTCCAAAGCTCTGGGAAGTTGAACAAACTTTCAGAAAGAACAAGGTCTGGACAAATGAATTGATATATTTTCTTACATTATGAAGATTACTGCTCCTGAACCAGATAACATAAACATATGCATAAATGAAATCTCCTTAACTTTGTAGATGTAGAATACTTCTCTGGTAAGTTTATAAGCCTTTTGTCCTACTTGAGTTTTTTACAATTACTTGATGCTAAACTGGACTATTATGAATTGCCTTTTCTTTCTAACATTTCCCAAAAGGTCGAGCAAATAATCTTTCTATGGATTCTCCAGAAGTTTTTTTCTTGGATTCTGGTCATTTTTTCACCTTTCCCAAAGTCTCTTTTTTATATGTACTTGTCCTTTTAGAATAACAGCCCCCAACTGGTGCTGCAGCCCTGCCATTTTAATGTAATTTATGTGCTGTCCTGTATATAAACTTGGCCTCATGGTTGATAAATTTGCTGGTTACTGTTGTTACTCTTCCATCCTTTTTATACCGCTGCCTAACTATTGATGTATCAACAGTGTCAAATGGTGAATCAGAGAAGTGATACTTGTAAAAGCTTAAACATGTATGATCTTACTGTTGTTGTCACGGAGTTTAAACCTGTGCTCAAGTGGATTGGATATAGAACGGCCAAAGATACTGGGGCTTGTGAAGCATCTTCGGATGGCATGGTTGAAGTTGACTTTGAAAGATTGGTTTTGACCAAGGAAGATCCGAGCGAAGATGAAATAGAGGACTGGTAAAGGGTCTTTTTAACAAAATGGTTCACGGATATTGTTGGCCTCGAAATGACGTTCCTCTTTTGTAAATTATGTAAATACTAGACTATATAACGGTGTCCCGTCAATTTATCATGGTTTTTTTGGTAGAGTACTTGCAGAGTTTTGTTCGCGGAATTCCCTGTCAAGTGCAAATTTTCATTCACCACTTGCTAACAAGTTGTCACTCAGGGGAATCTACGAAGTCCTGTGGTGAAGTTGAACGGGTGCCAGGTTGTATTGGCATATAGTCATGAACATATCTTGTAGAGATTGCATTTTTTAATTATATTAACATTGAAAGTATTCATGTTCCTGAATCATGCAAGTATGCAACTAGTTGAGGAAGCGTCAATCATTACAAATTTGCTCTCTTTATTTTTATTGATGTTAAAGTCATTCAAAATAAAATGTAAAATGCCATTTTCTGGAATATTTTCAACCTTCTCCATGGAAGGAAGAACAGGTAGAAATCTTTCGTACATGCGCTAGACTTTATGCCCTTCTCTCCGTTTTTGACACTGGTGAAAAAACAAACAACCATTTGAGGGCTAAATAAAAAGG
>JAXGGT010000002.1:3012077-3022871 GCA_035583425.1 Marsdenia floribunda
TTTGTACCAAATTTAAGTCATGTATTGTAGTTTTAAGGGATATATTTTATAGATCCTTTCGAATTAATTAATAAAAATATGAGTTAAAAAAAAAAAAAAATCTCACCTTTGTGTTTTTGATTAGTAATATTTAATTACATTCTAAATCGAACTCTGTATTTCTAACATGCAAAGCGAGTATCATATCATTGGACCAAAAATTTTTGTTTGTTTAAGGTAAAATAATCATAGCGGCCATTTAAACAATAAAACTATTTTTGTTATGTACTGTGTTTTAAATATCTCATTTAAGTGATTTTTGAACGATTATTAAGTAAGAGTTCGAAATTTTTTATTCAATGGCGTATTTTAAATTTATAATGTGTATTTAAAATGTGTCAAAATAAACTATATTATTAAACTATTTACAACACTTTTAATATTATTATTATTATTATAAAAAACAGTTTCCATAATTTCATTGGGATTTTCTTACATTACTATTATTATTATTATTTTTGTGGGTAAAGAATTTTCTTACATATAACATAACATGTTAATACTTCTAACATGACCTCAATCTAAAGTGAACGTAATTTAATTAATAATTATATTTATTAACTAAAAAAATTATAAATTTAAATTACATTAAAGACAAAAAAAAAAATTTTAAAATAAAAAAAAAAACTCAAATTTATAATTATATGTAAAATTACTGTATAAGAATAATAACTTTTGTCTAATAACTAATATTTAGAACTAATTATCCTCTTTCAATATATATAATTTTATTGTCAAAAATTCTGTCTTAATTTTTTTTAGGATAAAAATTACATTTTATATTTTTAAAAAATATTTTGATGTGATTATAATTTTATTTAACAAATAATTAATATTGACGTATTAAAATATACATTACACATTTTTTATTTGTCATTTAATTTTTTTTTTAAAGTTATCACTTTATAAAAATATATATATTTTAATATCTTTATAAAGATTTTTTTTTAATAAAAAAATGTTTAATTTATTGTATATAGGGAAAAAAAAAAAAAAGGAAAAAGGGGGACGGAGTAGTAATAAATTTAGTAAAAAAATTGTAACAAAAATTATAATAATGCCACGGCATAGACAATATTGGGGAAGGCTGGAAAAGCAATAAATTATTTTCTTCCTATGCAGACTCCAATAGTCCACTTCATCTCTCTTCTTCTCTCCTCTCTCTCTCCTCTTGAGAACACTACAGCTGCCCGTGAATGGCATAGTTGGAAGGGCATGGAATTGTAGAAGAAGACAAGGGCATTACAGCCATTTCCTCGCCTTCATCTTCCTCCTTTTGTCCTTCTGCCATTGGTTTTCTACCAAACAAAAACCTGCCTTCAGAAAAGAGGGTGAGAGTGAGAGTGAAAACAAGGCGTTCTTGATTTGCATTTGCCTTTTAGCCCACTGTACCCACACAAAGCCACGCCGAACCCATACCCTGACTCTTTATCTCTCTCTTAGTGCGTGTCTTTGCGTCAGATGAATGGGTGAGAGCTTTGAGGTGTTTTCCTTCTTTGTTTTTTTGTTCATAATTTTTGCTTTCTGTAAAGAAGTGCCTGTACACTACTGAATCCCCTCAATTACATGCATCTTTATTGTAAATAACTTTATTGGTACTAGAAATCTGTAAACCAACTGAATTACTTGTACGGGAAAAAAAGGTTTTTCTCACTATTACCAATCCTGGGAAACGTACACATATTCTTCTTGCTCATGCACTGCGAAATGGCCAAATGGGTATTTGTATTTTAATTTTGTTTGATTTTCTTGGAATTAAATTGCTACAGGCAATGGAGCTCAAGAATTTGGTAAAAACAAGTATACAGTGAGCTCAGGCGACCAAGAATTTCAGTTTACTTTCGAGTAACGTTGTAGAAATTGTAATTGGGTATCTTTTTACATTTTCTTTTTCTCATTGTGGGTTGTTTATCTTGTTCTTGGTATTAAAAAAGATGGGTCAAACAAAACTTTTCTTTAATTTTGGTTCATTTTCCTTTTTTTTTTTTTTCTTTGACATAAAAATATAATTGGGAAACGTAAAGGAATGCAATGAATAATTTCGGAGATCTCGTTGACTCATTTGCTGAATATTCCACTGCAGCTCAAACCAGTCGGTAAAAGAAAAGAGAAGAGAAGAGGAGAACAAGTGCTTCCTCAAATCCCATCTCTGAAGATCTCTGTATAATTTTACACAATGGAAGATCTATAACAGCGAAGCAGATTAAGGTTGTTCGTTTGAGGTCAGATTATTTGCTTTATACATTTTATTGCGTTATTTATTGTTTTTCAATTTCGGAGATTCGTGTTAGTCTTGAAAGTATAAAAGCTGGAATTTTGAGACTCCTCCTTTCTTTGTGCATTTCAGATAGGTTAATGGGAAGTTCGAAGGCGGTTTTCGGGAAATGTGTGTCGAGGGATTGAATACTAAACAGAATTAAGGAATTATATAGTGAGCAAGAGGACTTTTCACCAGGGAATACAGAATGTCTACGTGGGAACATTTTGGAGAAATCGCAAATGTCGCCCAGCTGACTGGAGTTGATGCGGTTAGCCTGATTGGTTTGATAGTGAAGGCTGCGAGCACAGCCCGTATGCATAAGAAGAACTGCAGGCAGTTTGCACAACATCTTAAGTTGATTGGGAACTTATTGGAGCAACTCAGGATTTCGGAGCTTAAGAAGTATCCAGAAACACGGGAACCATTGGAGCAGCTAGAGGATGCATTGAGGAGGTCATACATTTTGGTCAACAGTTGCCAGGATAGGAGCTATCTGTACCTATTGGCAATGGGATGGAACATCGTGTACCAGTTCAGGAAAGCTCAGAATGAGATTGACCGATACTTGAAGATTATTCCTCTTATCACTCTGGTGGATAATGCTCGAGTTAGGGTATGATCTACTTTGCTATGCTGTTTATCATATATTGGCTTATTTGATAGTTAGGCGTGAGACGTTAGAGTTTTTAGCGGAGATCTTCTCTAATTTTCTACCATTTCTGTGCCATATATTTCTGTCTATTTAAATAATATTTAATATATTATGGAGGCAGCTAAATAGGGATTGCTACTTAGATTAATGTGCTTTCTGCTAACCTGATGCTTCATTTTTATGGTAGACTTTCTTTCTATGAAAGCCCAGTTATGGTTTCACAAGATTCATATTTTTGTTGGTTTATGTCAATAGCTATGTGATGCTTGTTTCTTTCACTAACAAATGTCTAGAGACCAAATCTACTTGCTTTCTATTTGACTAATAATGATAATGAATTTCTCTATGAATCTTCTTAACGGTATGACCAAGTTGAGTAACAATATTTTGAAAAAATGAATGGTCCAGTATGTCATAAAGTGAATGATACTGCAACGTTAATCAATCGAAGAAAAGACTGTAATTGCATCTTTTGGTTGTAACAACTTGTGACAACGATAATAACAATTTTTTCTTGAAGATTATGGGTTAAACTGAGAGCAACAGACATTTCTTGAAGAGTGTACCACTGCTAGCTAAAGGAGGGGACGGAATGAAAAGAGATAGATGGAACTCATCATTGTTCGTCGATACTACTTAATCTCTCACTGAAAATTGGAAAATTTCTCATAGCAGAGGTATTACAAAGGACAAAGTTGGTTGTGAAGTTTGGAATAGGTTTCTTAATTAAATCTATAGTAACTAGAGTTTAGCCTATTTTTCTTGAATTTTGGGTTGATCATGTCAAATGTGTATTATTATGTTCTGTAATAACCAGTAGAAACCACAAAAGAATGATCTTTCCTGCCTTGGTGATGATCCTGGAAATTGGACAACACAATACATCTTTTGAGACCCTTGCTTTTTCTGCTAATATAATACATAACACTAGGACAACAAAAGCAATTGACTTTCTAATTCCCAGCTGTATGGTTGTTGAAACCGCAAAACTGGATGAATGATGCAGTCTGGCTGTTGGACGACTCAACTAGTTTATAGTGAGTCAAACTAGATGTTCTTTTCATAGCATCTTTCCCTTAGAGATGCCTTTCCTCTGAATATAGCATGAGAAAAAACAGAGGCGTTAAATTTCTGCAATTGCCGCAGTTGTATGCTTATTGAAATTGTAGACATGAGTACAATGTTCTCAGCAATATGGTTTATCTTGAAATGATATTTGATCAATTAGTTGCCACATTTATGAGCACGAGGATGTGGGTGTGGAAGCCACCTTCATTTGCTAAGACACAGATTTGCTACTTATGTTTCGAGTTCTTATCTAGGATGAGTGTGTACAGAGAAATATTCCAAAAGATAATATACAATAGATGCATTTTCCTTTTTGCTGCTTTTACCATATTCTGTAAACTTTTATTAATTATACTGTTAAATCTGGTGTATCTTGCAAACATCTATTGGGACAGACAAAGATAATATTCTTATTCCAATTTTATATTGTTTTTTCATCTGCTTTATAGGTTTGGATTGTTCCAATGTTTGCAGGAGAGAATGGAAGCGATTGAAAGAGACCAAAGAGAATATACATTCGACGATGAGGATATGAAGGTGCAAACTGTGATTCTGAATAGAGATCCTTCTGAAAAGGACACAGTAGTGTTAAAGAAAACCCTTTCCTGTTCCTATCCTAACTTGCCTTTTAACGAAGCAATAAAAAAAGAAAATGAAAAGCTTCAGCTAGAACTGCAACGATCCCAAGCTAATTTAGACGTTAGCCAGTGTGAAGTAATTCAGCATCTTCTTGAAGTTACAGAAGTTGTTGCATCAACTTCTCTGCCAGAGAGTCCTCCAAGAAAACAAGCAAAAGAGGTGGCCCATAGTTATTCGGATGCCAATGATGGTGATGGGCACTTTGATCATAAATATCATAAGAGTAGTGAGAAACAAGCACCTTCAAGGTTAGTCCCTAACCATCCTCCAGTATACAGTTCTCATAATTGTGGTAACCAAACCGTGCAAGTTTTTTCTAGTTTCCCTAGAAAGCTAGGACTGATAATAGTTGGTATGTTCTAGTACTCTATAATAAGATATGCAACCAATAATGTATATGTATATGTATATTGGCTAATCCCTTTTGCTTAATTATATTATTGTAATCAATTGGCTGATTTAGTTCATTATCTTTATATCTTTATATCTTTTTTGCAGAAATACTTCTTCGGTGTCATCCAAACATGACTTACTTCCTCCTAAAGGATCTTATCAACATGATGAATGGCATTCTGACTTGCTTGGCTGTTGTTCAGAGCCAGTTCTTTGTATGTTTCTGTATCTCCGACTATTCTATTTCATGTCATTTAAGTTCTCTCTATTTTAATTTACTTATTCAGAAGTAAATTATTGTGTTTCTGATTTTATATATAGTTCATGTGAAGCAAGTAGTGATTACTTATTTCCTACCCTTTTTTATGCTGAATCCAAAATGGGATGAAAAGTAAATGTAAATGTTAGACAGATAAAGAGCTTATTTGTAAATTTTTATAACAAGAGATTGCTAATTTACAACTTAAGATAACTAGTATGTTTATAAAAATTTGTTTGAAGATTCAAGAAAATGAATAACAGTGAGATATGAAACCTTTTATTCTTAAAAGTCATTACTTTTTTTTCTTTTTACCTTCTTCCAATTATCAGGAATAATACTTGTTTCTTAGTTGATGCATAAATTCTTTCCATTTCGAATGTCTCCCTCAAATATGTAATAAAAGAATCCCTATATGTTAGTTGCTAATGTTCAAGGGTTAACTGATCTACAAGAATGGAATTAATGTGCACTGGTAGGGAATGGCAAACAGGGATGCTTTTGCCTGTTGATGCATTCAACATCTTACCTTTTTCCTGTAATCCTTCCCTGCCTCTGTGACTACATTTTGTAGAAAGCATTAATTTGGAATACAGAAATCTTTTATTTGTTTTGCCTTTATCTTTTAGACATACCTATACTAGTGAATGCAATACTTGTTTCAAAGATATTTTGCTGGCCATATGGAAGTTTCATTCTAATTGTTATTGTTTATATAAATTGCTGCAGCCTCATTCTCAATTTATGCTAAAAGAAATGCAAGCTGTTTTAGACTAAGCATTGTATAATAAATGTAATGTCCTAGCATTTCCATTTTGTGCAGGCCTAAAAACTTTCTTTTTTCCCTGTTGGACATTTTCAAGAATTGCTTCTGTTGCAACAAACAGGCAAATAAGTAAGTGATTGCTTTTTCCTCTTTTAACTTCATTTTTGTATGTAGTCCTCTCTTCCCGACAGCAGGATTTCAGTTCATATCTGAATTATTACTTGATATGAGAAATTCTTCCCTCCACAGTTGCCACTTGCTAGCTAATTCTTCCTCTGCCAACAAAAGAAACATTGAAGAAGTGTGGCATTCACTTTGAAGGCCAAATCCTTTCAAGAAAATATATCAACTCTCCTCCAGATAAATTGAACCATTTTTTTTCCATTCCACCAGTATTTCTGCAAATAGACTAAGTACTGACCTGGATCCTATTTGTGGAGGGGCCTTAGAAGCCATATTCGGTTGAAAATTTTGCGCTGGATGCATCCAGGCTAGATCTCCGAACATGAAAAAAGAAAAAGATCTTTTCATCACTGCACCCTTGTGCTAGAAATATCTGTGATTTAACCTCTAAGTGATGATATTGGTGGTTCTTACATGCAGCTCCTGGAGAATCCTGCAATGAAATCATGGCTTATTCCTTGATATTATCCTGTTGTTGTTATACTTGTTGCATCAGAAGGAAGCTGCGGAAGAAACTAAACATCACTGTAAGTCCCATAGGAACTTAATCAGAAAGTTTTTTTGTCTTTCTGATGAGGTATGGGTTTTATTTTTGATAATTTATATATATATATGAAGAAGAAAACCATTGATGAATCTTTGTTGGTATCAAGCTTTTAACAGTTATTTGCAACTTTTTGCACGAATTTATGAACTTTGCCTAGATGCTTATGTCTCATTATGTCTTCAACATCAGGGAGGTTGGTTTGATGATTTCCTTTCACACCTAATGTGTTGCTGTTGTGCTCTTGTCCAAGAATGGCGAGAAGTGGAGATGCGAGGCATTCATGGTAGACACTTAATCCAAAGTTTATATACTATTCAGCTGACACTAAAATTCATTGATGACTGCTCTGTATCCAGTGTAAAAGGTTTCACTGGCTTTTTGACTAAGTTCCGACACATGGCACTTTCTCCTATTATTATATCATAATCTTCTATCATAATCTTCAATTCTTGGTCATTTTTTTGTTCCATAGTTTTCTTCTCTTGGATCAGTCTGAAGTTAATTCCTCAAACCTCAAATCCTTACTTAGACTTCTGATACAAAGCCTTGCTTTGTACAGGTATTGAGAAGACAAAGACAAGCCCTCCACCATCTCAATACATGGAATCTTAAGTGATACTGATAGAAGTATATAAGGTAGTTTGGTTTGAGAGTACATGTACTGCATCTTTGTGAAGAGCTAATGGCAGGTTGCCACTATTTTTACCATCTGAATTTGAATTCTTTTACCATTTAACTTACCTCTGTAAGTAGTAGTTCTCTTGATTCCAGTATGTGTATAAATAGGCACTGTAAAACCAGGCTCTAAACTTTTTTTCAATTTTCTGGCGCTGGTTCCATTCATTTTAATAACTCACTGCATATTTTTATTTTCTTTCTTGGGATTCTTGAACATCTTGGATTCTTTAGCAAGGAGAGAAATGAAAAGTGAGTCGGTGAACCATAGTTTACCTTCATTGAACCTTCTTCCATCTTCATATTAGCTGAAGCATTTCTATAATGTAAGCAAAATATACACATGGGGTGATAGAAGTATACATATATATACCCACACACACGATGATACACATACCTATAAAATTGAAGAAATCAATTCAAACAAATCTTGAACTTCATTTCCCCCTCTGCAAATGGTGTCTGTAAAGTGTTATTAGCACAAGATACTAATTGGGTGTAAAAGTTGGGACAAATGTGTGGTTTTTTTTTTTTTTTTTCCCCGATAAAAATTACACATTTATTTTTCCCTAAAATAAATGGTTTGAGTTGGAGGGAATTGTCAAATACAAACCTCCGTGTATTGAATGTTGACAGGTATCAGCTTTCTAAAACTGACTTACATTGAGAAGGAAATCACAAATTCTGCCAATTCTAAACACTGAAAACAAGGCAGTCATGAGAATTTCTTGCTACCTCTATATCAAATAGATATTTTTGCTGTGAAGAAGTTATATATCAATCACGCACGAGAATGGCCTTTGAAACAAATCAGAACACAAGAAATGACAGATTCATTTGTCCAAAATTTCAAGTTCTATGATATCTCCTTTGGCATCTTTTAGAAATTAATTTAAAATCCCTCAATGCACGGAGAAAAATTCACTACCTCATAAGGAGGGCCAAGCAGACTGACCAGCCGCCAATAAGGTTTCTGCCACTATGGAGGGCCTGCAACCATGGTTCATCTCAATGCTTGGAGTCTGATATAACACCAATGTAAGATGGGAATCAGTCTTACAATAAATTGGATTGTATTTGGCTGTTTTTCCTTCTGCAGGACCTTTGACATGACATGAGATTGGCGGGGTTCGTTTCATGTCTGTTATGATGCATAAGCTAAATTTACATCTCATATTGAGTGTAAATAAGCATTGGCAACCACTACCAACAATCAAATTCAGTTTTCCTTTGTTGATATTTGCAATCTTTCTGCTACCTGTTCCCATTTGTTTCCCACCTTCATGCCGTGAACAATTTCTTTCAGGTCCTTAAGTCCACAGCCTGGTATTTTTTCAATTCCACTCTCCTTCATCGCTGCTTTTGTCCTTGCAACATCCTCCCATTGACCTGCTACTGCATAAACATTCAACAGGAATGTGTAATACGAAAAATTCTTAGGATCTTGCTCAATTAACTCTTTAGCTAGTTGTTCTCCCAAGCTCACATCTGCTTTGAAACGGCCTGAGCTAAACAAAGAAGCCCATTTTGAGGCTTCTGGTGTAGCATCAATATCAATTTGTATGTTTCTCAAGAGCTCAATTGCTTCTGACCTTAGACCAACTTTGGCAAAGATGTTAGCCATGCACCAGTAATGTGCAAAATTTGGCTTCACTCCGAACACCCCAATCATTTGACTGAGGTAGTTTTTGCCTTCTGTCAACAGCCCTTCACGAGCACAAGCGCACAAAATACCTACAAAAGTGATCTCATCAGGGACAATTCCATTGCAGTGACCTGGCTTCATATTCTTGGGTAAAGAATTTTCTCTACCCTCTAATCTATTATGTATAGATATCATCTCCGCATATAAGCTAAGTCCATCTGCTGAATTACCATGAAGACAGTGCCCTAAAATCATTGCATTCCACGATACTAAGTTCTTTATCAACATCCTATCAAAAATCAACCTAGCCACATCCACTCTTCCACATCTACTATACATATCAATCAAAGATGTATCAGTGATCAAACTAAAATTGTGAAAGTTTCTAATACGAGAACCATGAACTGATTTTCCTTCCTTCAATCTAGCAGACCTGCCACAAGCAGTGAAAACATGAACCAAGGTGATATCATTCCCTTTCAAACCCAACTTCACCATTTCCCTAAACAACTTAATCACGTTTCCTGGTCTCCCAGAATCCAAATACCCCGTCATCAATATATTCCAAGAAATGATATTCCTTTCAGGCATAGTATCAAACAATTTGTGAGCCGCATCTAGCTCACCAGCTTTAGCAAGCCAACTTATTATTGAATTCCAAGATACCACGTTCTTCTCAGGCATTTCATCAAGGACCTGTCTAGTAGCATCCTTATCACCAAAAGAAGTATAAAGATGAAGCAGAGAGTTCTGCACTTCCAAGACAGTATCAAATCCATTTTTCACAGCTTGACCATGACACTGTTCTCCCAAAATCAAACTACCCATTTTAGAACAAGCACTTAAGAGAGGCGGGAAACTGAAGGAATTAGGGAAGATGCCATCTTTGAGCGTTTCAATATATAACACTATAGCCATTTGAGGTACAGAGCTGCAAGCACTTGCCTTTATTACAGTATTCAAACAAAAAATACTAGGAAACTCAATGCACCTAAAAATCAAAACCGTGTAATTCAAATCATGGAGATTTGAAGAAATCTTCAACATTCTGCCTGAAAATGATGGATGCTGAAGAAGACCGGAAGTCACTAGCTGGGCTTGGATTTGGGATAAATGGATCAAACTCCTTTTGCACGAATCGAGAAAATCTAGAATCTTGTTATAGAGAGGATAGCTTTTAGCAGCAGCTAAGTCTAACGAAGAAAAAGAGGAAAAGAGTGCCGGCTTTGTAGACTGGATTAGCGCAGGGGTGGAACCAGAATGAGGCAGTAAAAAGGCTCTGAGCTTAGGGAAATCTCGCACAGAAACTCTTGCCATTCATCTGGTAAAGGGCTTTGATTCTTCAGATTTTCTCTCGATTTTGGTACCGCCATTGAAGTACATTGGCCGTTCTTCCACACACTGTAGATTGTAAGAGGGAGGAAAATTGTCAAAACCCTCAACTTTTATGGGTTGAGAGGGGTTTAAGAATTGGGATGAACCAGGGATATCCGAACGACGGCGTTTTATAGGTAACTGATAAAACAAACGACGTTGTTTACAACTGTTAGGTTTTTTGTATTCTAACAGATTTAAACGTTCTATTCGGAATAAAATTATTAATGCATACCTACAGTAATTAAAAATCAAACATTATATGATATCATTTATTTATAAATAAATAGAGAA
>JAXGGT010000002.1:3037713-3047800 GCA_035583425.1 Marsdenia floribunda
TTAGTGCCAAAATAAACTTTAGACATTAAAAACACTTATAAGAATATTTAAAAAAGAAAAAAGGAATTCGTGAATATAAATTCAAATATTTAAACTTTTAGTATGTTTGATTTTAAAATATTTTATTTTGAGTTTTTAGATTTTAAATAAATTATATTTCATAGTTATGGTCATTTGGATGAAAAAAGTCTAAGTAATAACAAATGTTGAAAGTCACATTGTTCATATCCTTGCTTAAAACTTTTTTCACACAAAAGACTAAAACCACAAAATATAATTTATTTAAGACTTAAAAATTTAAAATAAAATATTAAATATTTGAGACTATATTCACCAATCTTTCAAAAAAAAAAAAAATCAATTATAATATTCTATAAAAATTGAAGAAATATATTAAAAAAACGTAATCTTTTTTGGATATTTTAAATGTATATATATATATATATTATGATAAAAACATTTTAAAAACATTTTAAAAATTTTCACTCCTAACATCAATCGAATTATTATTATAATGTCATAGTTATAATTTTAGAGTCATAAATAAATTACTACCAACTAAAACCTTCTTGTCATATATTATTATAAATTAAAATTTTTAAAATTGATACAAAATTTTATATATTTATTTGTTGTCTACTTGTAACCCCTGCTTTAAGTGACAATTTGGAAAACAATTTTCTCTAATATTTTAAAAATTAAGAATTATTAATTATTTTAATCTTTAAACTATATTTAATTAATAAATTTAATAAATTATTTTATTATTTTATTATTTTAACTAAAAATATTTAATTAAAAAATAATTTTTTATAACACGATATAAAAAAATAAAGGGCAAACTATAGTTTGCACCTGAACTTTTCCAAATTCTAACTTTTGCACTTGAATTTTAAAAATGTCATAACTTGCACTCTAACTTTTTAAAACGTTCCACAAATTGTTATTCCATTAATTTTGACCGTTAAGTAGGTAAATGGTCAAAATTTTGACTTTTTCAAAACAAAATTTATGGACATTTTTAGCCATTCATAAAAATTAATAAGAAGGTGGTCAATAGTCATATTATAGAAAGTTATAAGTTATTATGTATTTTTATTTTTGTTAAAGTTAAAGATTATAATTTTTAAAAATTTAAAGATTAGGGTTTTAAAACTTTTAAAACTGTTTTTGGACTAGCTTTTATTTTAAGAAAAAACAAGTTTTTGAAGTTAGTGAATTTTATTTTGAAAAATAAAATAAATTTTATAGGTATAATGATAATATAATTATTGGAGTATTGGTTTTTAGAAGAATGTAATGAGTGTTAGTTTTAAAATGATTTAACAATTTTAATAGGTTTCACACCTTATGATTTAATAAAAAGTAAATTAATGTAGATGTTGTCCAAATAAAAATCATCAATTTATTTTCAAAACAAATAGAACCTCAAAATAAAAACTAATCTAAACAGTAACACGCCCTAAATCTCTTCTTCTTCTTTTTTTTCCTTATGTGCAACCACGGTCGCCGCTACCGCCAACTCCACTGTCGTCCCTGCCACTCCAATACTTTTCATCGCACCCAACAGACTGCCATCCGCCATCGTTTTGCATCGATAAACGTGAAAAAGGGCAGAGATATCGTGCCATCCGCCATCGTTCAAGCCAACTGTCATTTACTCGCCGAAGCTTAATTCCTGATCCGGGCTCAATCAGTACAAGGTACCAGAAGCAGTATCTCATTCAACTTCACTAGATCCGTCGTCGCTAAGACCGACAAGGCACTGGCCATACAACCTAGAGAACCCACGGCTCACATTCTCAAAGCCATGTCCCTCGACATAATGGGCTACAAGAATGAAGCTCTGAAATCGCTAGACCTCTATCGCCGACGATCGTGAAAGGATTGTCTGAGAAGGAGAGTGGAGATGCCCTGTTGGAGTGCAAGAATGCATCTAATAAAGCCTTGGAAATTAATCTTGAGCTTACTGAATAGTCCCCAGAAGATTTAGAACAATTCCATTAAGATTAAGAACAAAGGGGCAGTACTTAGATATTTCTGGGTTTTGTTTCTTGTTTTGTTGGTGGTGGTGATTGGAGGAGAAAAAAGGAGGAGAGATGGTAGAGATATAGAGATTCAGTTCAAATTTCTTCAGAAAAGGGAGAGGAAAACGGAGGGAAGGTGACAGCAATGGCGGCGACGACGAATGTGGAGGTGACAGTGATGACAGTGATTGCAGATAAGGGAATAAGGGAAAAAGAAAAGAAGAGATTTAAAAGTTTTGTAATCCTAATCTTTAAATTTTAAAAATTTATAATCTTTAACTTAAAAAAAAATAAAATAAAATAAAATGCATAATAACTCATAACTTTCTATTTTACAACTATTGACTACATTCTTATTAATTTTTTATGAATGAACAAAAATATCCATAAATTTTATGTTTCAAAAGTTAAACTTTTGACTGTTTACCTATTTAATAGTTAAAATTGACAAAAGAACAATTTGTGAAACATTTTAAAAATTGAAGTATAAATTATAATTTTTTTAAAGTTCAAGTGCAAAATCTGAAATCTAAAATAAATTCATAAATGTCATAAATTCATAAATGTCATTTTAACTCTAAATTAACTTCAAACTCCATTAAATTTTTTTCCTCTTCTTGTTTTACTATGGTTATTTTTGGATTAAATTTTATTTTGAAAAAAAAAAATAAGTTTTTAAAGTTAATTTTATTTTGAAAAAACGAGATAAAATTTATAATGATATAATTATTAGAGTGTTAATTTTTACAATGATATGATGAGTATTAGTTTTAAAATAATTTGATAATTTTAATAGGCTCCACATTTTATAATTTGACAAAAAGTAAATTAATTTTATAATTTGACAAAAAGTAAATTAATGTAAATATTATCCAAATAAAAGCTATCAATTTATTTTGGAAACAAGTAAAAAACTCAAAATAAAACTAATCCAAACACACCCTAAAGCTCCCACCTTCCATAATATAGATAAATTTCATTCATGGTCTTAATATTTAGAAATGTACGTATCATAATTGATTTATAAGTAAATAATTACTTATAAAAAATGCTAAAGTAAATAAAAATAATAATTTAAAAATCAGAACAAACAATAATTAAAAAAATATATATTTTCAACCATGGTTAAAATCATAACTAACATAAAACATATCCAAAAGAAAATTGTGTCAAATACAATGCATATGTTTCATATATCAACGAATGTAAAAATAAAAGAACCGTGGGAAAAGCCACGTGAGGAGCCCCCATCCATCATTTCTGCAATTTCTCTCCATATGAGAAACAGAATAAATCCTCCCAAAATGAGAAATAGAAAAATAATGCAATCCAATCACACCAAATTATGTATCTTAACCTCCTCCCATGTAAGAGGTTTCAGAGACCCCAGAGATTTCATGAAAAAAAAAGAACAGCTGAGGGGCTTTGGGGAAGTTAAAATCAAAATTCCCCACAAACATATAAATCGCCAAACAACATAACGTAAAAAAAAAAAAAAAAAAAAAAACCAATATTGGACAACATTGATCCCCATAAGAAAAGCAAAAGATACATCCCAAAAATACTCATGGTACTACCTTAAAAGTCATAATAATTTTTTCCTTTTGTCTTTTCCTTTATTTCTAATAATTGTGTTTTCTGTGATTTTTTCCCATCAAGTTTTGTCTATTTATATGCCTGGCAACACACCATTATCCATCAGAAAACAGCAAGACTGTCCTTCCTCCATCTACTCAATTACCATTCACCGTTGCTCACAAACGTTTCATCATCGGTATTGTCTCTGACTCTGAGCTCTCCATACGCTCCATATGATGTGGAGTTTTTGAGTAAATTTGTCATTTACTTGAATTGCCACCTGATGTTGCAAAGCCACCCTGAAATGCAACATTACTTATCTTCTCACCACTAAATTGCTGGGAGTGACTACTCCACTCCCCAGATGAAGATGGACTGAGGTAAGTCTCAACATAATGTTTGGACTTGTCATCTAAGGAAACACTTTGGAGGTTTGCAGAAAGTCTATCCTCACTAGATTTTTGGATAGACTGAGGGCTTGAGACAGACATATGTTGAATAGGTGGCATTAACCATCTCATCCAGTCAGTCCGCCTTCTCACTTTCTCACCCTGGCAAAATAATAATAATTAATAATAATAATAAATAAAGGAAATAAAAAGGTAATGATATTAAAGAGCATGATTGACTAAAACAAGAAAAAAGGAGGAAAAAATCATAGCATGTAAACTAAGGTAATGGCATTGAAAATATTAATGTAAAAAACAAAATTCTATTCATTTTCATTAATCAAGAAGAAATCCTTAAGTTGCTTGGAAGATGTAAAAGGGTCTTGATCTTGAAAGGGACCATATCCTTCAACAATAATGCCAAATAAGCCAAAAAATACCTGAGAAGGTAAAAATAAGACAGCTACCATACCTCTACTTCAACAGCAGTCGAAGACCTGACAGCATCCAATATGAGTTGAATATCATCTGTCAATTGCGTGACCTGTCAATACAAAATGTAAACACAACACCAAATAAGAGCTATCTTTTGAAGTGATTCACAATCTCAAATAAAATAGCAGAATATAAAGAAATAAAATTAAAAAAATACAAGAGAACCACATTCCTTATTCATTTACGTATCCATGAAGAGAATATCAAGAAATGCTATGTCCTTCCAAACAGCATAATACATCTTATAGAACCTTTTCTCGAAGACTGTAAACAAACCAACCCAAGAGAACTGAACACTCACAAGTTTTTGAAATGTATATTAATTATCTAATCCCATTTCACCAATTCACTAATTGTGAATCCCTATCATGGCCCACACTGTCATCTCTTAAGTGTAATAGTTGTTTTATCGATGCCTCTTTTTTCACTTTCTTTGGAATGGGAGGAGACACAAGGGTAAGATGGAGAGGGGGGAGAGAAGCTTCTCTCAACACCTCTCTAAATCATGCATTTGAACAACAATGCATGAATGAGCTCCTCAAACAAACCACAAGGACAATGTGATGCAAACATGCATTAGAATATCCTGGGGTTATTTTACTAGATATTAAAAGGTAGCATAAGCTAAAAAAATAACATGATCAGTATAACCAGGAAAAGAAAAAAAAGTTCAAAAGGAAATATAATGTTTTTTTTTTTTTTTTATAAATTAAAAACAAAGAGCATAACACAGAATATAATGCTAC
The DNA here is from genome assembly GCA_035583425.1 of Marsdenia floribunda. Taxonomy (NCBI): domain Eukaryota; kingdom Viridiplantae; phylum Streptophyta; class Magnoliopsida; order Gentianales; family Apocynaceae; genus Marsdenia; species Marsdenia floribunda. The sequence goes on from JAXGGT010000002.1 coordinate 3,042,949, forward strand.
AAATAAACATATGACAATCAAAAATGTGTATACATAAAAGAAAAGCTATTACATACATACTACATACATGAAATAACAAATGTGCTTATCAGAGAAAAATCAGAACAGAAGCATAGAAGAAAAATACAAGAAGATTTACTTAACATGCCCAATCCCTGGAAACAGAAACAAACAAGAAAAATATAAGTTACTCCTAAGTCAATTTTCTCCTCAATCTTCAGAAAGATTGCAACTAGATCTTGAGGAATCCAAAAATGAAAAAAAAACCTGTGCAATGCCATACATACTAGTCCAACGAGTGCAACCTGGCAAAAGAAAGGAAAAAACATCCTCTCTTAGACAATCTAGTATACATCAAACGGAAGGGAACCATTAGATCTTCCTGAATCCCTTCATGGCATCCTTCCTTTGCTCTCCTGAAAACCTACTAGATGTTGTCATCTATATATAATTCAAATCTGCAGAATTTATGTATTTACAGCATAAAAACACGCCACCATAGCATGGGTAACTCCAAGCTAGGACACCGTTTACTAGGGAATTACAGACACTAATTTAGATATACACCCATTCCAGGATAAAAAATGATAAATGACATTTCCCAATAAAGTGATAGCTGCAGAAAACAATTTCAGCATTTTGTCAAGGCTTGACACAGCTAAGCAAACTGCAAAGAACCAAGTACACAAATGATTCCATATACAGAACATGGTAGAATGAATAATGATCCATGATAGAAAAATGTCCATCCTACAAGTCCATTAAGGAGAAAACTTCTACAAGTGGCCAAACTACATTTCCACAATCATTGATCTCCACAATCTGCCAGGGTCCTCTAAAACATAAATGCACAGGGGCACATAGTTCTATGAAGTTCTGTCAGGGGAGGTGAACATTCACAAGTACAACACCCAAAAGAAAGCATGATCATAAAGCTAGGAAAGTTACCCTCATATATATAATTGTTGTAAATAACGACGGCAAAACCAAGAGAGATGAGAAAAGGTGCAAATACACAAGATTAGAAACAACAGCTAAACCAATAAAATAGAAGTGAATAGAAATGTTACAGAAAAATGAAAGAAACTATAACAATTTAATCTGGGAACAGACAAGGCCCAGATAGTCATCAAAAATGTTACCATAAATGATAGATGCCTGATCATAAATATATGAAAAGGTACCTTTTGAGTTAATAAATTTGTGCCCAGTCATATATTATTTGCACATATTACTCTTATGCGTTTTCCTAGTTTTGTTGGAACATCATAGGTAAATAGGGAATAAAGATTCTCTTCTATATGGTACAATAGAGAGTTCCAGGCCAAATGAGGGGTTTATCTACAGTAAATATCAACTTGGGCAGTTAATTCTATTAATGAAAACATTAAGTTCCTGATGAAAAACTCATATGATTTCCAACTGTCTTAAACTTTTGGTACAAGTAGAAGCCAGTAAAGGGGTAGATTATAAACCCTACCAAAGGTAAACAATGGAGGGGAATGTATCATGCTGCAGTGAATTGGTAAAAAGTAATTTTGCTATGCCTTTCAACCGAGATATATAAAATGCTTATGGAGTTTTAGTTATGATCTATGTAAGTTATGAAATATAAACAGACAATTAAACATAAAATAAGCTAATTCAATAAAAGGTATACGTAACAAGCTAAATGGTTCTCGGGAGTTTGGTAGATAATAATGTTAAATAATTCTTAAATAACTCACTTTCTTGAAGTTTGCGATTAATTTAATAGGAACCCATCCTTGCTCATCCATATTTTGCCGCAAATATGTATCCTTAATTAGATTCTCATTGCTGCAAAAAGAAAGAAAGAAGTAAACTTTAATATTCCAACAATCACAAGATATTATCATCAACAAATGATCAACGTCATACTCCAAACAGACGAAGTGCAACTAAACTCAGTACCTAAAATAATATTCTATTTGATTAACTATTTTTGTATGCAACTGGGGATCTGGAAGAGTATAAAACATTGGTGCCATTGGAGGAATCAGAGGAACAGCTCTGACTGACTCTGGATGCGGACCTGGAACATAAAATAAAGGAGAAGGCACATCTGCAGGTAGATTCAAACATTAGTAAATATTGAAGAAAACTTAAAAATTTTACTAGATCCATAACGCACCAGGATAAACAAGAGGGGCGCCCCCAAAAGGGCGCACAGGTAATGGTGGGGGCATAAAAGGTGCAGGTGGTGGCCCCCGCATGAAGGGCCTAGAAGGAACCCTTTGTGGTTGCATGTGGGTATCTCTGCCACCAAAACCTCTATTCTGATTCCAATCCTGGTTTGCACGGTCCTGGTCACCACGCCTGCCACTATAACCATGATGGTGAGATCCATCCCCACGAGGGTGTGTGCCACCATTGCCCCTTCTAAATGAGTTCCGCTGCTGGTGGTGCTCATTCCCACCATGTGACTGAGACCCATAACTTCCCCTTTGTCCACCATCCCTATGTGTATTTTCTCTTGAAGAAGAATCTGAGCCAGAGTTGCCATGTCTTCCTGAATTATTAGAGGTCATTTCACCCCCAGAACCTCGTGGTGAAGGCAGCTGAGAAAAACCACCATTAGCTGCTGCTATACTATTGCTTGAATTCCCACTATTACGCTTCATTGACCTCTGGCGGTTATATGGAGCATGGTTGGGTGTTGAACTAGGATTAGCATTACTGTTATTTCCCTGCTTATTTGGAGTAGGCGAGGCTATTCCAGTCCCCTGAATTGTCTGTGAAAAGAAAATGCGAGAACATATTTGTCAGCCCATACAAACTTGACAATGTAATATGCAGGCAAAGAAAGAAAGAAATGCTAGAGCAGTCAACTTCAACTATTAGTTAGGTGTCATTCCGGCTGTTTAAAAAAAAAAAAGAGGCAAGAATACTACTATAGAAGTAGTAATAATAATAATAATAATAATAATAATAATACTGATACATAAACCATAGAATTAAGCGATTAAGCGATCATTCGTGGCTTACAGAAGTTTGCAACAATCAGAAAACATTTTCAATAGCTGGAGACATCAAAATGTGAATATAACATAAGCTATAGGCAAACCGACGTTTGACTTAAAATCATACACTGAACAGAGAAAAATAAATAATAAAAATAAGAACAGAAAAGACGGTAGAGCTGGTGCAGGAACCTGCGGGGCTGAAATTGAAATATCAGAGAGTGTTTTCAGTGAATCGGAAGAAGACTTTGGAGAAGGCCGAGTTGACTCAGAGAGAGCAGGCCAGGAGAGGGCTCCCATAACAGGACCAACTTCAGTACCACCTTTGGATGGTTTGCTCCAAGCAGGCTTCTTTGATGCATTGTTGCCACCGCTTCCATTGTCCGTGCCATCAGACTGAGCTTCGGTGGCATCCTCAGGTAAAGATGAAAATGGGGCTGCTTCGGTGGCTGTTGCAGCACCCTTGGTAGGAGATCCATCAGGAGACGTAATCATGATTTGCTCCTGTGAAACACCCGACGCGGGAGGGGGAGGAACAACCCCCAAAGAAACAGTTGTCAAGGTGGAAGAGATAGAAGATTCTAAATCGCCGCCGCCCCGTACAATTTGATTCCACGGCGAGGCAACAACAGCCCCAGAACTGCCAAGGCGACGGGACGGAGATGGGCTGGAGGCAGAGCCTTCAACAGCAGCCCGCGGGGAGTGTTGTTGCGTAGGGCTAGGGTTAGAAGGAGCAGTTGCCATAAAAAAAAAATTAGGGTTTTATTAGACAGCTATTAGGAGAGTTGTTCTTCCCAAAATTTTCCTAAATAAAAACACTAATTAATAGAGAGGGGGAAAAAAAAAAAAAAAACCAAAAAAAGAAAAAGTAAAGAAAGGAAAAACCGAGCAGCCTCCAAACTAGGGTTTCAAATTCCTCAGCGATCAGAGTCGACGAGTTGATCAACTACCTAGAAAAACAACCAAACAAGAGAAGAAAAAATAATAAATAGAATTAAATCGATCAAAATTTTTCCCGGAGAGAGTAAGAAGGAGAGTTAATTTGGGGGTGGAAATATAATTAAACAATGGATATTGCAAAACCGATTAATCAAGGAATTTCACAATGAAGATCGGATCGGCGGGATTGTAGAATGGATGATTACGGATTACAACGCAAAGAAGAATAACAACAGAGACGAGTTTTCTCTCCCCTCCTTTTCTTCCCTTTCTTTTTCTCTCTCTCTCTCTCTCTCTCTACCTATTCTTTTCTTCTTTGCTTAGCTCAATGGTCTTGAGGCTGCCGGGCTATTGCTGTCGATTTTCATTTATACCCATAACCGTGTAATGTCTTTTGTTTGTTGAATTTTTTTCATTTTTTTAATGCTTCCTCCGGTAATTATTGATTTCCTTACTGCGAATATAAATATATCTTATGGTAATAATTAATAATTAATAGATATAAAAAATAAACCTTTTTTTTTTTTTTTAAAGTACTTCCATACATTATATAAATGTAATATAATACAATTTTTATATATACAAATTTTTAATAATATTTAATTAGTTTTAATATTCAAATATATCTCATGTTTTAATATTTGTATTTTAATTTTCTCTTTTTTTAAAAAAAAAAAAAATTAAAGATTTGAATATTTTAAAATTACGAAAAGATGAGGTTAAAAAGATAAAGATAATTTTTTTTTTAATTAATCGATCTTAAAATTTATCTTTGAATTTTATTATTTCTATTTTTCTTTTATATTTTTTCTTAAATAAATTTTAATATTATAATCTTTTAAAATCGTACGTCATTCTTAGCCTTATATTCATAGGTATACTTTTTGGGAGAATATTTTACTAAGAAATCATTTTATCTGATTCTGATTTTT
>JAXGGT010000002.1:3060532-3070736 GCA_035583425.1 Marsdenia floribunda
TTTTGTAATTTAATATTGCAAATGGTCGAAGATGAACTGATGGATCCAACAAAACAAGAGACTATTAGTCAAAGACAGCTATTCAAAGCTGCATCAGCAAATTGACTGTTAAGACTAATTTTTTTTCCACATTAAGTAGAAGTGCTCAACAATTCAGAACCTGACAACATAAGTTTAATGTTTAAGAAAATAAAATTTCCTAATAACAATGGTCAAAGTTTCCTTATAAGTTCAAGTTAGGAAAAAAAAAAAAAAAAAGAAGATAGATTTCTAAAACAACATTCAAGTAGTAAAGAGTTTGTTTCAGTGAATAGAGAAATGAGTTTAATTAATTTTCACAATGACAATTTGGAGATACTCAGAAGAAAAAGGGCAAAAAAAGAAAGAAAGAAAGAAAGCCTAGAATTTTGGGAAATAAAAGAAAAAATTGAAGACAAGAGTCTCAGGATGTTAGATAAAGGTTAGATATATGTATTGTGCACTCCTGGGATGATTTTAATAATATAATATGTTTTTTAAATTTTTGGCTAATTTGTGTAGAGATCAAAGACAAAATGAAAAGGAAAGAGAGAAAAGAGAACAGTAAAGAAGACAGAATATGAAACTTTTTAACTGTTACAACAACGTACAGCTCTGCTCATCCAGCGGTTCCACTCCTTGTAGATTTGGTGTTGGTGGGTAGGCCTCGTCTGCGTCTTCAAATTCATTTCTTGTACTCAAAATCAAATCTTTTTTCTTTCTTTCCCTTTTTTTTTTTTTTTTTTTCAACTGGGCAGTCTTTGGTTCTCTTTTTATCCCTGCATATGTAGAGTAGTTCAGAAGTTTGTGTTGCTTTCGCAATCTTTATCTGTGGTGTTTCTTTAATGTTGCTCTGTTCTGATCTAAATCTTGATTTATAGAAAGACGGAGTTAAGTTTATAGCTACAATTGAAGAATAAGAAGAAGATGGGGGACAAGCCTGAAGTTCTTGATGCTGTGTTGAAGGAAACAGTAGATTTGGTAATGGATCTGTGAACTGGAATTATAGAAAGCTTTGCTTAATTGTTGTAAGTGAATTTTGCTTTTGTTGTTTCATTTGGGTTTATAGGTCCTTTTGCTATTTGTGCAGGAAAACATTCCTATTGAGGAAGTTTTTGAGAATCTCAGATGTACTAAAGATGGTCTTACTACAGAGGCTGCTCAAGAGAGATTGGCCATTTTTGGTCACAACAAACTTGAGGAGAAGAAGGTAGCCACTTTTGGCATTCAGCCTTTCTTCCCCACCCCCCTTCTCGTAGATTTTAATTATGCAGTTAGTTGGACTTACTTAATTTGTCTATGGATGGTGGTTCTAATATCCAAACTTCTTTAGCATTAAGATTTGCTACTTCAGCTGTAATTTTTTTTTGTGTTTCGTTGCACTTTGTTCTGAAATCCTTTTAAAGGTCGAGTCTTTCTGAATCAGATACATGTTTAACTAAAATTTATCTTCTAAATGTAATGCAGGAGAGCAAATTCCTGAAGTTCCTGGGTTTTATGTGGAACCCTCTTTCATGGGTCATGGAAGCTGCTGCAGTCATGGCAATTGCCCTTGCTAATGGAGGAGTAATAACCTTTTTTTCTGATTCTAAATTGCTTAATAATTTTGCAGTTTTTGGATGTTTTGTTTAATCTTTGTTTAAATATTTTTTAGGGGAAGCCTCCAGATTGGCAAGATTTTGTGGGTATTATAACTCTGCTTCTGATCAACTCAACAATTAGTTTCATTGAGGAGAACAACGCCGGAAATGCAGCTGCTGCTCTCATGGCTCGTCTTGCTCCAAAAGCCAAGGTTTCTAATCCTTCAACTGTGTTGATTTCTTGGAATAGCTTCACATTTCTGTTTCTTTTTTCAGTTGTTTATTTTAGACTGTCCTTCAATTAAACAACAACTAGTTTCCTTTTGGTTGTATTGGGCTGACTTTAATTGTTTACACGAAGGTTTTGCGAGATGGAAGATGGACCGAGGAGGATGCTTCTATTCTTGTACCTGGTGATATAATCAGTATAAAGCTTGGAGATATTATCCCTGCTGATGCTCGCTTACTGGATGGAGATCCTCTGAAAATTGATCAAGTCAGGATTCTCTTCTTGGTTTCTGTTCTTCTATCTCTCTTTATTAGATATATGCATCTTCATATCAGAGTTACTGAATCCTTGAGTTGCGGATATACAGTCAGCTCTGACAGGTGAATCCCTTCCTGTGACAAAAGGACCTGGAGACGGTGTTTACTCTGGTTCTACATGCAAGCAAGGAGAGCTTGAAGCTGTGGTTATTGCAACTGGAGTTCATACCTTCTTTGGAAAGGCAGCACACCTTGTTGATACTACTAATCAAGTGGGTCACTTCCAGAAGGTGAGTAAGAAGTTTGCTTAAGTATGGCGTTCATTTGAATCTCAAAACTTGTTCTTTTATCTCATTTTCTTTGTCTTAATCAGGTTTTGACAGCTATCGGGAACTTTTGTATTTGCTCTATTGCTGTTGGAATGATAATAGAGATTATTGTGATGTACCCAATTCAGCATCGCCCATATCGTCCTGGAATTGACAATCTTCTTGTGCTTCTCATTGGAGGAATTCCAATTGCCATGCCAACTGTTCTCTCAGTGACAATGGCAATTGGTTCTCATCGTTTGGCTCAACAGGTTACTTTTTTGTTGGCTCTGCTGTATTTTGTACTCTCTTATGAATTTTCAGAATTTGCATAGATAATGGAGCATTTCTGTTTGACAGGGAGCTATCACAAAGAGAATGACAGCTATTGAAGAGATGGCAGGCATGGATGTGCTTTGCAGTGATAAGACTGGGACTTTGACACTTAACAAACTTACTGTTGATAAGAATCTTATTGAAGTTAGTGAGGGAAACTTCAAAACATCTTTTCTGAAGCAGAGAACAGATCCTTTTACTATTCTAATGCCAAGCTTCTTTTTCAGGTTTTTGCCAAAGGTGTAGATGCAGATACTGTGGTTCTAATGGCAGCTCGAGCTTCCAGAACTGAAAATCAAGATGCTATAGATGCTGCTATTGTTGGAATGCTGGCTGATCCTAAGGAGGTACCTTTCTTTAGTTGTTGGAAACCTTTAATGTAACTCATCTTTCTTACTAGATCAACTTTCGATTTAACTATCACCATCATCAGGCCCGTGCTGGCATTCATGAAGTACACTTCCTTCCTTTCAATCCCACTGATAAGCGGACAGCATTGACTTATTTTGATAGTGAAGGAAAAATGCATAGGGTCAGCAAAGGTGCACCAGAGCAGGTAAATGTTCTAGTTCCTGTCTAGTTCTTGTTCAAATTCTTCTGTCATGCACATTCTAATTTCTGGCCGACATGAATTCTAGATTCTCAATCTTGCACACAACAAGTCGGAAATAGAGCGCAGGGTTCATGCTGTGATTGATAAGTTTGCTGATCGAGGATTGCGGTCACTTGCTGTAGCATATCAGGTAAACAAGTTGTATATGGTTGGACCAAATTATTTCACAACATTTCGATGCTCTTTGTAGATTCTTTTCTATACATTATGGCAGGAACTATTTTTATCAGCTATAAAACTTTTTAAGTTTTCAAGTTTTAATATTTGTGGTCCTCATATAGGAAGTTTCAGAGGGAAGGAAAGAGAGTGCTGGAGGCCCGTGGCAATTCATTGGTCTAATGCCTCTCTTTGACCCACCCAGGCATGACAGTGCTGAGACAATTAGGAGGGCTCTAAATCTTGGTGTCAATGTCAAAATGATTACAGGTGATTCTAAATTCTGATTTTCTGTTTTGAGCATATGGTGTTTCTGCATAAATCTGGGATATTTATCATTTTTCTTATCATGTGATGTTTAAAAATCCTCCAAATTTCCAGTTCTATAATTCAACTTTTGATTGGCTGGGGGACAGTTTGATTCTTGAGAGTTAATTGACAAATCAAATAGAACTTTCGAACTGCAGATGCATAACTATGATTCTGGATTTGATCATGAAGAGATTCAAGCTTAAGCTTAATATCCTAGCAATATATTGCTAAAAAGGATGAAGGTAGCCTCTGATGGCTGCTGAATTTATGGAGTTCTTACAGAGATTCAGGATCCTTTGAATGCTTTTGTGTTGGTGAAAACTGCAATTTGAAGTGGGATTCTACTTCACTAGTTAAGCATCACCTATTAAGTGAGAGGACACATTGCTTCAGTCACAACTAACTATTTCTGTCACTATAGTTAAGAATATTGTACCCTTCATTGTAGCATCCTTTTTTTTGTTCTTCAGCTTAGTAGTTAGTTTATCGGCTTTCGTTTTCCCCTCCTTTTAACTATGCTTTTGCTGTCAGTATTAAAATTATTGGACTCATTTCCAGAGAAAATGGACGTTCAAAAAGCCAGGTTTTATTTCTTTTCCCTGTTAAAGAGGCTTCCTATTGAAGGAAGATGGAAATATGTGTCTTCCAAAACAAATAGGACAATTTTGAGAAAAACTTTTGTTTACTGTAAAATTATATTTCTATCCAAAATAGTGAATAAATATGAGTTAGTAGAGTACTTTAGATACATAACAGAGGTGGAATCTGAGGCTATGATCCCGAAGCCTCTTGTCTGGTAATATGACTACTGCCAATTTGGTAATGGTGAGCCATGGGAAACATGAGGAATTTGAAAGCAAGTTTCTTCTCTTGCACAGATACAATGGATTATGCATGCCTACCACTTATTCTTTAAGTTGGCTTTTCAGAAAAATTACTTTTTATTGTACGTCAAGCATATTCATTTAAACTCTTTCCATATTTGATATCCTATAATATGATGGATTTATCAGATTTTAGTAAATCTTGACCAGTAAAAGAAATTTCCAATCATTTGGTCCTATCAAAATAAAATAAGAACAGTGGAGAGTTTGCATAGTTTCTTTATCTTGTGAAAAACTCTTGATTGTCCTTGTATTTTAGTGCATCAAATGTATGTCCATCGTTATATAGTAATGTGAAAAGTTCCTTTGGTATAAATTCCAGCTTTTAATTGCTTCATTTTTTGTTTTCAGGGGATCAGCTAGCCATAGGAAAAGAAACTGGGCGCCGTTTGGGAATGGGAACCAACATGTATCCTTCATCTGCTCTGTTGGGCCAAAACAAGGATGAGTCTATAGCTGCTTTACCCATTGATGAACTCATTGAAAAAGCTGATGGCTTCGCTGGTGTCTTCCCTGGTATGGTCTTTTCACATAGCTTTGATTGCATCTTTGGGAACCCTTGTGGAGCAGTTAATAAATTAATCAAGTTACAATTGTGTAAGTTATAAATTTTTTGTTATTGCTCAACTAATTAACCCTTTTTTTTTTCTTCATAAAATTACTTAGAACACAAGTACGAGATTGTAAAGCGCTTGCAAGCTAGAAAACATATTTGTGGAATGACTGGTGATGGTGTCAATGATGCTCCTGCTTTGAAGAAGGCTGATATAGGGATTGCTGTTGCTGATGCAACTGATGCAGCTCGTAGTGCTTCTGATATTGTCCTTACAGAACCAGGTCTTAGTGTTATCATAAGTGCTGTATTGACGAGCAGGGCCATCTTCCAGAGGATGAAAAATTATACGGTAAACTTAAGAAACAGAAGATTTCTTTTAGCTTCTCTTCTAAGACCATAGGGCTCACAAGTTTTTCAGTGTCCTACCTGGCACTTTCCTGATGCTTCACTTTTCACATTTCTTTTGATTGTAGATTTATGCAGTTTCTATAACAATTCGTATTGTGGTAAGTTGCTTTTTCCTTATTTATTTCGTATGATTTTTGGCTTCAAAGGTGTACTTGACATTTATTTTCCCTGTAACGTGGCAGCTTGGTTTTATGCTCCTGGCATTGATATGGCAATTTGACTTTCCTCCTTTCATGGTGCTTATCATTGCAATCCTCAATGATGGCAAGTCTTCTGTCTCTACACACAAATATATTATCCTTTACAATTACTTTTAATGAGAATAATTTGTGTGTGTTTTTGAGTGAATGTTTGACGATTTTTTAAGTCGTGTGGTTTCTAACAGTAATTTGTTTATCTTCAGGCACAATTATGACCATATCAAAGGACAGGGTGAAACCATCTCCCCTACCAGATAGCTGGAAGCTAGCAGAGATATTTGCTACTGGAATTATCCTGGGGAGTTACTTGGCGATGATGACAGTTATATTCTTTTGGGCTGCATACAAAACAAACTTTTTCCCGGTATGCATGCCATGATTGAGTTTGATAACTTCTGGTTATTGTAGACACTCATTCTATGTAGGAAATGGTAACTGAAATGAGCTTTTAGTTTTGGTTGTCTGCTCTTATCATTAAATAGGATATGCTTTCTGTATTATTTCATTATTTGATGATTCTCTTAACGTCTTGCAGCGAGTATTTGGAGTGTCAACACTTGAAAAAACCGCTCATGATGACTTCAGGAAACTTGCATCAGCAATATACCTTCAAGTGAGCACTATTAGTCAAGCACTGATATTTGTAACAAGATCTCGCAGCTGGTCCTTCATTGAACGTCCGGGTCTACTTCTTGTGGTGGCTTTTGTGATTGCTCAACTGGTGAGCTCAACTTTTCTTAGAAAGTAGGACTGCTATATTGAATTCAGAAAACTTATAATGTGCTTACAGTTCTTGTTCAATTATTTGCTAATAGGTTGCTACACTGATTGCTGTATATGCAAACTGGAGCTTTGCTGCCATTGAAGGAATTGGCTGGGGTTGGGCTGGGGTTATTTGGTTGTACAATATCGTATTCTACATTCCACTTGATTTCATTAAGTTCTTCATCCGCTATGCTTTAAGTGGAAGGGCGTGGGATCTCGTTCTTGAACAGAGGGTATTAATCTTGACAAAGCTAGCATAGTGTTGAGTTTTCATGAAAAAAATTCTCTTGTCAAAACCAATCCCTGATGATTTTCTTGCTCTGCAGATTGCTTTCACAAGGCAAAAGGACTTTGGCAAGGAACAACGTGAACTTAAATGGGCACATGCTCAAAGAACCCTTCATGGATTACAAGTACCAGACACCAAGTTGTTCAATGAAGCTACCAACTTCAATGAGCTCAATCAATTGGCTGAAGAGGCTAAGAGAAGAGCTGAAATTGCAAGGTAATAAAGAATACTGAGACCACAACAAATTATTTACATCATTTTGAATAGAGCAACATAATTCTTGATTTCTGGACATATCATGTTTGTACTGTCAAGTATGAGGAAGCATTTGCCTTATGATGTATGTTGGCTTTGCTATTTGGTTCAGGTTACGAGAGCTTCACACGCTAAAAGGTCATGTTGAGTCAGTGGTGAGGTTAAAGGGTCTGGACATTGATACAATTCAACAAGCTTATACTGTGTGAGGAGATAAATCAAACCAAACCAAAACTATATTTGCTGTGTGGTGCAGTGCGAATTGAGAATTGAAGTTATATATATTATATATATAACCCAAAATGTGATTGTCAGCACCTCAGCTAGTTGTTTATTTTCTTTCGTATTTTGTATCTCTTTAACTGGCCTTTAATTGTACCCAGATTGGGATAAATTAACACTTACTATGTCACAGTTTAATGTCCATATTCTCTTTTTAAGTTCTTGTTTCTCATGGCTTTTATTATTTTTCCTTCTACTCATTTTTCTCGTTACCTAGCAGAACCCATTAAGAATTTAAGCGTTCTTCTCACTCTTGAAGTAGAATGGATCTATACAGGGGCTATATATATATGTAAATATATTTGAATCCATGATTAGAGTGCATACCAAATGCAACATTCAATGTAGATATAGGTACAGTATAATCTGCATTTTTAGAGTAAAATCTGGCTTTCAAACAATGGCTTTCTGTGTCTTTTTGGTTTCCATTTCTACTGCATGACCGGTTATTCCCTCCCCCTTGTACTTGTACCATCTTGCACACACTATAAAGTAGCACACATTTAACAAAACAAGGGCTGTAATTAGGAAATAGAAGTAATCAAGTCTACCCTTGTTCAAGTCTTCTGGCAACCAATTTCCCGAAGAAGATCCTTCAGTTGTGTGATGGACTATTGATATCAGAGAGCCGTTTATATAGCTGGACGATGCCATGCCAAGGAACAACAGTGATCCCGCGAAACTTCTCATGTTTTCTGGGAATTGCTTGTAGTAGAACTCTATTTGGCCAATGGAAGCAAATGACTCAGATATTCCTGTTAGCACAAGCTGCGGAACCATCCACAAAGCGGACATGGATGAGACTGCACCCTTGTGAAAATGAACTCCAGCCAATGGTTCAGCGAGAGCTAGATTTCTTCTCTTCTTTTCAATGAATGCAGAAATAAATGTTGCAGGAACAATGATGAATAGACCTATACCCAGTCTCTGTAGCAGTGTTATGCCGCCTTCTTTTCCTGTGAGTCTGCGCATAAATGGTACAAGAACTCTGTCATATACAGGTATAAAGAGGGTCAGGCTTAACATGGAGAAGATTGTGTATGTTGCAGCAGGTATTTGAAATTTGCTGTTCCCAAGGTATCTACTGGACTGCTCTGCCTGGAAAACCACAAATTGTTGCTGTTGAATTGCTCCAATGTGATAGACTATGCCTGCAGCCCATATTGGAATCACTCTGAGGACACATTTTGCTTCTTCTACTTGTTGCATGCTGCATAGTCTCCAGGGATTAGCAGGTGCTCCATCTTCATTGATTTCATCCCCTGGGGTCATGATTGCTGCTTTGTCCAAGAATCTGACAGACAAGTCCTTCTCTGTTAAGAGGTGAAAAGGTACCATCCCCACACAAACAATTTCTATAGACTTTGAGATGCCTAATTTCGGATCTCTGCTGCCAGTGTAGTGGCTTTTTTTTTGACTGACTAGTATAGCATGTGCATTATTACTTTTCAAGTGGAGAAAATCCTCAGTCCTTTACAGTTTTCAGTAATCTAAGTTAATAAATTGAATATTCTTGAAATCAATTTATATTCTAAAGAAGTACAGGTTATCTAGTAAGGTAACTTTACCTGAACTGCTGCGTATATGGAAGCCTGGAATTGCCGGATTTAGATGGTGTACAGTTGAAAAGAGAGAACCATGGTTGTTCCGGTAACTTAAGTCGCCTTTTCTTGATTGCAACCACAATAACCTGAGCTATACTTGCCAAGGGACTGCCCTCAGGCTTCACAATTACATATATCTTTGTACCAATAAAGAAGATAAAACAAGATATTAACATGAAAAGTGCTGGAATTCCCAATCCTATACCCCAATTTACTTCAGATTGCAGATAGACCACCAGTGTCACAGATACCATCTGAGCAAAAGTTATTGTAAAAAAGTACCAGTTGAAGAAACTATTGATTCCCCTCTTTCCAGATTCAGTATTAGGATTAAACTGGTCTGCTCCAAAAGCCAAATTACATGGCCTAATTCCACCAGCTCCAACTACCATGAGTGCAAATCCACTCAACAGGAAAGCTATTTGTCCTGATGTTGGCCTGATGCAATTGCTTTCTTCAGCTCCACAGTGGGGAGGGTGCAACTTCTTGATTGCTGCAGTAAGAGTTATTGCAAACAACCCCTTCATCCAAAAAAAAAAAAAAAAAAAGAGAGAATTTTTGAACATCAGTTCTTGAGATTCATTTTTTTTTTTAAAGTTATATATATATATACATACTTCAAGAATTGCAAACTTCTGCAAAATTTTCTGTTTTCAAGTAAATTAAAAGAAAGAAAAGACACCAGAAAAGAAGCAACAGAGGCAAATCCCAAAGTCTTGTAACGGCCAAAGTAAGTGTCACAAAGGAAAGCTCCAATTAAGGTTGCAAAGTTGGAGGTTCCACTGAAGACATTAAGTAAAGTAGCAGCTGTAATGCGTTTCATGTTGAATACTGAGGTGAGATATATCAGCAGATTTGCTAGGGTACCAATGGCTCCAAGCTTCTCAAACGTCTCATTTCCTGTTAACATATGCCAAAAAAAAAAACAACACCAAACAAGCATAGGATATCACAAACTTCAAAAAGGAATTAAAAAAAAAAAAAAAAAAAAATTCCATTCCAAACCTATGATATAAGGCATGGCTTTGATTCCTCTGTACTGAACCCGTGGTTCATCATCATCATCAAGAACACTAGTTGCTTTCTTTACTTTACTCTCCATGGTTTCTTTCTCATTCTTCTCCATTCTTCTACATAAAACAGTCCTTTCAG
>JAXGGT010000002.1:3111855-3130837 GCA_035583425.1 Marsdenia floribunda
ATCATTGTTAGCCAAAAAGTTTTGAGTCTTGAATTACCAGAACATAAAGCACTGTTTATGAATATATATATATATATATATATATATATGTAATATATATATTACATATCTCTAAATTATTTTTTTTTTATAATTTAAAAAAAAACTTAATTCGAGCACGAACTCGAGCTCGAGCTCGGGCTCGTTTGAAAGTTAAACGAGCCGAACTCGAACAATATTCGAACTATACGAACTCGAACAAAATTTTATGCTCGAAACCTTAAACGAGCGAACTCGAACAGTGCTCGAAAAATAAACAAACCAAGCCCAAACACGTGATGTTCGGTTCGGTTCGTTTACATCTCTACAAGTAGTTGACTATGGTACCGCCAGACCCATAGTCGCAGCACGAACTCGCAAGTCCAGGTGATTTTTTCCCCTTTCTTCAATTAAAAACAACATTTATTAAATAATTAATTTATTTGTTTAGTTATTTTAATAATAATAATAATAATAATAAATTTAGTTGTTTATATTGTGTTTAAATATGTTCTCATACATTTAAAAAAAAAAATTTACTTGAATTTATTTCCTTTCATAATCATAAAGTACTACCAAAAAAGTAATTACTTTTTTATTAAATGTTGTGTTAATTCTTTTTAATATGTAAACAAAATATATATATATATATACACTGAGAAAGAGAGAGAGGGAGTTAAACGTGAACAGAGGAAATGAGAAAGCATTAAGGAAAAAGAGCCATAAACTGAAAGATTTGAACATTGTTCTTCTGCACACATCTAAGTGTTACAATTTACTGTCTTGACTATATATACATATATATATATATATATATATTAATCCTTCTTTATTACTGACAAAGCAAAGCAAATCCTTCTCGGAGCTGAAAGTTTTTCTAGTGATAATTAGACGATGAAGCTCTTTATAATTTGCTTATGGAAATCTCAACTCCATCAACAGGTTTAGGATGTGGAAGATAGTTCATCTCAGCATCAGGGTTGATCAATTCCCACCTGGGATTTTTCATTCAGAACAAAGATCTCATATTATATATACAGCAAAAATAAGTGGCTTTACCTTGAAAGAAATCCTAAAAACTATATAAACAAAAAAATCAGCTCCCTTTCCTTTAGTTTTTATATTGGTTGTATGATTATAAGCATGGCATTTTACATTGAAAAGTGAAGTGCACTTTGCTTTAGTTATAGTTGAATGGGAAAACAGATAAAACAGAATTAACTACATAGGAATAACAGAGTTCTCTACCTGTATCCAACAACCAAGTAATGTAGAAAAATGGAGATCTGCAAACGGGCAAGCATGTTTCCAGCACAAATTCTTTTTCCCGCTCCAAACATGAAACATGCCCCCGTTTGTATTTCCTGAGAATCGAATTTCCAATTAATATAGGAATATTTATTATTATTTTTTTTTATCCCTTTTAATCAAAAGATAGTAACTTTACTTACATCCCATCTATCAGGTTTAAAAGTCATTGGGTCCTGAAAATTATCTGGATCAGTGTGAAGATACCGAATCCAAAGGATCACCTTCCAACCTTTTGGTATTTTATATCCTGAGAAAGTATTGGAAACAATGCATATATGTTTTAGACAGGCATACTGCAGAGAAATCGTAGAAGATAGGAGATTATTTGTTTTCTCTAACAAGATTTTCCCTCGATCCTACACACCGAAGTAAAATAAAATGTGCATTTTGTTGAGAATCATAAGTTCTTTCTTTCTTCCAATGAGTTTGCCCATGACTGTTCTACTTTACCTTCTTTGTATTTGTCAAGTGGCCATGGTAAGAGAATGGAAATAGATGGCACAAATGCATGGAATATGTTAGTATGTAGACATCTTGGATTCCTCCCTAATAGCTCAAGGACAAAGTTTGAATTTAATTCCTGGTGTTGTGCAACAAAGAGTAAAAGTTATGTACTTAGCCCCCTATATATATGGAGGTCATCAATGTACTAACCTGTAATCAAAACTATTCAAGGGTATATGTTTACTACTCCTCGGCAAGGATTAAGGTTAGTGATGTGGAACCCCTTACACAGAACAAGGAGTCTGGGGATTCATAGCTACCCTATGTTTTGATAAAAAAGATGTTTACTACTTCTGAACAATCGGCATTTGAAGTATCAAAACAAACTAGTGATTATTGTTAAGGGCCAAAAGAAAGCTATATTACATGACTAATATATGGTTAAAGGCCTGTATCCTAGAGCTAGATGCATATGCGCATTAGGTTGTTCCAGGAGAATACATTGAAAAAGCTTGGTGGTTACATTTATTCTCTAACAACTGGCCTCCTACTGAAAAAGGAAAATTTAGTACCATTGTGGTTAACATCTTTGTTTGCCACTCGAAATAGAAATGATGCAACATTGGCCATTCTTACTATTTCTTCCACAACCTGAACATATATGTTAGAAATGGACAACAAGAATAAATAAGGCAGTGAAATCTCAAGAGCACAAATACATCAAGTTCACCAAGATTAGGATGACTACCTTTTTAGTGTACCTCAACTTCAAGATATCATCATACTTTGTCACAAATCCTTCGGTACTGCTAACTTGCAAGTTCTCTTCCTGGAATTATTTGGTTAACAGAAAGAAGACGTAAAAAGGAATCAAAAGCGTATGATTACATCCCATCAAATTTTCCCTTCTTATACTGTTGTCCAGTTATCTCATCAATGCTACATGATTTACTCATATCAAAAGATTTAAAGAAAGGATATATAACCAAAACCAATTGCATTATTTTAAATCAATAATACGGAAGAAGTTTGTTCTGCATGTATAGTGCCATACCCGAAGCTTCTCGAGAACATCAGGATACTTGGCAAGATAAAAGAAAGCCCACATAATTGAAAGGGCAGTGGATTCATATCCTCCAACTACAAGGGTTAACATGTTCTCCAGTATCTCAGTCTCACTCAATCCCCTCCCTTCCTCATCTTTGAGCCTCATTAAACCATCCATGAGATCATTTTTAGAAGTTGTAATATGCCTCTTCCTCTTGTCCATCTCTTCCTTGAGTAGTGACAGGGCTTTCTGCCGGCACTGAGGAATAACCAAGCATCATTTGAAGTGGAACTTTTGAGCTATTAACAATAACCACATCCAAATATACCTTTTCTGAAAAAGTACACTAATATAATGTACACTTGCAAAAGCCAGAGTAATTAACTGAATGTAATTTGTTTTAACTTACAACTATAGATGCTTATTTATTACTAATCTCGTCTGAAGGGAAATGCAGCCATAAAGAAATACCTGAAGTGCATGGTGATATGCAGTTCCTGGAAATTTTATTGGGTAGGCTCTAACTCCTTTAAGAAACCCTTCAAAGTTCTCCCCGAGGTTATCCAAAAGTGGACCAGGCTCAAAGCTGGCAAAATACTTCCCAATGCTTTCGAATATTAACTGAAACACCAGTAATAATCTTTAGAACCATTTATATTACCATTTTCTCTGAATTATCTAGTGATATGAACAGATAAAGTGTGGAACTATATTAGAAAATGCTAATAGAACTAGACAGCTAAAGGAACAATATATCTTTTATATTAATCAACCAAAAAGTAAAACTAATAAGTAGTGATGCATACAGTTAAGCTGTGTGTGTCCTCACTCTTTTGCGGAAAGCTGCAAATACTTACCTTCAGGAGACTGTTACATATTTCCAAACTACATACACGAGTCATTTGATGAAGAGTTGGATAGACAATTTACTCAAAAGACGTTTCTAGAAAATAGTATCAGAATCAAGAATTCTCAATCTAGCTTTCTTGCAGGTGTGTGATTGCATATTGATGATGTCCGTGGCATTTTTTGAAATTAAATTTCTTATGATTAGCTACCTTCTTTGCTTGATCATATGCTACAACTCTACCGTTTTCTGCCATTGATTGGAGAGTGCTGATCACACGAGGCTGTACCAGAACGGCAATCTTGTGAAGAGCATCAGGTTGATTTATGGCTCTGACAACAAAGCCCTTGATTCTAGCATGAGTTCCTCCTTTTGCAGCTATAATGGACTTGCTACCAATTAATTCCATAGAAGGCCAGTCTAGGCCAAAGGCAGCCTCTGATTGGAACACTAGTTTATTCAACGACGAAGAGCAAGCTATGATGGCTGGTGTACCAAAAAGGTGAGTTCTGAAGATTCCGGCTTTCCCATACCTGAAAATAATCAAGTTCAACGCAAAATTTTATGTGTAGGTTTGATCTGGAACCAATTTATGCATTATGGATTTTTACAAAGGGTGATCAGCATTATATATGCATTTATTCAAACACCAGGCAGGATAGAAAACAACTTGTTGAACTTTTTCATAAACTAAAGTAAAACGAATCAAGAAAGTAAAGCCATCCTTGGAAATAAAACAACCATACTTGCGTCGCTTTGAGTTGATAAACTCATCAGGACAACGAGAAAACTTGAAATACCAAAGAAAACTAAGCATCTCTCCGAGGAATGGAAAACCCATGTAGCCAGGAGGAAGCTTTATGGCATCAGCAGAAGACCAACAACGGAAGCTAACAGGCAAAGCATACCAGATATCATTCCACCACCAGAAAATCACCCCAAGAAGAGGTAGAATTCCAACAACCACCAAAGCCACCCATATCTCAGTGGAGAAATCCATCTGAGTATTCTATTCTCTTCTGATCACACATTCCTCCTTGCAGCAGCAGCAGCACTAGATAAAGGATGCCGAAGTAACTGTAGTTCAGAGTTACAGCAGAGACAAAGAAAATATGAAACGTTACCATCGCCATGTAAATATCGTATTATTTAAAAAAAAATTGTCATATTTTTTAAAAAATTGAAGTTTCTCTTTTGATTTATTGATCTAACTTGTCATATTTACCAATTGTCTCTTTCTTATCTCTTAACTTGTCAAAGAGTTAAGAATTCGAACTCAATTTCAAGATATATTCAAAAGCGTGAATACCCGCACTGTTGGGAGAAATTGGTAAATTTTTCATTTTATTTAGTAGTAGGTGAAATGGCCTGCTGTTGTAATGGATGTGGGTGTAGTGCATGCATGACACACAAATCACTGGTTTTGCTTAAAGGTTGTTGAATAGTCAAATCAAGCATATCTGTTCAAATTCAAAGTAATTAAGAGTGTTTTTGGATTGAAACTTTTTTTTTTTGAGAAAACTCATATTTTTTAAAAAAGAATTAAGTAAAGTAAGTGAATGAATTTTTTATTCATTTTTTTGCCACCTCACTTAGATATGAACAGTAATATGTTAAATTGGTGTACAATTATTTTTTTTGAGTTTGAGTGAAATTTTGAAAAAAAATCCTAATGAAAAAACAGCCCAAAAAATAATTGTCAGAAGTGGGATTTGAACCCACGCCCTCGTTAGAGGACCAGAACTTGAGTCTGGCGCCTTAGACCACTCGGCCATCCTGACTTGTTGAAGTTTTATTGTATTTAATTATATATATATACAGCGAAAAAAAATATTGAATACCCATCAGCTGCAAACGGAACCTCTCCTAATAATAAATAAAAGAAATAAAAAATGTCTGAATGGTATCTAAGGCTCAGACTTGGGGCAGTGCAAACTGCAAAGGTCCTACATTTTTCAAACCAAAATCCAGAAGGTCCCAAGAAAAACCAGATCATACCCCAGTTAGTCCCCACCAAACACACATTTAATAAAGATTTTCTTCTGTTTCACTCACCCCAATGGCCAGCTCCCAACTTGTCATCTCATTTGGCAAACACCTTTCCCTCTTCTGTGGCGATTTTGAATTTGTTTTTTCAAACGAGAGAGAGTGTTAGTACTACACCACAACAACAACACCACTACCTACTATTACTATTCTCTTCTTCTTCTTCTGGTTGTATATAAAATAATAATTATAATAAGTTATGAATGATTTCTTCTTCTTTCCTTTTTGAACTGCCATTGGATGGATTGAAGCACTGTGGGCATTGGACAACGGCTCTCTTCTCTCCCTCTCTTTGCACTAGTTTCTATAGTGTACTACTATTTTCAAAACAAAACACACACTGTCGCTCTCTCTCTCCCTCTCTCTCTCTCTCCCACTCACCCATGCTTATGTTCAATTATGACTGAATTTTCATTGTAAGCAACTATAATGATCACACTGACCACTCTAAAGATCCCATCTTTATCATCATAGTTTCTTCTTCCTACTACTTTCTTTTTTTCTTTCCCTTCTTTATTGGTTTGGTGCACTTGCTACTGGAGTACTTTTGTCTACTATATCAAGGGTACCGAGGAGAAATCCACATCCAAATCAAGAAATGAAGATGGGTTTATTGATTTTCGTCTTTTCAGCTAATTTTGTTGCAACCTTTTTGAGCAGGACCTCCTTTGCTCTCACACCAGATGGTAAATGTCACTTCCTCTTCTCATGGACAGTTTGGATCTTTCTTTTTCTTTTTGGCTTTTTTCTTTGAGAGAAAAATTCTTTCTTTGGGGTTAATTTTCTGTTTTCTCTGTACTTTAAGGTATTACGTTGTTGGAATTCAGAAGTACTTTGAATGACAGCAAGAACTATCTGAGTAACTGGAACGATTCTGATGAAACTCCTTGTAAATGGACTGGTATCTCTTGCCATCCCCAAGATCAAAGTGTTTTAGCTATGTATGTAACTTCAATTAGGTTCAATTACTAGGTCACTTTTCCTATTCCTTTTGTCATGCATTTGATGCTTGATTTTTCATTAATACTAATTCTTTTTGAGGTTTTTCGCCCCCAGAAACTTACCTTACATGCAACTTGGAGGAATTATTTCTCCTAGCATTGGAAGACTTAGTAGATTGCAGAGGCTGTAAGTGACACTATATTGTTAAAACTCTAATAGCTCCACAACAGTGAACTGAGATTTTTGTCTGGTATTTATTTGTTGTTAAGAAGTCCTTTTCTTGTCCAGGGCACTTCACCAAAACAGTCTACATGGATTTATTCCGGAAGAGATTACACATTGTTCTGATCTTAGAGCACTGTAAGCTAGATTGCTCTTCTGGGTTGGAATGCTATCATAATAATCCTTTTTCATAGTTCCTACCTATCAGAAAATGTCTTTGAAAATGTTACCTTTCTCTAGGTACTTGAGGGCTAACTATCTTCAAGGTGGGATACCTTCAGATATTGGAAATCTTTCTCTTCTGACCATATTGTAAGATATTTCTTTTATTTTTGTCCTATAATTAAGACCTAATAAACTTGTTAATTTAATGGATTAACACATATGTGGTAATTAAAATATTTAGGGACATATCAAGCAACTCATTGAAGGGTGCAATACCTTCTTCTCTTGGTCGCCTTACTCGCCTGCGCAATCTGTAAGTTTATGTTCACTAATTCGTAAGTTTTTTATGTGTTATCAGGGAATCTCATAAACCCTGTTAAATTTATGCCAGAAACCTGTCATCAAATTTCTTCTCTGGTGAAATCCCTGATGTTGGAGTACTAAGCACTTTTGGGAGAAAGTCGTAAGTTCCTTCGAAGTTATGCTTGGATACTTTCTTATGGATATAGGATGTCCAATTATGCTAATTTATGAATTAGATCCTAAAAGCAAGAGCTTTGATTTTTGCTCTATTTTAATTGTCATTTCACAATTCTCATGATATCATTTTTTTTTTTTTTTTCTTTGATTTTTATTAATTGAATGGCATTCTGATAGTGCTATGCTCATGCCTAGGTTTATTGGTAATTTAGATCTTTGTGGCCAACAAGTTCAAAAGCCATGTCGAACCTCACTGGGTTTCCCTGCAGTGTTGCCACGAGCTGAAAGTGATGAGGCTAGGGGTAATTACTTGAAATCTATAACTAGTTCACATTCTCATGGGTCTGTAAGAGAGTTCTTGCTTTTCTTTCTTTTTGGCATTGAAAAGTACAGACTACTAATATGCAACTAACTGATCATTTGTAGTACCTCCAAAGCGATCATCTCACTATATCAAAGCAGCAGTCATCGGTGCAATGTCCACATTGGGCTTTGTACTTATTGTGCTCCTTGGTATTCTTTGGGTGTGGTTGTTGTCAAAGAAGGAGAGGGCTGCAAAGAGATACACAGAAGTGAAAAAACAAGTTCACAAAGAACCAAGTAAACTAAATGTCTTCCGTGTTATTTGTTTTTTCCCATTTTTGCATGCAGGGTCCTTAATGTTCTCATGTTTTTTCTTCTTTTTTTTTTTTTTTTTAATTTGTAATGAAGCTGCCAAACTAGTTACTTTCCACGGTGATCTTCCATATCCCTCATGTGAGCTAATAGAGAAGATTGAATCTCTTGAGGAGGAGGATGTTGTTGGGGCAGGTGGTTTTGGTACTGTGTATCGGATGGTTATGAATGATTGTGGCACATTTGCTGTTAAAAGAATTGATCGTAGCCGGGAGGGTTCTGACCAAGTTTTTGAGAGAGAATTGGAGATATTGGGCAGCATCAAACATATAAATCTTGTCAATTTGAGAGGATACTGCAGGCTTCCCTCTGCGAAGCTTCTTATCTATGATTACCTGGCCTGGGGAAGTTTGGACAATTTCTTGCATGGTATGACACTTCTCTTGGTTCATGCAATAATGCAATTAATTCATAGCAACTCATAAAACTTGAGGACACCATCTTTTTCGTTTTTCCTCTTTCCTCCCTGTTAGCTTTCCTTTCCCCTTGATCAAACATTGAAGGACCAAATTGCCTACGATTTTGTTGGTTGTTACCTAGACCTTAAATCTTTCTTTGTGCTTTGTGTGTGGTCTTTTTTAAAAGGATTATTATATTTGTTCCATCCAGGCATTGCCTTTGTTTTGCACCTCCTCTAGTTAGTTGCTTTATATGATGTTTCTGTTCATTTCCTTGATATTTATAGTTGGTCGGTTAATAACTGTATTTAGCCATAATCTTGAAATATCTGCTTTTTTGACAGACAAAGGGGAAGGCAACCGCCCATCTTTGGACTGGAATTCTCGTTTGAAAATAGCCCTTGGTTCTGCTAGGGGATTGACATACCTGCACCACGATTGTTGTCCAAAGATAATTCACCGTGATATAAAATCCAGCAATATACTCCTTGATGAGAACCTGGAACCCCGTGTTTCAGATTTTGGTCTTGCTAAGCTTGTGGTTGATGAGGATGCTCATATCACAACTGTGGTTGCCGGTACATTTGGTTATTTAGCTCCAGGTACGTGTTTATTCTCTGAATTTACTGATCTCCTGATCCTCCCTTCTGATAATCAGATGGGACAGTGTTTCATTTTCATCTGAGATTTTTATATTTCTTTTCTGCTGCTACAAAATCTTCAGAGACATGAGGAGTTTGCATTGATTCTGCATTATGTATGTATATTTATTAGCCATTTCTCTCACTTTTTGGGCTGTGTGGTATTTCTAGCTTTATCCCTCTGAAACTAGCATTTATGGGGTAAGGCTGTACTTGCCCATATCAGTAGTTCTGTGAAAATCTCTCTTATTTTCAAGAATTGAACTTCTGATCTAATTGAGCTTCTTTATTTTGGCACCAGAATACTTGCAAAGTGGAAGAGCAACCGAGAAGACCGATGTGTATAGCTTTGGAGTTCTATTGCTAGAGCTTGTGACTGGTAAAAGGCCTACAGATCCAGCCTTTGTGAAGCATGGCCTTAATGTTGTTGGTTGGGTATGCTCTACAAAATCTTCACTCATTGTTTGACTTTCTTAGAATATCTCTGTTCCATGAAATAGGGTTCTTTTCATAGGAGAAAAATGAAGCAGTGCTTTGTTTATATATACACATATTGTTCTAACATATACTTACTGAACTTTTAAAAATACAGATGAATACCTTACTAAAAGAGAACCGAGTGGAAGATGTAGTAGATAGAAGATGCACAGATGCAGAGGTAGAAACCGTAGAAGCGGTTCTAGAAATAGCAGCAAGGTGCACTGATTCTAATCCAGATGATCGGCCTACAATGCAACAAGTGCTGCAGTTCTTAGAACAAGAGGTCATGTCTCCATGTCCTAGCGACTTCTACGAGTCTCATTCAGACTATTCTTAATTAATTTTCAACAAATGAAAAATCTCTCAAATACCTGTCTCAAAATGGGGGCTTTGTACATTACCATTACAACAAATTATGTGCAATTATCTATTGCAATTATACCCCAGCAATTATCTAGTCTCGGAATTCCTCCATTAGTTGAGATGTGGTTGGGCCAGAAAGCATAGCATGCACCTTAAACTCCCACTTCTTGATGCTTCATTGCTGATCCAATAAATAAATCAAAGAAAAACAGCTACAGAGAAACTTATCTACAATATCCACGACAAAAAATCTGGGACTGATTCTATGATGTGCACCTTTTTTGTCCTGATTCAATTGGAAAACAGGTGGAAATTAAGAAAATTTTCCTTCTTGTCGGCATCAGTTACAGATGCTGCATGAATTTACAGACGATGATGAGTTAACAGATGTGCAGCGTCCCTTTCTGTACTGTTTCTGTGGGTCCTGGCAAAGGTTTGCAAAACATGTGGACTGTATATCTCTGTGCACAAAAATGATTTATTCTTCGAATTGCTATTGTTTTGTCAAGTTAAGGATCAACAATAATGAGGAAAATAAGGTTGTTTATGAGGAGACTTTAAAATTCCGTTTCTTCCAAACAAGGGGCCTTTGGATCAACCAGGCCAGGTCCAAGAATTTAGACCATCAAGAAGTGTCCTTTCTTACCATTTCATGCACAAAGGAATGGCACAACAACCATCTCCATCAACTTTTCCTATTAAGAAGTTAGAAGGCAAAATTGCCATAGTTACCGGGGGTGCTAGTGGTATCGGAGAGGCAACTGCTCGGCTTTTCGCTGATCATGGGGTAAAGGCAGTTGTCATTGCCGATATTCAAGACGAGAAAGGCCTGGAAGTGGCTGAATCCATCGGTGAACATCGGTGCAGCTATTTCCACTGTAACGTTAATGACGAAGAGCAAGTTAAGTCTATGGTGGAATGGACAGTCCAAACCTACGGAAAACTTGACATCATGTTCAGCAACGCTGGAATTGTAAGTAAATCGAATCAAACAATTCTTGACCTTGATTTCTCAGAACTAGACCACTTGTTTAACGTCAACGTACGAGGAATGGCCGCATGTGTAAAACACGGGGCGCGTGCTATGGTGGAGCGGCGCGTGAGAGGAACCATTGTATGCACGGCCAGTGTGGCGGCCAGCAGAGGCGGAGCTAGGCGGACAGACTACATAATGGGTAAGCATGCAGTAGTGGGACTTGTTCGGAGTGCAAGTATACAACTCGGAGAGCATGGAATTAGGGTTAACAGTGTTTCGCCTTCCGCCGTGGCTACACCCATAGGGACGACCACGACCTATGGTCTCCAGAAAAGAGCTGAGGAGATCGAGAGGATTTACGCTCCCCTTACTAGCTTGAAAGGGATTCATCTGTCGGTCAAACACGTTGCAGAAGCTGTTCTGTTTCTGGTTTCTGAGGATTCTGCATTCATCACGGGACAAGATTTGGCTGTAGATGGTGGATTGCTCAGCCTCCCAACGGCAAACTATGTCGTACCGGCGGATGCCAATTCCACCACTCCAGAATCCAGACCTATTCAATTCAAAGAAACTGGCCTGAACCTTCCATGAAATTAATTTCATTAATAAATAATGATATTCCTATTGTTCTAAAAATTATGTCAATTACTCATCAAAAAAAATTATGTCAATTCATTTTAATTTAATTATTTATCAACATTTAAATATAAATCTGAACTCAAATCTCCAAAGGGATGTATAAACGAGGTGAACTGAATCTGGGAGTAATTTCGCACAATTCTTTAACCCTAATTTTAATTTTAAATTGTTGGGCATTTATTTCTGATCTAATTTTTAGCCGGTTCTCTTGGTTTTGCTACTATTGTATTGTGTTACAACTAGTGCTATACAACGCTATTAATTTTTTTTTTTTTTTTTTTTTCAATTTACTTTTATTGTAATTATAAATACTTTGTATCTTTATCAATTTATAATATAATATTTTTATATAAAAATATTTTAATTTTTTAATGTTATAAATAAAAATAATTTCAATTTTTGTCTAACTAAATCAATACGTAACAAATTTAGAAGAACAAAAAGGGGAAAAAAAAGGGATACATTAAGTTCCTTTACTTAAAATGGCAAGTGCCTATCGGGGTACTGTATAACGACAAGTGACTTTATATATATATATATATATATATATTAAAAATGATCATATTAAATAATTAAAGTGTATATTTATTGAATTTTTAATACATTAATTTCTTTTAAAAAAAAATTCAAACGATATTTAATTCTTTTTATTAAAAAATATATATTATAATTTTATTTTTAATGTCACCAATAAAAAATGAAGAGAAAGTAAAAATATATTAAAAACTAGGGGTACATTACGCCCGTAGTACAGAATGTTTTTTTTTTTTTTTTTTGTTTTGTTATTTAGGGTAAACTATATGAGTAATCCCTACACTTTTTAAAAATTTAAGTTCTGCACATGTACTTTTTTTGGTTTAGGTTTTACTCACGAATTTTTTAAATGTTCCAATTTTGTCATTCTATCCCAAAAAATTTGTTAAGTTTGTCTTCTTCGTTAATACATATATTTTTTTGTCTAAATTTTGCATATGAACTTTTTAAACGTTACAACTTTACTACTCCGTCCAAAAAATCTATCAAGTTTGTCTTTCCGCCATTCACATTCGTCTCATGTGCTAAATTATAAGGGTATTTTCAGAACTTAAAAAGTGAAATGAGAAAAAAAAAGAAAAAAAAAAAAAAGGAAAACTTTTGTCCTTCTACTCATCTTCTTCATTGTTTCCTCTTTTCATCTTCTTCATCTCCTTCTTCTTTGTCAAACTTTTCATCTTCTTTATTGGATTCTTATTTTCTTTCTTCTTATTCTTCGGATTCTCTTTAATATTTATCATTGTCAGATTTCCTTCAAATATTCTCATATATGTGGTGGATTCTTCTTTATCTTAATCATTTTTTTCTTCTTCTTCAGATCCTCTTCAATCTTCATCGTTGACAAATTTCTATCACCACTTGTCAGATACGGGATGAGTTCTTTTTCTTAATCAAAAATGTTCTTTTTTTTCTTCTTCTTCTTCTTTTAATTATTGGCCAAAATATATTTGTTTTTAAATTCAATATTTTTGCCTATATATGTGTGTGTGGGGTTGCCATCAAACATTTTGATAATTGATCAAAATATTTTTTTTATTCTTAGCCAATTTTTTTTTTTTTTATTAAATAACTATTTCTTCTGTAGTATGAATAATTTGCTTAAATATTTTAATTAATATTTTTCTCTGTCTAAACTACTTTATTGGTAGTCTAAATATTTCAAATAACTATTTATTCTTTTACTTAATTACTTTAGTTTTTTTTTTTTTTTTTTTTCATTATCAATTATTTTTAAATTAATCCATTCAAATGAAATATGTATATATATTAATTAATATTTTTCTTATTTGGTTATCGCCTAACTGCTTTTATTTTTAACATAAATGTTTCTACTTAAATAACTATTTATTTATTTTGTATTCTTAATTTGTTTAATTATTTTAGTTAAATTTGTTTTTTTCCTTATTAATTATTTTAGTTAATATTTTCCTCATTTGATTATTGCCTAAAATACTTTTATTTTTAACATATATGTTTCTACTTAAATAATTATTTTGTGGTCTTAATTTACTTAATTATTTTAGTTAAAATCTTTTGTTTTCATTATCAATTATTTTAATTAATCCATTCAAACAATATATATATATATATATATATATATATTTAATTAATATTTTTCTCATTTGGTTATCACCCATACTATTTTTCTTACCCTAAATGTTTCTACTTAAATAACTATTTATTTTGTGATCCTAATTTGTTTAATTATTTTAGTTAAATTTATTTGTTTTCCTTATTAATTTTTTTAGTTAATATTTTTCTCATTTGGTTATTTCCTAAAGTACTTTTATTTTTAACCTAAATGTTTCTACTCAAATAACTATTTATTTTGTGGTTTTAATTTGATTAATTATTTTAGTTAAATATTTTTTATTTTCTATATCAACTATTTTAGTTATTAGTCAAAATATTTTTGTAATGTGAAACTTAATAGAAGGAAAACAGGTGGATTTGGTACATAATGATAATATCTTTGGTGTAGTTGGTCCCTTTCATATTACAATTTACTGATTTTTTTTTTTGTGTTTCTTTCTTACTTTCATTCTAGCAAAAACGAATTCCCTTCAAAGGAGAAAATCTTCTATACAATCCTTGTAACACGTTATCCTAATTGCTTTGTGTAAAAAGTAAATTATAATTCTTGTGTTATTTGATTTTTTACTATATATAAGAACTATATTACTATGTTACTCTGTTTATTGTTATGATATTGATCACCACCAAATGTAAGAAAGTAAAATAATGAAAAATAACTTATGAAATATTCAACCTATAAACATAAACTCTTATATATTTGTTAAAAATCAAATTAATAATCATATTTGCATAAATAGAATTGAGTAATACATTTTTAAGTAAACTAATTTACTATAAAATATAAATTAAATAATAGTTTCATATATATATAATTTTAATAATTTAATTATATTTTTCACAATTATAATTTTTTAAAATAAATACAATTAAAAATATAGTTTTAAAAAATATATTAAATGATGTTTTTATAAGTAAAATAAGTATTAAGTTACTATTATAATATTTTAAAATTAAATAAGGATTATAAGTTATTGTAACATTTAAAAATTAAATAAATATTATGACTTATGAGTTATATATCATTGTAATATTTAAATTACTTTTATTATAGGTAATTAGTTTTTTAAGTTAAAAGGTAAATTAATTTTCACAATAATTAAAGGAAGAAACGTTCTTCACACTTTTATATGGTATATATATTAGATAAGGGCAAAGTATCTTGGTGACACCTAAATTTTTTCAAAAATCCAACTTTTGCACCTCAATTTTTTTTTTACCTAAAGTGACACTCTAACTTTTTTTCTGGTATAAAATAACACTTCCGTCAACTTTGACTGTTAAATTTAAAATTCATCCTTTAGTTTGATTTTTGACAAAGGTATTTTTGTCTTTTTGTCAAACCAACTTAATTCCATCCAATTTAAGTGTATTTTAATAAATAGTGATATTTTTAATTTTTAAAAAGATTTAATTTTAATAATTTAAAATTTTTTTTTTTTTTTTTGATAATTAATTTAAAAAAAAAAATTAAAGAGAGTAATATTCATTTTTTTTTTTTTTTTTTTTAGGGTTTTTCTCATCATCTTCTTCTTCTTCTTCCTCCTCCTCCGCCTTCATTGCGTTACCATCTATTGTTCATCTTCTTCAATCAAATGGTCCTTGTAACTTGTAACCATTATTGTGCCCACTCAGAAACACTTTAGCCTTGAAACCAAGAACCACTGTACTAAAGCAAACCCAATACCTATCATAGCAGCAACAAGTATCAGAATCTGAGCCAAGGCCTCACTTATCAAACCCATGTTGTACGTGAATCCCACTTTTCAAAACTTTATTTTTATTCGAATTTGTCAAACATATATATATACACACACACAAACAAAAAATGTGCCCTGCAATAATAAAAAACACTTTGTAGTTTTCTTGGTTACAGCCCGCAGAGCCCATAAAGACAAGCAACCGACACTGCTGACATACAAAATCATGCCCACAAAAAGGTGTTTTCGGTGGCTTTTCAAGATGGAAACCATGTGGAATTCTAACTTTTGGTGAGCAGGAAGGGAAAGCGTTATTTCCTGTATCTTCGTTGGTAAGGATTTGAATTTTTGAATTTTTGAATTTTTTTAGGGACTTCATCTCTGTCAAATATCAAATTTGCTGGATCAAGTTCCACTCGAGCAATTTGTACAGTTGCCTTGGGTGTTTCAAAAATTGGCCCAATTGAAGTACAGATCAGTTTTTTCTGCTGGGCTCCATGAAACTTTGGATCTATCTGGAATTTGTCTAAAACAGTATTTTTAACTGTCTTGTGGTTCTGGGCACTTTATGAAGTGGGTTGCAAAGATGAAATTCTTGTAGAGATGGTGACCGCGGAGGTGGAAGAGGAAGAAAAAAAAAAAGATGAGGAAAACCCGAAAAAAAAGAATTGAGTAATACTCCCTTTATTTTGTTTTTTTATTTATTAAAATTAAGACTATATTTGAATTTTCATTATATTTAAAAAAAATGACTTATTCGAGATAAATTTTCATTAAAAATAAATGTTATCTATAATTTTTTTTTTTTTAAAATTGAATTTTATATTAGAAAAAGTGAGGATTAAATATATAGGTTTTATAAGTATAATGATTGTGTATGTAAAAGAATGTTTATTTAAAAAAAATGTATAAAAGTGATTTTATTAATAGTATGTATTTTTTAAACAAGATGAAGTTCACAAATTTTATTGGTGTGTTTTTAGGGATAAATTTTTTTCAAAAAAAAACTTTGTTCAAATATGTGGGTTATTGAGAGACAAATATTTTTAACTCAACTTTAATAGAACTAAAATCCAAATATAGCCTAAATCTCTTCAAAAATAAAAAATGTCACTATTTACTAAAATACCTTTAAATTGGATGGAATTAAATTGGTTTGAAATAAAAAGAAAGACAAAAATATCCTTATCAAAAGTCAAACTAACGGATGAATTTTAAATTTAACTATTAAAGTTGACCAAAGTGTTATTTTTGAACAAAAAAAAAAGTTGAAATATCACTTTAGGTCAAAAAAAAAAAATTGAAGCGCAAAAGCTGGAATTTGAAACAACAAAATATTTGCACATTAGATAATGAATTAACATATGTGCAGCGTCCCTTTCTGCACTGTTTCTATGGTCCCGGCAAAGGTTTGCAAAAGATGTGGACTGTATATCTGTGCACAAAAGATTTATTCTTCAAATTGCCATATCCTTTTCTCAAGAATCAATAATAATGAGGAAAATAAGGGAGTTGATGAGGATTCGGTGCCTAATCATGTTTCTGCCCAACAAGGGGCCTTTGTATTTAACCCGGCCAGGTCCAAGAATTTAGAGCATCAAGAAGTACCCTTTCTTACCATTTCATGCTCAAGGGAATGGCACAACAGCCATCTCCATCAATTTTGCCTGTTAAGAAGTTGGAAGGCAAAATTGCCATAGTTACCGGGGGTGCGAGTGGTATCGGAGAGGCAACTGCTAGGCTTTTCGCTGATCATGGGGTAAAGGCTGTTGTCATTGCCGATATTCAAGATGAGAAAGGCCTGGAAGTGGCTGAATCCATCGGTGAACATCGGTGCAGCTATTTCCACTGTAACGTTAATGGTGAAGTGCAAGTGAGGTCTATGGTGGAATGGACAGTCCAAACCTACGGAAAACTTGACATCATGTTCAGCAACGCTGAAATTGTAAGTAAATCGAATCAAACGATTCTTGACCTTGATCTCTCAGAACTAGACCACTTGTTTAGCGTCAACGTACGAGGAATGGCCGCATGTGTAAAACACGGGGCGCGTGCTATGGTGGAGCGGCGCGTGAGAGGAACCATTGTATGCACCGCCAGTGTGGGGGCCAGCAGAGGTGGAGCTAGGCGGACAGACAACGTAATGGGTAAGCATGCAGTGGTGGGACTTGTTCGGAGTGCAAGTATACAACTCGGAGAGCATGGAATTCGGGTTAATACTGTTTCGCCTTCCGCCCTTATGGACTACCACGACCTCCTCCTCTGATTGTAGTCTCCAGAAAAGGGCTGAGGAGATCGAGAGGATTTACGCTCCCCTTACGAGCTTGAAAGGGATTCGTCTGTCGGTCAGACATGTTGCAGAAGCTGTTCTGTTTCTGGTTTCTGAGGATTCTGCATTCATCACGGGTCAAGATTTGGCTGTGGATGGTGGATTGCTCAGCCTCCCAACGGCTAACTATGTCGTACCGGCGGATGCCAATTCCACCAGTCCAGAATCCAGACCCATTTGAAAAGATTCAAAGAAACTGGCCTGAACCTCCCAGGAAATTAATTTCATTAATAAATAATGATATTCCACATTGTTGTAAAAATTATGCCAATTCATTTTAATTCAAATATGAAATTTATCAACATTTAAATATAAAATCTGAACCCAAATCTCCAAAGGGATGTTATAAACGAGGTGAACTGAATCTGGAGTAATTTCGCACAATATTTTAATTTTAAATGGTTGGGCATTTATTTCTGATCTAACTTTTTAGCCGGTCCTTGTGGTTTTGCTACTATTGTGTTACAACTAGTGCTTTACAATGCCCTTAAATATATATATATATATATATACATTAATTTTAAAAATTATTTATTTTAATTATAAATACTTTGTATCTTTATCAATTTATAATATTTTAAATTTTTAATGTTATAAATAAAAATAATTTCAATTTCTGTCTAACTAAATTAATATGTAACAAATTTAGAAGAAGAAAAAGGTATACATTAAGTTCCTTAACTTAACTTAAAATGGCAAGTGCTTAACGGGGTATTGTATAAAGACAGGGGACTTTATATCTTATTTTATTTTTTATATATAAGATTACAAGTCGTTATTCTAAATTTTTTTTTTTTTTTTTAATGGCTCTAATGTAATTAGGTTTAAATCTTAGGTTAATTTATTTTGTTTTTTTTTTTAACTTTTTATATATTGATATTTAAAATTTTGACTTTCATTAATTTTTGTTTTTTCATTTATAATTTTTTAAATACTATCTTTTAATTATGAATAAAATATTATTTTTAAAACTTTTTACTTTTCTCTCATTTTTTTAGTTTTAGACCTTCTAGTTATTTTTCATTCATCTAAATTCTTTCTTCTTCTTTTTTAATTTTTTTAATAATTTATTCAAAATTTCTTAAAGAAGTTTTATTCAATCTAATCAAAACTTGTTTTACTTTCTTTCTC
>JAXGGT010000002.1:3155943-3168115 GCA_035583425.1 Marsdenia floribunda
ACTATGCATAATAACCAAAGAAGATCATTCATTGCAAAATGCAATAATGACCCTATCAGACCACTTTTAAAAGCAATATATATATTGTGACAATAAATGTCTATGCCACAAGAGAAACAAACAAATCAGATTGGGGGGGGGGGGGTGGTGTTCTTGAAAATGATGTTAACTAAGCATCCTTGCTAGAACCTTCATGAAAGTGCCTGTCAATATTCAAATGCAATATGAATATAGAGAGGAAAGAGGAGAGGAGCAAAAGTTTGACAACCGGCCTTTCCAAATTTAGGCAAAGCATACAAGTATTGGTCCATTTCTCTAACTTTAGGTATAGTGGTGAAGGGGGCTCGGCCGGCCTCTCAACTTGGCCGGCCAGCAATGGCCAACTACAGTCTATACAGTCTGATCTAAGAAGCCCTTTTTTTTTTTTTTTTTTTAAATAAAATTTAATTGTGTAGTAAAATATCATTAATTGAAGGCATGGATAGGAAGAGAACAAAGTGGTAATCTAGGTATAATTTTCCTTATTTAAGTATTTTCACTTAACTCGTTAAGTGAAAGATCAATGTTAAACTCAACACCACTTTATATTACATTTTAACTATTTATTGTAATTTTGAGAGTCTATCGGTAGATTGGTCTAGGATAGGAGCACTATGAATTGTCAAATAGATTATTTGTACCTGACTTTGGTACTGGATGAATTATTTGCTGCCATAAATTCAAGGGCACTGCTTCCTCATACCACTAAGTTGTAACCCTTTGTTGCCATATTCTGAGAAATATATAAAACTTTTGTGATTCATATCATCTGTAATTTTCTTATTATATGAAGCTTCAGTATAGTTACGTGAGAGTGCATTCATTCAGTCTATTGAGAAATATATAATTAATGGATGGATTATGAAGAATAATACAGTGCCACTGTTTTTTTTTTTTTTTTTTGTCTCATATCAGAATTCTTGAATTCACATAAATTAATAAAGGGCTTCTTCAGTTCTTTTCAGAGGGTCCCTCTTTCATGTAGAAAGAATCCTAAGCAATAAGCAGCTACTCTCCTCCATGTGAGGATATGAATGACCAGTTGTGACCTGTGAATCGAGTTGGCAATGCCTGAATACCCCTTTCCTGAAGTAAAAGGGCGCCATTGGATGATGTCTGCTACAAATGTAATAATAAAACATCCTTTTCCTGCACATTTATCATTTTCGATCGAAATTTCATGTTGCTTCTTACACAACTAAGGACAAAAGGATAAATCTCAACAGTGAAAATTGGACATTTCATAAATTGAAAGAAACCTAAGCATGTAGAAGATAAATTCAAGAATTTGAATTGCATTAGAAGTCATTGTTACACAAATTTTTCTATGGTTGAAAAGTATTATGCTCAGATCACGGAAGTTTCCACTATGATAGGCTATTAAGACTGAAATCTAGCACCAATTAACCATCAACATCCCATCTAGATCACTAAGAACTATATATTTTTTTTTTTTTCACGAGGCAAAAAAGGAAGAAAGTGGAGTATGATCAGCCATCCATATAATCAAAGCAGTATGGGGATTGCTTGCTTATCATGGCAAAAGCACATTGGTCACAGTTCAAGGGCATATACAAAGTATGGTTATCCATTACAATGACAGAGTATACATGTAAACTAAGCTTCATGTTGAATGATGCAGTTTTTTTTAAAATAGTTTTAGTTTGTGGTGTACGATTCATCAGCCAGGCAGGGAAATGCCAATGAGATAAGAAAATGATCTTCATGGCCATCTATGTACTAAATGTACATTGCTAAGCAACTCAAGGAGATGGGAATATTTAGAAATGTACAGAATACTGAGAGTATTGGTTACTCTTCACCGCAAAAATCCCACCAAGAAATTCTTGAAGAACATAGAATGAGAATCATAACCAAAAGGAATTTGAAACAGATTTATCACATAATCTTAAAAGAAAGAAAAAAAGTGTGTGTGTATCAACTCTCAGGATACGGTAGTCAATTTCAGATTCGCATCTGGTAATTCCTGACTTGAAGGAATCACATACATGTTTCAAACCAACAACACCCTATAATTATTATGCAACAAAGAAAATCCTGTTTACGCACTACGGGGAAGAAAAAACATTAACCCAGCAGCCACATAACTGAGATTGACAGGCAAGTTCACCCTGGCCTCATCCAAAGGAAAAAAAAAAAAAAAAAAAACTAATCAGACAGATATTAGAACTGCATAACTTTCTCAAATCATTAGTTCATTTGTATTAAAATTTGTTCTTATCTTAAAAATATTGCTTAGTTTGCACCACTTTTCCTTCATTAGCAACAGTAAGGGGATAAAACCACACAGACACCCTAGATGGAGTAGAATGTGGAAGTAAATCACAAATGGAAGAGACCCACAAGCACTTATGAATGCATAACCAATCAGTTGAGAGATGCAGTAGATCTTGAACCTCAAAAATTTTATTAGCATGTATACTCCACACGTTTGACCAATTAAGGTTAAACAACAGGTGAATTGGACCACATAAGTAACTGATCAAATCAATTTACACCACACGATGAGAAAAAAGACATGGATCAGATGACTCCAGTAGCAAAAATAAGAAGCAATAAGAAGCAATAAGAAACAGAAAGCTCCATTAGAACAGGGTAAATGACAAGAGGCCATGTGAACTGGACAATGACTTATAATAACAAAAGTCCCTTTTAGAAAAGACCAGAGATGGGTCAGGTTTCCAATTACTGAAAATGAAGACAATAAATAGATTACAACACAGAATAATGGAATTTTCAGTGAGATGAGGCCAAATGCAAAGGAAAATGACAGGAGAAATATTATATAGAGAAAAAATGTTCTTAGCGATCCAAATTAAGCACTAATAATCACCATAAAAATCTGTTTTCACCAAATAAGGTGAACTATTATCGATGTTGGTCAGGACTAAGTCACTTTACAACATGGAAAAGCAGATATTCAACTTCATGACAACACTACAGAAACCATCACTAGTTTGTTTGATAATTAGGCCTAAATAGGATTTTACTTTGGGCCCTTTTTACATCATCGAAAGCTCATACAACCTAGATAAGTAAGAAATCAAGCAAATTATGCTTGGTGGTAATCAGTTAAAGAGAAGTTTAGTACTCATTTAGCAAAGTATTATGAAAATCACAGCTTATTTTCATCAAATAAATGCGACTTTTAGGAACCTTTTTTTCTTGATAAAAAGATTATGACTCTATCATGTGAAAAGAGGATAAAAATAAGCAACTAATTTGGTTGACCAACTGAACCCTTTTCTGTTTACCTTCCTAATTGAGATTTACTACCTATCTAATAACTGCAACTTGTAGGAACATTGTGAATCTCATACTTTGTCACCCAATATGCGTGAGTGAGTCCTACAACTCCACAGGAATATTTGTCACTTTCACAAAGTCTAGATTTTTCTACTCAGGTAGGATGGTCTGACCTCGTTCTCCAAGTATTTAAATGTAACTCAAGCAGCATAACTCCTATCTAAGTTGTAAAGGTTTCTGATCAGGTCTTCTACAATCTTATTAAGTGCACACCAAAAATATGGTGCGCTTCTTCTCATTTCTTGCACTTCTTTTTTCCAACATAATTTTATTCCATTCTCTCAACATTTTCTCGTTCCACAAGTGTAGGAAGCAGGACAACATTTAGAGAAATGGGAAGGCCATGTAGATTGGCGCAATAGGCCAGCCTTGAGAGGTCGGCACGGTGGCATGCTTGCTGCATCTTTTGTCTTGGGTTAGTTAAATATCTATTCAGAAAGGCATATCATAGAATAAATACTAAAGCATGGTAGATCACAGTTTTCAAAGAACTTCAGAAACGCATATCACACAGTTCTTATTTTTTTCATAATGCAGATGACTATATCTTTACATGCAACAAGAAAATAGATATTCACAACATAAACTTGATTTTTCCTACAGTTGTGGAGGTACTGGAGAACCTCGCATACTTGGCAAATGCAAGCAACCTAGTTCTTTATTTATCAAAGGTCATGCA
Organism: Marsdenia floribunda; assembly: GCA_035583425.1. Taxonomy (NCBI): domain Eukaryota; kingdom Viridiplantae; phylum Streptophyta; class Magnoliopsida; order Gentianales; family Apocynaceae; genus Marsdenia; species Marsdenia floribunda. Next base: position 3,159,989 of record JAXGGT010000002.1, read on the forward strand.
TTTTTCTCCATCCAGTTCAGCAAACATTGTCACTAACTTCATGGGAACAGCATTCTTCCTTGCTCTTATTGGTGGCTTCTTATCTGATGCCTTTTTCACCAGCTATTGCATATATCTCATGAGTGCAATAGTTGAATTCCTGGTAAGAACTACCACTTTAGCTTCCAATTGAGTACTACATAACATTACATGGTCGCCTCTCAAACTTCCATTAGAGACTCAGAGATCAAAGATTATCAGAAAGTTGAGTAAGCAATATATGATGTTAATACTCCTACAGTTTGAACAAGTGAGTAGTTTTAGTTCACATGGGGCGGCAGAAATCAACTTCAAAATGCGGAGGAATCAAGAATTATATTTCTCTACCAGGTCCCAGATTGATATAGCAGTTGGATGGTGATAGGGGATGTCATTCTGATTGAATGTAACTATGAGTCTTTCTAGAAAAAATGAGGACTTCATGCAAAGGACAATGAAAAATAACCCATATCAAAAGTTTTTAAGTTGCATAAGTAATATTTTGCTGGAAAATTCTATTCATGGCTACTGGTATTAGTAATGTCCAATCAGGAAAATATATTCCAGAGTTGATGGATAACACAAAGTAGTGGAAACATTCGCATATAACACCACACTCTACTGTGGATGAAGACTAGTCATAGCCATATCCTAACTTATTGGAGAGAGACTAAATTATGCAGATGATAGATACTCTCCTCATTCAAAGTAAAAGTTTTTACAAATTTAACCTGTGCATCTATAATACTAAAGAAATTTTCCTTTCTGCATTTAAATTACTCATCCATTCATTTTGACATGATCAGAATAACTAGAGGAGCACTTGATCCCATTTTACAAACTTGGGAGCTATAGAACACGAATCACCAATCAGTTTGTTTCCTCAACTGATCAGAAATGCTGTAACAGGGACTGGTAATGCTCACACTACAAGCTCACTTACCTTTACTGAAACCAACAGAATGCACATCAGATAACAGAAATACTTCATGTCAGCAAGCTACTGGTGGGAAAGCAGCGATGCTATTTACAGGACTTTATTTGGTGGCATTGGGTGTTGGAGGAATTAAAGGTTCCCTTCTTCCCCATGGAGCTGAGCAATTTGATGAGCAAACCTCCCATGGAAGAAAGCAGAGATCAACATTCTTCAATTATTATGTGTTCTGCCTTGCATGTGGAGGACTACTTGCTGTGACCTTTGTGGTATGGGTAGAAGATAATAAGGGCTGGCAATGGGGATTTGGAATATCAACAGCAACAATACTTATCACCATCCCAATATTCCTACTTGGCTCTTCTATATACAGCATCAAAATTCCAACTGGAAGCCCCATTACAACTGTATTTAAGGTAAAGCTTTAGTGTAGAGTAATACCTCTAGATAATTAGCTCATTTAAGATTAGAATAATCCATAATCTTTTCCATGAACAGGTTTTAGCTGGAGCAATTTATGCCTCAAGGTCGTTCAGGAATTCTAGTAGTGCCATCATGAATGTGAGTATGACTCCATCTGACACTGCTGAAATCTGTGGCAAAGAAAATGCAGAAATTCGCACAGAAACCAATCATATGAAGTTTCTAAATAGGGTAGCAATAAACAAGCAAGCCAACCCACAGTTAGAGTGCACAACTAAACAGGTAGAAGAAGTCAAGATTGTCCTTAAAATTGTGCCAATCTTCATGTCCACCATTATGTTGAACTGCTGCCTTGCCCAGCTCTCCACCTTTTCTGTTCAACAAGCAGCAACTATGGATACCACAATTGGCTCTTTTAGGATACCACCAGCTTCTCTTCCAGTTTTTCCAGTCACCTTCATCATGATTATGGCACCAGTCTACAATCATATAATCATCCCATTTGCAAGGAAGGTGACTAGAATAGAAATGGGAATAACACATTTAAAACGAATTGGAACTGGACTGGTTCTTTCCATTGTGGCTATGGCAGTTGCAGCGCTAGTGGAAACAAAGCGCAAGAAGATAGCCATTCAATCTGGAATGATGGATTCCACCAAGTCTCTACCCATCTCATTCCTTTGGATCGCCTTACAGTATTTATTCTTAGGATCAGCAGATCTTTTCAGTTTGGCAGGTATGATGGAATTCTTCTTTACAGAGGCTCCATCCAGCATGAGATCAATAGCAACATCCCTGTCCTGGGTCTCACTGGCCATTGGATATTACCTTAGCTCAGTACTTGTATCGTTGGTCAACCATGTCACAAGCACCTTTCGGCACACACCTTGGCTTTATGGAAGGAACCTAAACCACTATCACCTTGAACGATTTTACTGGTTGTTGTGCATATTAAGTGGACTTAATTTCCTGCAGTATCTCTTCTGGGCCAGCAAATACAGGTACAGATCAACAACCAGGCTGGAAAATCAAAATGAAACTCAATCAGTAACAAATTTAGCAGAACTGTAACAGCATTTGTAGTAACATTAATCATCTCCAGCACCCCCACAGAGAGATTGTTGATTGTATTAGATGAGTTGTTCCTCTTTAGTCTAAGTGATAGGCATGTGATCCTATATCGTACGTCTATAGTTTGGATTTAAGTATTATGTATGAATAAAAGTGCATGTACCCAACATTTCTCTTCTCTGTGGTATCTTGGATCTTATTATCCTAAAGCAGCCTCGTAAAGATCCATAGATCAAACATTATCAACATCAGCAGCAATTTGGTGCATGGATAAACAATATATGTCAGAGAAAAAGAACCCCTATTAGAATTGTAATCAAGGTAAAATTAAACTGATAACGACCAACCAAAAGCATCTGCCTACATTTTAGATTTTTTTTTTCCCCTTCTCTTTCCTTTTTATTCCATAAGATATTAACTAGATAAAGTTCCACCACTATTCACAGATTAATCTAAAAATCATGTGCACCAGAAAAGGAGGAATAAAAAGAAAAGAAGAAGTGGGTAATGCAAGAATTCTATAGTATACATATCAAAGATTCCAACTTTTTTCCACTGTATAGCAAATTCTTGATACCCAAAATCAGGAAACACTACTTGTTTTATAACAGTGATGTATCGGTTTAGGTTACAAATATCACGCGTCTGGAACAAAGACAAGATCATCATTTGTCCTCTCCTTCGTTCTCTTTGTATGAAACCAGGTACCATTGTTAACCTTGGATTTTCTAAAGATAGAAAATTGAAGACTTTGATCAGATGGATTCTTTGAATTTGAAGACTTCGATCGACAAATAATCTTCTCTTATCTTTATTAAGAAACAATGTTTTTTTTCTAGTCTGATTCAAGTGATCCCTGATTGATCGTGAAGATGAAGCATCAAAGGACTGCAGCCCAGGTAAAACCATCTTGTTCTTGGATCTACATATAAATTAATTTTTCTTTTTCTTTTCTTTTTTTTTTTTGTTTTAATATCTAATATGGTAACATTTGCATCATAAATACAAAATAAAAAATCGAAAATATTCAAAATAATAATAAGAGTATTATAAAAATAAAATTATAATTATTTAATACAAAATAATAATAAATATGATTTATTTTTATTTTTATTGGTGTATTAATCAATAATTAAAACAAACAAAAAGAGAAAGAGAGAGAGAACTGGATAGCCAGATGCCAGATATTCTACTTTTATTAATGCCGAAACGGTTCAACCAGAAGAACAGGCAAAATAAGGTTCAAAAATTTCATTATCTCTCTCGTATGAAAATGAAGTTTGAGACGAGGGTTTCCGAAAAATAAGAAAAATGAAATACTAAAGAGCAAATATTTAAAATCTCAATAGCCCCATTCTACCTGAATCTGTAAATCTCGGTCAACTCAGTTTGAGTTTGGAGTTGGCGTGGCAGGCATATGCACGGCGGTTGGAACTGATAGGCTTTGCCATAACTGCACCAGCTTCATAGTCAAAGCCCTCATCTTCGTTCCAAATACCTGAACAGGAGGAGGGCCTGTTACCGCCATAGCATTGAGGCGTGGAATTGTAGAGGAACATTGAGGTTTTATTTTTATTTACATTATTTACTGCAGAACTGAGTATCTTCTTCTCCTGCTGCTGATCGTCATCATCTATCCCGCCTTTCTTCCTCTGGATCGTTGATATTCTAGGTACATAAGAAGAAGATGATGACGATGTCTGTTGAGTGAGATTTGGGTAGTCTGTCTTCCTTTTCATTGTAAATCGGAAAACTTTATTGCCAGATTCAGGATCACGGCAATAAACGCAGTTAGTCACCTGGTACAGTCCATAATACACGAATGTAATACCACTCCTGCACATCGTATTAGAACCCCAGACATCTGCACTGCCACGAATGACCCTCACTGGGATTTCCGAATCCATGCTGTTCTTCAAAGCAAGGTTACCCCCGTTCAGTTCTTGGTCTTTCAGCCCACTTGAAACCTCAGGATTTCCCCCTTCACCCATGTAAATGAACTCGTCAGCATTTATTGTTTGATTGTTATAATATCGACCAGAATCTACAATGCTGGTAGCATAAATCTTCCCATCAATTTTCTCACAATGAATACCACACATGTATTCACGATGAAGTCCAATTATAGCAAGTTCAGTCCTATATTGAAATCGGTCACCAACATTAACGCCCGGAACGTGTCCGAAACAAGGATAACAATTAATCCATTTCCCTCTCTTCTTTAGAATCTTTGCTGCTTTTAAATCCGCACGATAGGTACCCTGGCGCTCTCCCCTGGGGTTACTTTTCCGTTCCTTCAATAACTGTGTGAATAGCTCCTTGAACTCCTTCAGCGCCTTTTGCACCTTGTCACGGCTACTAACCTCCTGGTGTTCATGACCAAGAATGGTAGATGAATTAGTAGTAGATTGAGGAGAACGAGCAACATCTAATGCCAGAGTCGGATATGAAACTCCAGACTCTGTCATGGATGCAGATATTTTGATTTTCTGCTCGCCTTCTTTTGGTTCACGGACAGTTTTCCCTTGGTTCTTTGCCATTACACGGGCTTCAATTGTAGACTCAGAGCTGGATGAAACTCTCTCCGACCTGCTCTTCTTTTCACTATGACCATTCTGCCTTTTAGGTGATGATAAGTGAAGTTCTTCACTGACTGCTGATTTCAACTGATATTCTGGAGATGTTTTCCTCTGAGCTGCCTGGCATGTTTGATCTTGGTTAACCGGCTTTGGTTTATTTAGATACCGAGCAGCAATGCCAGTGGAGTCATTTTTTCCCACCTTTCTTCCACTTGAAGAGAAGTCATGTCTCTCACTGATTTTAGTTGCTGCATCCAATAACCCTGCCGGTTGAGAAACCCTGTTAATCAAAACATCAGATATGGCAGCAGGAAGATCATGTCTTTCCAACTCATGAAGAATTTTCCTAGAGACAGAAACACCTCTTCTATTCTCTGAAATGGAGTGACTACTAGTATGTGGCATCAGGGGAGATGATGTTCCTGATTTACCGGAACAAAGAAAGGCAGATCCAGCAGTCGATTTTGATGATTTAGCCTCATTTCCAATCATTTTCACATTCTTCATGGTCAGTTGTTGCTGAAGATCTTTTGCCTTCCCATGCTCACGTGTTGAATCATTCAGCCCTGTAACCCTTGAAGTGGCAGTTTGTTCAACCTCATTGCTACCAACTTTTGAATTCCCAGGGACCTTCTCACCAGTTTCAATCTTAGCACGCTTTAAATCTGTTGAATATATGTTGCAATACTGATAATTGGTATGCTCTGACAATCGCTTCGTTTTTCCATGCACTCCCCTGGGACTACGATTACTTAGCAACGTGTTCATTATGAAGCCAACAGTTTGAAGTTTACAAAATTTTCTGCCAAGGGAGGATGAAGGTAACCATACAAAATATTCAAAATAGATAAAGGTACCCTAGATCACTAAATTTTTACTAGCTAAAGAATATTATAGATTAAAAGGAAGTTGTGCCCAAGGAAAAAGTCACCATTAGGAACCCCATTAACTCATGAAAACACAAGAAACTTAAGATTATCATGAACACACCAAAAAAAAAAAAAAAGAAAGAAAATAAAACTTTACATGTCAACATAAAAAATGCCAAACTACTGCTCAACACGGATATTTATCTAAAAAGTGAGGGTTTTTGATCAAAACAGTCCCATTTTTTTACGAAGACTCCATGAATGACCTTATTTTCAAAAATGTGACATTTTTAGTCTTAATTCACATCCTATTTGCGTTATAAAACCTACAGCGCAGATTCGTTGTGTATTATAGTTAACATTGGACAATCTACAATGAAAGTAGTATATACATTACAAAATCTATAACACACATCCTATGTGTGTTAGGGCCATTTATGTTCAATATTTTCAAATCAGGGCCATTCATGGAGTCTTTATAAAAATTAGGGTCATTTTGATCAAAAACCCTAAAACAATAGTAGCTATACTCATTTGTCTACACTAAGTGATTGTAAAAGAAAGTAAGAACAATATGCTCTACATTTGGTAAAAAAAAAAAAAAAAAATCCATAAACATGATAACAGCAATTATTTCTTTCATGAGAGTAACAACTTAATAGCCATCATCCTTCATCATAAATTCTTGCAGTTTGGAGCAACTCATGCCCAAGGATATTAAAAAAGGAACAAATTACCTTCCACTATTGTTAACTTAAATGGCCAGTGAAGACACAGTCCATCAAGTTGTGCAAGGGCCACGTGTTTATACCATTCTGGTGTTAAAAGTCCATCCATAAACTAGAATATCTTAAGAACCAATCCCTAAAACCCCTTGGCAAACACTCGCATGGGTGCAATTGCATCTATCATTTCCCAGCCCCATTAGCACCCCAAACTAGAAAATTTGACAATTATGAAAGGAAAATCAAATTTCAGGGAAACAGCCAATGTTAAGCAAGAGCAACCTTTATACACACACCCTCCTCACCCTCCCCTCTCATGAGAACTCTCTCTGTTAACTCCCATTCTACAATAATTACTAAATAGTTCACAAAGTGCACTTTGTGTGAGAATAATCAGCCATGTTATTTATTGTATGTCACAAAGGGACATCTCCACTGAACTTTTGAAAATAAAAACTGGAAAGACTAGTAAGTGATGTTCACGATAAATTAATCTCCATACTAAGTAGTTGCAAAACAGAAAGAAAATATAGGTGCAAAGCAACTTTGGAATGAACATGTCCTCCTCAAAATCATGAGGCGAATGGGTTTATAAGAAGTGTTAGATGAGTGAAATTTATGTTGTTGCCCTGTTCTACCTCAACAACCAAGTAAGGATCTGAGATCTCCAAGTTAGGCACACACGACTTATCAACTTACACTTAAAATAGGGCTACTTACCCTCACAATCGACACAAACAAAATTTGGCAAATCAAAATCACTACATACATCAATCAATTAACTGTTTACTACCATTCATGCATTTACCCCCAAAAGAGAAAAGAAAATAAAAAATCCATAACTAATCGAACAAGCCCAGATAATTCTCCTTACGGGAGAGAAAACCCCAAAATAAGAAAAGGATTAGACAGAGATGACAAGGGAAAAAAAAGAAGAAAGAAATACAAAATCAAGGGTTTACCAGGAAGAAGGGACAAAAAAAAAAAAAAAAATCAGAAATGGACCACTAACAAAAGCAAAATGTTTGCCATGGCGAATGTAGAGTATTGCATGCCATGCATGGAAATGATACCCAGAGCAAAAAAAAAAAAAAAAAAAAAAACAGAGGGAGAAATAATAATAATAAGTAAATGAATCGAAGCCCTGAACTTACAAAAACTTGCTAATGATCTTCTTCACTGGGCAGTATCAAAATAGTTCATAAGTTTCTCTTCAGTGAACCTTTCCACTACATTATGAAAAAAAGACCCACAAATCTCAGTAGAAACTAACTCTGTCCTTTGAATCAGACCATCCTTCTCTTGCATGCCTCCTTCAGTTACTCCCCAGCTCTCTTCACAGTCCTCTTTCCATGGTAATATCTGAAAATTCACACAATACCAGTTCCATTGAATCTCAACCCTTTTCATGTAAAACCCTCAATTTAAAATATTAAAAGAAGAAGAAAAAAAAAAGGGACACTTCTCCATTAATTTCATTTTCAATTAATCCATCTGTAAGGCCCAGC
>JAXGGT010000002.1:3210721-3230501 GCA_035583425.1 Marsdenia floribunda
CAAGGGCATTTTAGTCATTTTACAATAACATTATACAAAAGAAAAATATATTATTGATACAAATACATATACATATACATATAGTCATTTTTCCTATTCTCTTCCCCCTACATATATACATATATGTTGGCCTTTTGTTATTATTATTATTTTTTTGTATAATATTATTATAAAATGACTAAAATTCTTTTGGGTATTTTTTTTTAAAAAATTAACGGTAAAATAACAAAAAAATTTCAACAAAAGGACCAATTTCACATAATTTAACATAATTCAGGGACCAATGTCACAAAAAAATTAATTCAGGGACCAATCTCACTAAATAGACATAGTTTGGAAACTATTTATGCCAATTTATCTATATATTTATTGTTTAAAATACGTTAGGAGTTTATTATTATTATTATTATTATTATTGTTATAGATGATATTAAGTGTCTAATATCTAATAAAAAAGAAATGGTTATAAATATTTTTATCTTTGTAGATATGCAACACATCCTACAAAGATAATTATATTTTCGAATTCTGTTATATTGATATTTCTCAATCAGCTTTTGTCCAATATCTTTGTACGAAATAATTAATTATTTCAATACTTATTTTGAAATATAAATATTTCAAAATTATATAATTATTAAATTCAAAATTACTTTTTATCTTTTAACAAGTTTAAAAATCGAGGTTTATTATTGTATAAAAATTAATTTTTAATTAAATCATAATAATACACCGATTATTTTATTAAAAATAAAATACTAATTAAATCCAAATACTATTAGGAATGGAACTACTAATTAAATCCAAATTCTATTAGGAATGGAATGGAACTACTATATCTATATATATATATATATATTACCTTATTTTGTTTGTATAGATTATTGTTGTAGATACCGTAAGAGATTTCCCTTGAATTTGCTGAGTTTTATACTTTGATAATCATGCCTTCTTACTATTTTCCCCGATCTTTTAAACCTGATTACTGCATCGTCAACATAGCTCCGGATTCTACTGCCGTTCTCCGTCCAATTGATGAAGCCAGCTGCTGCTCCACGAAAGAAAAATTTATCTTTTACTTCATAGTTAAAGATATGTACGAATACCACCACCGTGAACAAAAACATGGGGAATGGATTAATCTAAGCCCAATTAAGCACGAAACACCCATCAGAGCTTGGTTCAGTTTAGACTCTGATCAACTTCCAAACCTTCGTAGGGAAATAACGAATATGCTGAATAAAGTTATCAATGTTCCCACAGATCTACGAGAATTATTTGCTCAAACGATTGAAGAAGAAGTTGTTCTTTTGGTAAATAATCCAGTTCTTAGGTTAAGTGCCAGTATTCCAATTAATGTTGAGATTAAGATGGTAAAGTGTATATTTTTGAAATAAATAAAGATCAGATATTTCGAGAATTTCGTAACATGTTTTAACACATGATCTAAGATAAGATATACGTGTTAATTTGATTAAAGTCTTGGAAGTCTGCAAACAACCTTGGAGTTTCTTTCGGTTTGGACTCATTGAATGACAACAGTTAGAGTGCTGATTTTTTGTGTAGCTTGTATAGTTAATTCTAACTCATTATAAGTTTTTGTAAATCTCCTCTCTATTGTTTTAATAGAATTATCATATCCTGTTTCAGACAAAAAAAAAAAAAATATTATTATTATTATTTTATTCCTAATATTTATATAAAAGAATTCTTAATCTTTCTTATTTTTTAGTCTCCGACAAAAGAAATTAATCACTTTTGTTGTTGATGGTAAATCAAAAAAGAAAGGAGAAAAAAAAAAAAACTCAGTAGTATTATTGTGCTTGATGTTTCGACGCGATATGGAGTGATAATTTGGCTAAATATTGTATATACTTAATCTTATAGGGTCTTATATCTGTATCCAAGTTATAATATTTGAAAATTAATTTAGCTATAATCACAATTAATAATTTACATTACTTAAACTATATAAATTAAAATTTAATAAGTCTGAAAATTGTAAAGTTGTAAAATATAAATAAAAATAATAAATACAATATACATATATGTATATATACAAGACTAAAATTTTTAAGCTAATTTTTTTTTCCTTTTTAAGAAATTAGAAAATAAAATAATACAAAATAAATAATAAAATTAAAAAATTCAATTACTTTTTTTTTACATTATAAAACTGGTTGATAATTATTTGAATAAAGCGAGTACAAAGTAAATTGATTTAAAAAAAAATTCTAATTTTTTATATAATTGTTTAAAAATTTAGATAAATTAAATTAAAATTAATTCAAATATAAATAAGGCTATTTTTAAATCGTTTATAGCTATATAAATCATCCAAAACACTTGAGGCTTTTTTTTTTTTATTTAATGCGCGAAATATTTTGAATGAATTTTATGAGTGGCATTTTTAAGATATTTTATTGGGCCAAAGATTAATCTTTGAAATTTTATACAAAATTAAGGCCCAAATAGAAGAACATTGGGCGGGTGTAACAGCTAGATCCGAATAATTGAAAGGAAGAGGGCCAGCAAAGACAAAGAACAAAGACACTCTAAATTCTCTCGTCCTATTATTCTTCATTCCTTTAATTCGAAATTCGAACTACGAGCGTCCTAATGGGGTCCTACTACGTGGCCCCATTTTTCCATGAACCGTTTCGGATTTTCCTCCATTTTTTTTTTTTTTTTTTTTCTCTCATCAATCTTCGCCTTTATCGCTCATCTTTGATTTTGATTTGATTTTTGAGTTTCTTTCACATTTTCCCGCCCATTAATTAACTCCATTTTTCTCAACAATTTCAATGCCGTTTATTAACTTCCCTTCTATATAAGCATGGACGTATTCCCAGATTAGTCATAGTTTCAGCTTTCTCTCTCTTCCTCTCTCTCTCTATCTGTATATCTTCTGGTTAATCCTTTTAGAAAGGACAAATTCCTCCTGCTATGGAAGAAATTGTGAAAGAACAAAATTCTGCTACAGGTTTGTTTCAGATTGTTGAGATTGATTTCAAATTCGGCTACAATTTTTATTTTTGGTTTTCTTGTGGGTTTTGATTTTAAAGTGAACGCAGGGAGATCGACGTCGAGGCTTCAGAGGTATCCACTTCGATCGGCATCGAAGCCCAAGGAGGAGAAGCCTCCGGTTACTGATGCCTCCAAGGGTTCGTCTTCCAAGGCTAGGTGATTTTCTCTCTGATTCTAATTCTAATTCTGATACTGAATTTGGTTTTTTGTTATTTTATTTTATTATTATTATGAACTGTCTGGTTTTTTATATTGAAAGATGCTTTTGAGTGGAAATGTTGATGAGAATACAATCATTCTGGATATACAGTGATGATGCAACTGAAATATGAGAAATTGGAACTTGGGGATATTTGTTTTTATTTTTCGGATTTGAATAAAATAACAGCATACATAGTTCTATTATATATGTGTATAAAGTGGAACATGTAACCCGTATATACTTATAAAGCATTTGAGGGCACATCAGCAGTTGCAATCGCATTAAATATTGTTTACCATCTCATACAATTGTTTCATACGGAGTAGCTTGGTGTTTTGAACAGAGTGAATTTCTTCCCAATCCCAATCCCCATCCCCTCTCTTCTTCTTCTTCTTTTTTTTAACTTTTTGGCTAAATTCCCTTCTACTTTATCAGTTTATATTGTTTGCATATTTAGTAGAAAAATGTGGAGGGAGTAATCTGCATTTGTGGCTATATTGGATACATTATTTGAGAAGGAATTGAGAATTTTGTGGATGGCTTCATTTTTAGGGGAAGGCCTCCATCAACTGTTAGTAAGAGTGTGGGCGTTCTTGATCTTTCTGGCAAGGAAAGATCTGCCAAGCCACCTAGAAGAATGTCTATTCCTACAAAGTCAAGTGCTAGCCCTGCTCCAAAAATAGTTGGAAATATTACTCCAATTTCTGAGGCCAGGTCAAAGAAGTCCACTGCCAACTCTGTAAAAAATGACACACCCGTTTCTGATGTTTCGAGATCAACCCCCAGAAGGAACTTCAGTCGCTTGTTATCAGCTCCGTATTGGGTATCCCAGATTAAGCTATCCGAATCAATTGCCAAACACTCCATCTCCCTTGGTTTTTTCAGGCTTGCTCTAGAGGCTGAATGTGAGGTATATGCTCTATCAAGTTATGTAATTATATGGCTGCTAGATTGATATAGCAGAAAGTAGGAGCAAAAATTTGCTGGGATTTCTCTTACTGAGTCATCAATATTGCAAGGTTCCGATACTACAGACTTTCAGTGTTTAACCTGAATGAATTCTATGCCCATCTTAATCAGTTGGGGCTATACTTTCGATCAAAGAAACAAGGATCATTTTAGTAAAATTTCACTTAACTATGAATCAGGTTGCACATTAGGACTGTGCTTCTGTTATTTCTTGGCAATACAGGAAAGACGAATCCGCACTTTCTATTAACAATTTGAAACAATATATTTTTGGTAGATAATTTCAGTGACTCATTAGTCAACTTGTTCTTTCTTGCCCTCAGCCTCTTCAGCTTTTGAGGGATGAGCTGAAGTCCTATGTACGCAGGCATAACATTGCTGAGTTTGGGGATACTCTAAAAGGGTTGTTTGAAAGCTACGATATCTTGGAGAAGTTAGATCAGTTACAGGTTTCAGAATCTTGTTCCTTTGTGCCTGAAGATGAAAATCGGTCATCTGATGATGAAGTGCTTAGCTCTTCTTCCATAAAAGGCATTGAGAAGGAGAAACTGAAATCCTCAAGTAATGATGCTACCGAAGTCTACCAAGTTAAAGACATGAATATGGAGGCAAGCCAGAAAAATTCCTCAAATACTGCTGCTGCTGGAAGTTGCCATGTCAAAGCCATAAAGAAGGATCAGAAGACTGATCCAACAACAAAAACTAGGAGATCTGCAAGAACAATTGCAGCAAATCCAACATCAGGTTTACAGCCCAGGGGTGGAAACACACAAAAGAAACTGCAAAAACCAAGAAAGCAAGAACCGAATATAGCTAGGGAAAAGGAGAAGCAGCAGGGAAAGTATTCCTCTGATGTAGAAGGTATCTGAATCTACCATACAATTTTTAACTAGCGTCACATTAGTTGGTTTTGATATGCTTAAACTTTCCTGTTTGCTGTGACAGGTGCCATTGTTTACCCACCAGCTGAGAAGTCACTCCAAGAAAACAAAGAAAATGTGGTGAGTTTTCTTAAAAGAGGGAAAAAAAAAAGAAAAAAGAAAAAGGAAAACCATATTCCTTGATTTGTTGGTCTCTGACAATGCTATATAACTTGTCCTGTAGGATGCAGCACAGGCTGAAGAGATAAGTTTGGAAGTTTAGTAGAGTGCTCCAAGATAACCCATGTTTGATGTGGCCTTCATTTTTATCTGGGGACTTCTCCTCTGTATAGAGATATATATATATACACATCATTTGTAGATTCAAAATAGATAACAAAATCGTGTGTGTGTGAAATTGTTTCTTGATGGATGGTTGAAACGTTTAAGACATCAATCTTTCTGGGATTAATTCTTTTATTCCTAGTTTGTGTGATTATGAATTTTGTTCTTATTGTTCCTTTTCCATGGTTATGGTATAAAACCAATTGATTCAAACAAAAAATAAAATTAGTAAAAAAGTATATTTGCCACTAGTTTTTATAAATTTCATTGATTTTCAAATTCCATAGCCCTACACTTTCTTGAAACTTCTTCCTAAATACACCGTTTATAGCAGTTGTATTGTAAAATAATTGGCAGAGTTAAATGTATGCCAGAATTATTGTTTCAGGATATATGTCAGAATAATTTTATTTTTTATTTTTTTTTTAAAAAAATAGAATTAATGTTAAATTGTAATTAACAAAATAATTAAATATGAATAATAAGGTGATGAATATTTGAATGTTTTAATAAATGTTATTTAACGTACACTCCAATTTCCAAGGACTTACCCAAAAAAAAAAAAAAAAAAACGTACATTCCAAGGATTTTTTTTTTTTTTTTTTTTTTGCCCTTTTAATGGGCTTTTGTTGTATTTCCAAAATGAAAATAGGCATTTGTTAAAGTTATGATTAAGAATTTTTTATTGTATATTATTTTCAAATATATATCTATATATATATTTTAGTTAAGTTTTGAGGATTTTTTTTTTTTATCTAGTCATTTGAATTTATAACATTTTGAATTACATATATATTCTATAAATTATAAAATATAAATATAATTAATATTTATTCATTTATATTTAATTTAATATTAATTTAAAATTAAATATTAATTATTTTATATTATTTTATATATATATATATATATATATATATATATATATGTAGTTTAGGGTCTGAAGTTTTTTAGTTTCTCAATAACTCGACACATTTGGATATCAATTTTTTCCAAAACACACCCTTAGAGATTGGGTACTCAAATATGGAGAGGGATTTGGGAGTATATTTGTATATATGGGGACGGGAAAATAATTTCTAGCTTATATAATTCTTGTATACGTGAAATAATTTTGGCAAATTGGCATAAATAGTCCCTAAACTATAGCTATTTAGTGACATTGGTCCCTCAATTAATTTTTTGGTGATATTGGTCCCTTAATTATGTTAAATTGTGTGGGATTGATCCTTCTATTAAAATTTTTTATTATCTTACCGTTAATTTTAAAAAAATTATTCAAGAGCATTTTAGTCATTTCACAATAACATTATACAAAAGAAAACAATATTACTGATACAAATATATATACATATAATCATTTCTCTCATTCTCTTCACTATATATATACACATATACATTGAATTTTTTTTTTTTTTTTTTTTGAAATTAATAGTAAGATAACAAAAAATTTTAACAGAAGAACCAATTTTACACAATTTAACATAATTCAAGGACCAATCTCACAAAAAAATTAATTTAAGGACCAATGTCACCAAATGACTATAGTTTGGTGACTATTCAATTTGCCAATAATTTTTCATCCCGTCCCATTCCTTATTTTTAATTTTCGAGTAAAATAGGGAATTTTCAATTTTCTAATTAAAACGGGTAGGGATGCCCGTTCCACGGGATACCGTTCTTCAAATTGTGAGGATTTATAGAGGGAGAAAAGGACAACAACAAAAAAAAAAAAGGCTTGTCCAATATATTCCCACCGCCACCGGTACAGTTGACGGCGCTGCTCCATTTATCAACCAAGAGTCTGCTTTCTCCGGCTCTCCGGCTGGATTATGGCATTCAGAGGGCGAGGAAGAGGGCGTGGTGGCTTTGGAGGTGGCTTTGGAGGTGGCTTTGGAGGTGGCTTTCGGATAGCCAGGCAAGAACCTTTCGAACTATTTCCGGTAATTCAATCGTAGCTGTTATCTATCTTTTGCTTTTCCGACATCCAAAGTTCAGAAGATGACTTTTTTTTTTTTTTTTTCTTCCTTCTTTTTTTAAAGTTCAATTTTTGCGTTCTATAAGTTTCCCTACCAGTAATGTAAAAATATTTCTTGATCATCGTAAATATTTGCATATAATCCTTTTTCTTGATGAACTTCTTTACCTGTGATAGTTTTTTCTTTTTAAACTTTGGATGAAAGTTTGATTGCAGCGATTAGCTTAAACTTTTATCCACCTTGATTCTTGCCTTAAAATGTGAATGGTATAGTTTGAAAGCCGTGAACTGGATTATATGCCAGTGGGTGGATTTTGTTCATTGTTATCTGCAGAGTTAGTGAGTTACTCAAATGGATTGGTTTTTATTTGCATTTTTTTCTTTGTAAAAATGTCAGGAAATTACAGAACTAGGTACTGCTGCAGGGGTCAAAGTGAAAGATGATATGTCATTTGTTCGTCGGTATTCTATGTTTCACAATTACTGGAGCTCCTCTCCTTACTATCTCGGCGATGAAAATGAAGCACCAGGAAGTATGTATTTGATTGTCAGTATATAATTTTTGCTTCTTTTTTTTTTTTTTTTTTTTTTGATGTTTTTAATGAATACTGTATTCTTTGGTCCGAGGAGAAGTTCAAGAAGCAGAAAAGCTTTTTTTATTTATTTTTTTTGGCAATAGTGACATATTCCATGTTTATGTTCTTTTATTACATTTAGAAGAATTATACAAGCAAGACAATTTTCTTTCTTACCTATTGGCACTTTGGCTCTTGTAAAAAAATAACCTTCTAGAACAATGTTGTAGCCACAATGAGGTTGTAGGACAATTAAGATTGTTCATATAGCAAGTCAACAGAGTTAACTGGAAAAAATTTGGTTCCATAATCCACAAATCTGCGATTGTTGTAATGTTTAATCTTAAACAAATGGAAACAGATTTCTGGTGTGTCTTCTGCAGTATGATTTCTTCATTTAAAGAATAGATTTTAAAATTTCCTTTGGATCCCCAAAATCTCACTGGCTCAATTTATTTGCAGGGAAAAAAAAAAAAAAAAAAAAAACTCTTGGCCAGCTTGCTTATTCATTTCCACATTCATCTGACATTTTCATGTATTTCTGACCAACACCCATGTTGACGTCACTTAACTGTTTTCTAGATTGTTCTGCAACGCGTTTTAAGTTTGGGTAGAGCTGGATCTAAGCGTTGGCTAGGTAAGCATCCTGTAGTAAGAGGAGTAGTTATGAACCCTGTAGACATACTTTCATGCTTTAGAATTAAGGTTTCTTCAATTACCTTCTGGTTAAAGTAGGATGACTGAAAGTTCATAACTTAATGGGAAAGATACGAACACAGGAATGGTGGGCAATAAGCTTTCCCCAAACTAGGCTATGTTGAAAGGGAAACTAACAAAAACTGACTAGGTGTATGAAGTTGCTACCTCAATTCTTTCTTCTATAGAGATGACCTCATTGTGTTTAGAAGAAAATTTGACATTTAAGGCCAGTTGGAGTTTACATCTTTTACTTTTAATAGCTTTATTTGCAAAACAGTTTTCTTGTGGAAACATTTTTCTTTTTATGCATGCCATTTCTTCTTTTATTTCTTATTTCTGGATCTCTTCTTTTTCTGCTTTTATCTATCAAGATTTTGATATCTTATGCTATGTTGCACTTTAATTGTGGTATTGTGTCTGACTTTTAGTTTTTTATTATAGAAACTCAAAGTACAGACATAGAAAGATATTCAGACAGGAAGTCGGGGAAGACAAGGCAAAAACCCCCACTATCAGACTTTATAAGAATGGAACCTGACTATCTTCCAGCAGAACTAGCAAAAGGTTTGTACTACAGGCAACATGTATCACTTTCATGAATTTCTGCATTTCTTTCCTTTGATCGCGGTGTTCTGATTAATTGAGCAGGTGAAAAGAAAGTGAAACGTGGATCAAAAAGAGCAAAATGGAACCCTGATGGAGGTATAATTAGAATTATCTGCTCTTGCATGCCTTTTTCTTCTTTTTCTGGGGGAAGCTGAAAGTACCCTGGAGGAATTGAATCAAGATGGAAATAGATCATATGGTCACTATTAGATATTTTAATGTTGCATTTTATGCTTAGTTTCTAGTTGATTAATGAACTTGGACGAGTCTTCTAGAATAGATACCTGTGTTTAGTGACTATTCTATTCAGTTCTGCTTAAGCTTCTACTGATATCCTGCTTGTTTAACTGGCATGGATATTTCAGTGCTTTTTTACTCAGGGTGATAGCTGTGTAAAGAATAAAACACAAAACGTTGACAGCTTTGCCATTTGAACCTCCGGTTAAATAAAAATGTTGTAACAATGTTCCATAAAGAAATTCCATAAGCATCTAAATTGCCAATTCCAAAGTCTAGGAATAGTCTATTTCTGCAACCCCTGTGACTTAGCGTGAAGATCAAGGAATTCTGTCAGGAGTTCAATCAGAGGACAGTTTTTCAGTTAAGAAGTTTTGTGTTCTTCCTCACAAACATTTAGGTATTAGCTTTTGTGTTTTAACTCTCGTAATCTTTTCAGAATGGTGGAAGATTATGTTGCCTTCGATTTCTATAATTCCATCTCCTAGTTTTACAAAGTTGGAATGATCGCAATTATTTTACCATCTACTTTCGTATTCTGGTTCTACACTTTATGGTTGGTTTCGTTTGCTGCAAATGGGAATGAAGTCCCAGATCTACGCATGCCAATGAAGCCAAGAGAAAAGCTTGATAAATCTTAAATACATTTTTCCTGGAAATAACCTTAGTGTTTGATCTACAAAAATGTATGATAAAAATGATTTGATGACCTCTGGCCTTCCGGTAGAGATTTTTGTTCTTTGCTTATCTAGGTCTTTAGTGATTGGCTGCTTTGACATTGATCCTGAACCCTGTGTTATTTATGAAACTGACATTCAATCTTTTTGTTGTAGACATGAAGAAATTGGACGTCTTTGAAAAGCTTGAGCAGAAACATCAGGTAGTAATGTTACTCCTTTCTATTGATACATGTTAGGTCCCTCTAAAGACCTGTGGAGAAAAAGATTGGAAAGATGAAAAAGAATTGAAAATGGTTTCGATTGGAAACTTGTCCAATGGAGGGAAATAAATTTCATGTAGAATGCAGTTTAATTCTTTCATATAATGCTTCCAACTTTTACTTTATTTTAGGGTCAAGGAGAAAATGAGGGGAAAGAAGAAGAAGAGGAGGAAGAGGATGAAAATGTTGGAGAGGACGAGGAAGAATACAGTGATGATGGTGATTATAATCAGGTATGTTCATACTGTGTCCTCTCTCTTTCTCTGCATGCCGTTCTTGTTTTATGAAAATGAGGAGGGTGCTACTGCATTTTTGCTTGACTTTAGTTTTCTCATTCTCTTTCCCCGGGAATAATGCTTTCATCCTTAACATTTGGTATGAGAAAGAATGGGATTTAAACTCTGTACATTATTGCAGAACCGTGATTTTGATGATGATGAAGATGACTTCAACATGGCTGATGATAATGATGGTGTGCATCCGAGATTGACTATTTACTTCATTGATTTTGCACAGCAGTTGCTCTTCTATTATGATTTGTCAATAAAATGACATTCTAATTTGTTTTTCTACATTGCAGATGAGCCCATGTTTTAGCTGGAGCACCAGTCTGAATGATCTTCGGTGGGTTGAGTTTATGTTCGTTTTTCGATTACATAAATATATTATGCTTCTTCACCTGGGGCAATTTTTGATAAGTTTACCACTTGGTGTAGTGATATGGGGATTTTCCTTTTTTTTTTTTTCAATAGACATTTGGCTAGAAAATGGCTGTACATATTCCGTCCGTCCATTGTATTTGATGCCTTTAACTTAATATTATTTGTTTGTTCCATTTAACTTGATATAATGGGTGAATAGGTGAATACGTTAGTGTTAATATAAGTAATATTTTGTTAAAATTTTTACATGTAATTAAATCATATTTAATTGAAATTTTTAGAAAATTTAAAATAGGAGGGAAGTTTTCGTTCTTTATAGTCAAATATATGAAACTATATATCATTTTCTGGTAGTTTAGACATGGATAAAGATTGGAGGGACAAGAGCTAGTGGATAATACGCTTGTCTTTCAATTAATCCTACGTTATTTAAAAATTTCATTACATTTCTCTTAATTATAGAAATGAAGAATGATAATAATATTTATTTCAAAAGTCCTAAAATGAAACATAGGAGTTGTCCAAAGTAGGGGAGGAAAAATGGAGAAAATTGATAAATGCATTTTTCTTTATTGGCCTTTGGCAAAACAACCATCAATGACCAAGTGCTAACTTAAACTTGCATCAAATAACTCAATACTTTATTTCAAAAAAAAAAAAAAAAAAAAAAAACACAATACTAGACATTAGTAACTGCAAAGGGATATGCATTAAAGTACTTGTTTTCCAATTCATCAATTTATTCAAGAGGCTTCAAGGGCCACAATTGGAAAAGACAACTAAATCATGCTGAAGGAAAAACATATCTTCTCTTTCACTTTGATGAGGTTCCTTCTTCTTTCTTTGTCTCTGTCTTAAGCAACCAGTCCTGCAAAACAAAGAAAAGGCAAATTGAAAAAACGAAGAAAAATTAACAGTCTAAGAAGAAGAGCATGCATCTTAGATCTCATTTTATCTTGAATGTTCAAGTTGTTTGAGATAACCAGCACTTACTACACTCTTTGAAAGAGGAAAAATGAGAAAAAAGGCATCAAGACACATAAAGATGTCTTTCTCATGGAAAAGTTTACTTCCTAAACTCAAATCTCAGAAACAGAGTAGGTTGCATTGGCCCGAATACATATAGAACTTGTTCAATTTCTCAGGATAACAAGAGTGACTATATTAATGGTAACAAAATGAAGAGGTTTTTGAAACAAATAGGTGAGCTTTGCATGAAGGACAGCAAAAGGAAATCTGCTTCCTCAGTCAATAATATATGACAAGAATTGTTAATAGAATTGAACCAGAAATGCTTTCTTATTTTTCTTCCACAAGATTAAAGCTTTGGCGTATTACACATCCAAAAACAATTCAGATTGAACGATCGTCATCTGTTGTGAAATCAAATACCTGAAGTACTAATACCATAGAGGCATTAAGTGGGGTCCTCTGTTGCCTAACTATACACTCTTTCCTGTTAGTCATGAACATCCACACTAATAAACAGAAACTTTTAGAACAAGCTTTTGTTTCATATAATTCTCACAAACAGATGATAAATCATGATAAAGCAAATCCTCAAGAAAACTTATAAACTAAGTTCCCCATAATATTCAAAAAAATCAAAGCAAGCATCTATGACAAAAGAGAGCCTATTCCTCCAATTCCAAGTACATTAAAAATAATAATAATAATAATACCAAGTGTACCCATTCTTAGGTTTTCAGACTTTTTGACAGCTCCAATGCTTGTAAACCCAAATCTAGAAGCTATAAAATCTTCCATGATCCAAAATATGAATTGACAAAAACAAGCTAAAATTATTCAATACAGTTTAATTCTATTGATTGGGTTCTATTTTACACTTAGCAAGAGGCGACTTAGGCAATTTCCAATAAAACAAAGAGTTTAATTCAATTATTTTCCCTATACGATCTCCAAATCCACAAAGCATCAAGAAAGACCAGTTAACTGAATTCCTAGGTTTTCAAATTAATTCCAATGCTTCGTACATGGAACCTCTTCACATCATATCTTGAAACCCAATAGAGAAACCCAAATCAAAAGTCCAAAAAGCTCTTCCTCACTCCAACGAAATAAAATAAAAATAAAAATAAAAAAAGCTAAAATCATTAAAGAAGGTAACTGTATTGATTGTTGCCCAATATGCAACATAACAAGAAATGACCGAGAAAGGGAGAAAAAAAAAAAAAAAAAGCGCTTACATTCTCGATGAAGAGGTAGTTTGCCACGATGACGGAGCCGACGATTGAACCGAGGATGGCCACTGGACCGGTTAGCAGACTCCATTTCCTGTGTATCATCTTCCCGATTTTTTCTTTGCGCCTTCTTCTCTCTCTTCAACGGCACTAAGAGTTCGGGGGAAGACTCACAGGACAAATTAATGGGCTCAGCCTTCTTGTGCAAATGTAATTAAATTTATTTTATTTGTTATATTAAAAAATTAATATAATATTTATAATTTTTCCCCTTTTTTGAGAAAAAAAAAAAAAAAAAAAAAAACTCAGTACTTCTTTATTTTTTAATAACAAGTAAAAAATATATGAAGAATATATATCAAATTTTAAAAAATATATCACATAAAATATTTACAAAAATTATTATAAGAAATCATTTCACAAGAGAGGCTTACCTTGAATGGTTTCAGTGAAACAATTCCATATATTATGTTTGTATAATTTACGTGATAATTAATTTTCTCCACAAATAAACTTAGATATGTATAAGTAAATGCTAGTTTCTAATAAAATAAAATTATATATAACATCAATATAGCTGTATGGGTTTAGTAACAGTAATGTGGTGGTTGGTATAAAAAATCTTCTCTACCCTATAGTTTCCACAAATGTTTCATTGCCATAAGTTTGTATTTACTAATTTATTTGAGCGGGATCTATTACAATCCCATGTATCTGTTTTCGTTGACTCCAAAAGTTAGTAGTAGAATCAGCTGGTGTTGATTCTGAGGCTGATCCTGAAGTAGTCAGTTCCACATGAGTTGGTATTGGCATTTCAAGTGAGTGGTGAGAAATGCAGAGAGCACCAGAATCATCTTGCTCCCAATGCACTTCCACCATGACGCCTCTTGGGTTTTCTGCAGATTCTGTTCCAGGGATACCAATATATCGACCTCCAACAGGAACCTGCATAAGAAGAATGAATCCTCATGAGCTGTATCCGTTCTTATTGCGGGGTGCTCAGCTTTGTTTTATATGGAGTAAAGAAGATTTTGGGGGAAATGAAGGCCTTACCTGAACAGACAATCCTGAATTCAGAGTCAGAGTAGAAAACTTTCCCTCAGCATCAGCTTCTTCTAGCGCGGCCTTTTTTGCAATGTTGAGAAAGACTTCTTCGAGAGTTGCTAATCCAAGTTGAATGTCTGATATTCCAAATTCTTCTGCTCTATCTTGGAGTAAGGCAAAGAAATTCTGGTGAAAAGTGAACAATTTTACGGAGAGGAATCAACCAAATTAGTTAAATATGAATGGATGTCTATGAACTGGACACATATAAAATCACAGGAAACTCGTGTCAACATTGCATTGAAGAACGATAGATAACAAGAGTATCAGCTACTATGAAAGCAAAAGCAAAGGAGAGGACCTTAGCATCATGTCAATGTGGTGTATGGGTTAATTCATTCCTAGTCCCAGTCCCAGGGCAGAGGGTAAAGGGAAATAAAAGAGCCAAAGGAGAGAGATGATTAAATTCTTACCAGCATGACATTAGTTTTTTCAGTCTGTCATATGGCAAGGCTTCAGTTTGCTGTATTTAAATGCCACAGCTCATCTTGACTAATTTAGGTATCTAATATTCCCAAAATGAGTGAATGGAATGAACAAAAGTATGAGGCGTTTTACCTTCAATAGCCTCTCCTTGTCATGAGGAATGACATATGTCAGAAAAGACTTGTTCTCTTCTTTAGGAAGCACGTCTAAATGCTGCCACAGTAAGTAATAATTCAGGAAAAATTATTACCATGAAAGAAACAAACACAAAATGTCAGTGGTCATACATGTCTGAAGAACTGTTTCAGTACTTCATGTTGAGCTGCTGTAGAATTATCTTCTGTGGTAGACATCACAATGTTCCCGGAGAAGCTTAAGTTAGTAATAAAACCAGTTCCAAACCGTGATTTCAGCCGTATTGAATTCCCAATGCAACGGAGTCTACCCTTGGCCATTATACCTATACGATCACTCAAAACATCTGCTTCCTCCATTGAGTGGGTAGTTAAAATTATAGCACGTCCCTTCTTTGCAGTTTCAATTATGTCCCAGACATGTCTTCTAGTTATGGGATCCATGCCAGTGGTCTAGAAGTCAAAAACCTAGCAAATGAAGATCAAGAGCTAAAGAGGAAATAAAAAGAAAAATAAGCCAAGTAAGAAGTTCTCCATGTAACCAACCGGTTCATCCAAGATAACCAATTTTGGTTCAGCAATAAGGGCTATAGCAACACTGAGACGACGCTTCATTCCACCACTATAGCTACTGGCTCTCATTCTTGATGCCTCTGTAAGTTTAACATCTGATAATGACTTCTCTACTATCTGAAAACAAGAGAAAAATCTATCTTAGAAAGGATTAGAAACAATTGATATCTTTAACAATAACATTCACCTTCTCCACTAGAGCAACAGATTCTCTATCAGATTTCCAACTGAAATATCATATTATGATATATTTAATCAAAAAGAATGGATTGTATCTGGGATTTTACAGAGCGCACCAATTTGATTGAAGCAGGGGTTAGACCTTTGATACTGGCAAACAGTTGGAGGTGCTCTTGACCAGACAATGAATCCCAGAGAGTATCAAACTATGGAATCCACAAGAGAAAGATTAGTCAAAACTAGAAAGTCGTGTGACATAAGAAAATCAAATAATGTGAACCTGTGGGCAAACTCCTATCATCCTTCTAATGTTTGACATGCCACTTGAGCTCCGGACAGAAAATCCATAAATAAGAGCTAGTAAAAAGGAATAAATTAGCATATGAACCTGGATACAAGAGGGAGTGTAAAAGTAAAGCTTCTTTTTTTTTCATTGGAGTCTGGAGATAATATTCTTAATAGTGTTACCATCTCCACAAGTCACAGGTGTAATTCCAGTCAAACAATTAATAGCAGTAGTTTTTCCTGCACCATTTGGTCCAAGAAGGCAAAACAACTGATCCTTAGCAATGTTCACCCACAAACCCTACAAAGACGATCAGCCTCAACCAGTCAATCATGAATTAACAATGAATATAAATCAGGGCTGAAAAAGTGTACATAACATAAGAGAACAATAAATTTTATGAAAATTCTCAATGATAAAATAATAACATGTCTTTTGTTATTAGTTTACAACTTGAGTGCACAAGCAAGTTCAGGTGCACAGGTAGAGGTATATTAACTTGTGAGAAATTGGAACAAGAAGTGAGTAAAAACAAGAGACAGCTTGTGCATATATATATACTACACAAAAGTGTGAATCAAAGTTTCGTTTGTATGAAGACAATTTTGTCCCTTACATAAAAGATTAATTAGCTGAAATTAAAAAATTCAGATAGTGAATCTGAAATTATTTACGTAATTATATATATGTCAAATGATTTTACATGTACAATTGTATGTATATTTGCTAGTCAAACTAGAAAGGCAAAATATGTTTCCCTGAGTAGTATATTTCTTTCAGTTCATCAATTAAACATAGTAGTATAAGGATATATCCAAATTACTTACTTTAAGAACATGGTAAGGTGAAGTCCTCTTGCACTTACAGCAACTGATCTTAGTTTTTCCAGGATATATTTTCACCAGACCACGAATTTGAACTGCCACATTTGAATCAACCAAGTTTTCCACCATTTGTTGTTTCACTTTGTTTTCCTCCTCTAGAACATCCTCATCATCTGGAGAAATACAATGCAGGGATGGAACTGCACTTCTGCAGCTACAAACACTACCCTCTAAAAGGTGAATATAGTTAAAACTAGGCAATCAACAAAATCATATAGTCGAAAACCAGACAAAATGTATATATTTGTTATTTCAAAAGGAAAAAAGGTTTAATTACCTTCTTCCTTGTTTCCACCTTTGCCCGTCCAGTATCCAGGTTTAAGAAAATAGAACATTGATTTTCTCACACCAGATGAGTTGGGAATTATATTGTCAAAGTAGATTGCAAGTGTGAACCATAGAAAGAATGTGGATACCAGCCATAGATATATGTCGTTCTATCATAGCAAGCAAGAAAAGACTTTGAAATTATTAATTTCAAGGGGACCACAAGCTTATGGTAGCATAAATAATAAGAAAATACAAGCATCTATAGATCATTCAGAGCCCTTTTACCCATGCCTCCAAAGAGTATATATGTGTGTTTGTATGTGTGTGCTAACTGGTGAGAGAAGTGCAGAAGGGGTTCTCAAAATTTCCCCGCACCCCTCTTTCTTTTTTTGCTTTCCAGGTCCAGTTCCTTCAAGAAAAAGAAAATTGAAGAAGATAGAAATATGAGAGGACGTACAATTGTTATCAAGCATCCCCCATCATGTGGTGCGCATTTTGTTCTCCTACTCCAACTAATACCAGGATCTGCTGGTGTTTCAGTTGCATGAGAAAGCTGCTTAAGAGCTTCAGCAAACAGATTTGGAGGAAAAAATGACCAAATGATACGGTAGCCATTGGAGAAGTTATGACTAAAAGGGAATCCAAATGCTGTGACAAGCTGAGAAAGACTAACAGAGATCATTAGGTTGAGCAACAATAAATATTCTGTTCAAGTGTTGCAGTAAAAAGGCACTTGCCTGAGTCAGAAAACCAATGATAAAGACTGAGTAACCTATGACTGTGGATGAAGATGACTTGCTCACGAAAGCAGACAACATGAATGCAAAAGTAATCTGGAACGAGTGATAGAAACCCACACTTAGAATTTTGATACTGAAGAATAAGTTGAATATACAAATAGTTGCTTTGAGAAGAAACGTACCATATTAAACTGAAAAAGGAAGAACAGAAGAAACAACACTGAAAAGCTATTGCCCAAGAAAAAGTCAAACTGAAACATCATTCCAAAAAGAACTATGAAGAGAGATGATAGAAGTGTGATCAATCCCTCCCAAGTGAACCATGATAACCAGTATGCAGTATCATAAAGACCCATTAAGGTCATAGCCTGTTAAGGAAACATAAAGAAATTAGAAGAAACTTAAAGATATTCAGCATTTGAGTTCTTTAAAAAATTTTGCACATAAACTAGCAATTACCTGGCGAAGTTTGAGTTCTTTCTCTGCAATCAAGGCACTGATTTGAAAGACAAAACCAAACATGGAAGTTGCTAAGAAGAAGGTTGGTCCTGCTGCAGCCACAGCATTGAAAATTTCCTGTGCGGGATGTGCATATTCCTTAAAACTGACAGCCCAACTGAACTTCAAATCTAAAAGTACGTACAGTGAGAAAAACGGTCAGCAACACTGCCAAGTAGAATTTTTACCAGTAATGAGTCCTATACAAATAATGATAGAGGTTGCCGGTTACCTCCAATGAGAGATCTAGCAATTTCCCTCTCGGCAGCAAGTTGAAGTGGAATTTGAAATTTAAATGTAGGATCTTCTGCTTTTCCCGAATTCGGAACCAGAGAAGAATTAGTCTGTATACCATAGCTTATCACAGTAGCATTTCTTTCCAAAAAATGCAGAGCCCCAGGACAATGCATGGGATTGTCAAAAAGCCATATGTTCACTTCATTTGGTGTTTTAAATGATTGAACCTGCAAATAGTTCATTTTTGCCTTTTAATGTTGGTGAGGACTGAGGAAGCGATCGCTATTTGTTAAAAAAAAAAAAACACACACACACATACCATCTGCAAATTATCACGATCTGGACCCCCATTAAATCCATTTTATTATTCAAAAGAATTAAGAGTCTAGTTATTAAACAAATCCACAAAATTCAAACACGGCAGAGTTGGATTTATTTTATTATTATTATTATTATTATTTAATTAAATGTATAAATCACCCCTGCAAGTAAAGAGGTGCGTAAATTCACATCATTCACACCTTGACAAAAAGAAAAACCTAAAGAAAGAGATAATCTTTAACCCATACCTTATTGGAAGGAATGGGCCTGCCGGGATTATTAACCAAAATCCGATCAACAATCTCCGAAATTCTTTTACTATCGTTGCCGCTCCACACGAAATCAAAACAGGGAAGACTGACGAAGTACTTGTCCTCACAAGGCGGAATAGGGAGCGAGGACAGAGTGCTAGGGCTAAGAATACTGCGGTAAGCGGTGGAAGATCTTAAGCTGGATTCGATTGCTTTCTGAATGCAGAAAATCAATAACAGGAAAAAGAGGGAAGAGAATAGCTGAAGAAACGCTGCTCTTTTGTTCCGCCACGAAAGCAAGAAGTTCTTGAAGAAAAGTGCTGCGAATTGTTGCCTTAGCAGTCCCCATCCGCTCTGTAATTCCATTGCTGCGTTGCAGTTTTTTGTGCTTTTGGTTGTTAAAAATGGCGCGGACTATATTTTCTGCCTTTACCCAACGTTTCCACTACGTCAGTCTTCAATTTTATGGGTATTCTGGCAGGAAAGAAAAACAATAACATGGGAGATGTCTCAGAAAGGGGAAAATTGGTAAGTTTAATTCAAATAAATTTTATTTTGGTGAGATAAGTCTCAAA